>VYXC01005077.1:141466-579232 GCA_013397175.1 Platysteira castanea
TTGCATATGTCTTTATTTTAACCACATGAAATATTGGAGAGGGAATTTTTCTCAGAAAGTGTAGGTTCAGCCCACAGCACTAAAGAATTGTGACCTCGGACATGAGGCCTGGACAAGGCTTTATTGTGATATAGATAACTATTGTTTCTATTGCAAAGTGGAGCCAGGAAAAAAACAGGGAATCAGACAGCTGATGTTGAATAGGATAGCTGGTAACAAAATGCATCATTCTATTTCCCTGAGGGGCCTTATTTGACTTAAATGGAGCATCCTCTGCCTTAAAACTGAAGTACACTTAAGTAGGAGTTGGAAAATCAAACTTTCTAAACACTGCCAGTAAGTTGGTTAATATGTTAATTGGGCCCTGAATATAATCCCAAGAGGAAAAGTAGTTTGTGATTATTCTAGTAGACTGTTATTCTGCTCCATCTCCAAAAAGAGATTTTACACAGAAATGGATGGTATAGGATATTTTTAGTCTTGTATTGTTCCCACAGTAATAATGACATCCCATTTCATTAGGATGTGTCTAGAATTGCTTATGAGCTAATAATTTCCTAGCAATAATTCAAACCACATCCTTCATTATCCAGAGGTGTTCTGACAACAATAAACTACTCATTTTTTAAAGCAAACCAAGTCAGGATTGTTATCAGCATTTTAAGGAAGATATCCATCTGTGGCTGCTAAGTGAAGCAGTCATGTGGAAGGAAACTAGCCAAGTGGATTAAGATGTCCACGCCTTTGGAATTTTCTAGGAGGATGGTGAGGCACAGTAATTACTGTGGCAATATTATATTGTGCAAGAGATAGGAAAACGAGGGAAGTGTTAAAGGTGGTGTTTATTTTTTGATCCTGTCATAAAAGTAATTGACTTTAATTATCATAATAAATGTTCTAGCTGCTTCAGATAATTACATTCAGTGCCTTCCATACAGTCTAAATTTATGAGGGTGTTTGGGTCAGCACATCACCACAGCTTACAGCTATACATGAAAAGTGGATTCTGCTGAGAGTGCTCTCTTAGAGCTGGTGCCTTCTGAAAATATTCTCCCTTTTTAAGTAAAACATTCCTTGAACTCATTGCAATTGCACCACAGGAAACAAAGATGTTTCTGCTCTCTATATATCCTGTATAGGACTATGTGTGCTGCAGATGTAACTTAACTAAGCTCAGAGTATTCAGTGGAAGAGAACACGGTGTATTTCTTTTTTGCTCAAAAAGTTGTGGTGAATTACAGCAAAGATTTTCTTCGGCGTGCTTTATGTGCAGGTGGCCAGATGAAAAGGATCCAAAGAGGACAGGAATGATCAGGACATGCCATTCCTAAGACTTGACAGCCAAGATTTAATAAATGTTGCTTTAATATCACTCTACTTGCTGGCATGTATGAAAGTTGAAGAGTTTTCACAGTTCTTTTAAAGCTGCATACAGCTGCATAAAGCCAAAAGAGATCTGCACCCTCAGCGTCACTGACTTCCATTTCCCCTACTAGTCTTCCTTGTACAGTTCAGAGAGAGACATCTCTGTGGACCCCACCTGGAAAACTCCACCTGCACCCAGCCCCTGGAACCTGAGGTGGCAGAACCTCCCTGCTCTGCTCCCCTTCTGCCTTGCTCAGGGCCACTGCACAGCTCAGTAGCCATGGTTTGATTTAATCACAAGCACGGTTTGATTTAATCACAGTCGATTCCTAAGCTGTTTTACAGGCTGAACCCAGGAGCTTCTCCTCCTGGGCAGCACTAGGGCATTGATTCCTGGGAATTGAGGCAGCTCTGCTTGCCAAATGTATCCTCTTCCTGACTACTCACTTCTCCTCATAGAAGCATAGAATCACAGAATATTCTGAGTTGGAGGGGGCCCACAAAGATCACTGAAGTCCAACTCCTGGCCCTGCACAGGACCATCCCCAAGAATCACACCATGTGCCTGAGAACATTGTCCAAACACTTCTTGAATTCTGTCAGGCTTGGTGCTGTGACCACTTCCCTGGGGAGCCTGTTCCAGTGCCAAATCACCCTCTGGGTGAAGAACCTTTTTCTAATATCCAACCTAAACCTCCCCTGACACAGCTTCAGGCCATTCCCTCCTGTCCTGTTGCTGGGCACCACAGAGAAGAGATCAGTGTCTGCCCCTCCTCCTCCCCTCATGAGGAAGTTGTAACCGCAATGAGCTCTCCCCTGTCTCCTCTTCTCGAGCCTGAACAAACCAAGTGACCTCAGCTACACCTCACATGGCTTCCCCTCAAGGACCTTCACCACATTTGTTGCCCTTCTTTGGATGCTGTCTTATAATGTTTTCCTTATATTCTGGCCCCCAAACCTGCCCCCAGGACTCAAGGTGAGCCTGCCCCAATGCAGAGCAGAGTGGGACAATCCCCTCCTTTGCCTGGCTGGAGATGCTGTGCCTGATGAACATAGAATTTCATAACATTTTTAAACCCAGAGCAATATCATAGTGGGGTGTAAATGCCTTGTTTTTTAATAAAAATGTTCTTCAGTTATACATAATAAACTCCAGTAACTACATTGGTTTCTATATCCAGTCTTCAATGTGTCAATCAAAGAGGATATTTGGAAGTGGAGATTTAAGTGCTCTGCCTCACAAAGAGCATAGAAGTTGGGTGCTCTCTATTTCTTACGCTGTCTTGTGACATATGTAAGGTGTCACATACTGCAATAATAGCAATTGATCTACTACCAAAAAAACAAACTAGCTAAGAATGAATAGAAGATTTATATATTACTTAAAAGAGTATAGAAGTGTCTGTAGCTCAGGATGTTAGATTACCATCTAATCTGAAAGGTATGGCTGGATTTATTGAAGTGCTGAACAATTTCATGAAATCACTGTGCTTTCTCTGTACCTTAGATCAAATAACCTGGTATCAACCTCCAGGATGTTACATCAGCATTAGCAGTGAGGAAAGAGATTTTCCTGTGATGGAGATTGCTGCCTATTGCCCTGGCACATCCTACATTATGGGGTAGGATGATCTGACTGGACTCTGTCAAGTGGTTCAAATTCAGCAATTTAGTATCTACTTGAAAAAAGTTAAAAAGTAGTATAAACCAAGTAAAACCAAGTATGTGTTTATGATTTACATCTTCTCCTGAGATCCATGCAATAATGTACCATTTAAAATAACATATTTATTTAATCTCTGGATTTAAGACGCAGAAAATGTGTTTTTCTGAAATATCATCCATCATCTTTTATTTCTTTTAAGAACTGAATATTCAATATGATCCATTTCAAGACAACCAAAACTATTCATTAATTTGTGCAGAATTTAGAACAGTTTCAGTCCGTGTTAGTATATTTCTCATTCACATTTTCATTGTTGTTAAAATAAAAATTTAAATTACTTTGAAATTTATATTTGTTTAAAAACCACCATGTATTTTTGAAAACATCACCATTCCCTAATTAAATTAGAATATGCCCAGTAGAGTTTAGTAGACATAAATAATGAACATGGCTGCTAAAAACCCCAAGGTTTTTATCTTAGTTTTAAATTAGCACAAAATTGATTCATCTAGGTGGAGCAAGACAGTAAAAAGGCTGCTAAGTTATCAGAAAACTGTATATTAAATTTTAATTATTTTTATTTGTGAGCAGTTCACATGATATTATCACCATTGTGGTTGGAAATGGAGATACATTTTCTAAACATGGAGTCTTCCTATACATGCTCCAGCTCTGTAGCTTAAATGTCACGCACCCAGGTGTGAGTTGAATTTTGGACATGCTCAATTTTCAAATTAAAGCTGTTGGGTGATTTTGTTTTGGGAAAGATGGACATCACTGAAAACAGATCTTGGAATGTGGTTACGCGTTACAACATTGGAAAATGATTTCCAGGGAAAAAAGATCTAGGGAGCTTCTGTTTAACATCCAATCTGAAAGAAGCTGAGAGCAGGATAAGCATATTCTATCATTTATCCCTTCATCCATGTAGTCTCTGGTGACCTTCCATTTCAACTCATTTGTATTTCTTCACAAAGGACTTTGACTCCAAGATCCTTGTGGGTCCCTTCCAACTCAGCATATTCTGTGTTTCTGTAAAACAGACTAGAGCGCTATAAACACAACTCAATTTTTGCTAAATTTGTGCTGTAGTCTGTAACATGACCAAACCAGTGCTGACAAGAAGTGGTAGGACTTTTTCTGAAAGGAGATAAAGGAACAAATTAGATGGGAGCCAAAATTTCATGCACCATCTGCATTCATCAGGCAGATGAAGAAGAGAACTGAGATGGAAATACACTTTTCAAAGAGTGGAGGGGATCCTTCCCTCATTGTATATATGGGCAGACATTGTCTTATGTAAGCATTTTTAGTAAACATGGGTGATTCCTTGGGAGAATTAATATATGTCAGTCACAGTATATCTCTCTGAGATAGTAGGAACAAGCTTGACCATATGTCAAATCAGATTCCCATTCCTCCTTCATTACCAGGTGGGAATAGCAGCCTTTAACCCCTCCATGCTCACAGGTGTTTCACTCATTTAGAATTTACAGAGAACTGAGATATATATGTGCCTCTTCAGAAAAATTTACCTCCATTATTAATAACATCTCTTGGTTTGAAATTTGAGTTAAAACACCATTCCTCAAGCGGCTCAGGCTTCGTATTCTTTCCATGGTCTGAATTACATTACTACCTGATAATACACAGAAGTGGGAAGAACTTAACAAGAGAGCCAGAAAGGGGCAGAATATAAGAGAAGAGAGGTGTTTTTTTCACAGCCTTTTTGAAGTTTAACAAAAGTTTGTCTCTGTCTCTATTCTCCTATGTGAGATTTTTGCATAACAAGCTTTAGGAGCTGCCTCATTATCTCGTGTGCCAGTCAGTGCCAGCCATCTCCACCTGGGCATTTGAATGGATCTGAAGCAAGGTGATACCTTTATAATGATACCATGTGATCAGTGGCCTTAGTAAAGGCAAGAAAACTGGGAAATTTCTTGGTGCCTCACTGACTGTTTTTTTATTTGATTACAATATCTCTTCCATTAAGATTGATAGGGTGATTAGCATAATTAAGTCAGCTGGCCTTGGAGCTTTCCATTGCAAAGTCACAATTACTGATGTTTTCATCCTTTTCTGTCTTCTCAGAGACATCTATTTTGCATCAAAGGGAAAGGTGGTTTTTTTACCCCAGAGCGATTTGGCTTTGCATCAAGCTCTTCACAGTTTTGTCTCAGGACTCAGTATAACATCACGTTAATCTGAGATGGAAAAGAACAAATACATAATGTGCACCCAGTGCAGAGCTAGAGGCAATGCATAATTGTTTTAGACAATAGGCTCGTCTATAGTTCCTACCCAGGTTGGTTTCAATTGACCTTTTATTTAAAGAATCATCACACAGTGCTCTGACATGCTGGAAACTGAGCTTGCACTTTCTTTCACTTTTTATTCCTATATTTCTGTAATTTCTTAACAAATATAAAAGAAATATAATGTGGGTTTCAATATATCATGCTGATTCTTATTGAAATAAGAACAGCAAGAGAGTGTCCCCTGAAATTAAGATTTTTTTTTTTTTTTTTCCCAGAGGTGCTTTCTTTACTGTATTTAAGCAAGATCCTTGCTTTGGTCTCCAGTTCAAAATGTTAATGCAGATTCACCTTGGAGAAATGGTATCTTAGGTGTTAAAGAAAGAGCACAACCTTCTAAAGATCTTACAAGTGTTCTGCAGTGGAGCAGGAAATTGCAGCTGTTTCCAATGACTGAGAGGGCACGTTTGACTGTTGGACCACACTTTGCCTCTGAGATGATTGCTATTGGAAAAGCAATGTGCCTCAAGGTGCACATAAGCCAGAAGCTTTTCATCCTTTGCAGTACAGGTCAGACAAAGGAATCTCTTCAACTTTTCTCTTACCTTGTTGTGTCTTCGTGATAGGACAAAATAGTAACACCAATGAAGCTATTAGAAGAGTGAGGAGCCACATGCAGTTTAAAAGGTGTTGTTTAATGCTGATCCTCTATGCCGTTTGTAATATCTATTGTTATGAGAATATTAGAAATTCAATTAGTATTTGTTATTAGTGTTTCCATGTCATAATTGCTTAACCTTATTACTGAAGTATAATCACTTATTAAAACCTTGCTCGGTCATTTGTCAGCTCTTTATGAATGATTTATAAATTAACCTGACCGCAAACTGACCTCTCTTATATTCTATAATATTGCTCCTCTGACTTCTAGGTGGATTCCTCTGCCTTGCAGACTGATAGCCTATGATTTGACCACTAAAAATAGCTCCAATCCCATATTTTCTTTCTGCAGGCTTAGGCCTGTATGACCACATTGGGGCAACAGGGAGCTCTCAGGAGCAGAGCTGGGAAGAGAAGCCCACAGATATTTTACAGGGCAAACACAAGACACAGTGGGGCTCTTTGACCTCTTCTTACCAAAGGTTGTTCTGGGATTAACAGGGAGCAAGTTCATTTCTTGTGTGGGCACAACTTGACAGACAAAATTCTGTCTTTCTCTCTTCATATGCATGCAACTGAAATAAAATCACATTTATGTGACTCTTGGTGTCTCCTTTCTGTCTCCTCAAAACTGTCCTCTTGCCATTTGAGCCAAAAGGATCAGGACACTCATCTGCACTCATTTGAGACTTCAGAGACTGCCTGTGTCCAACTTTTCCCTCCTATGCAAACATTTTCAGCACATTTTCTGAACTCAGAGTCTATCACCTAAGCAGACTTTGCCCCTCAGCCTGGGTAGGACCATCAACAGCCATTGATGGCCATTGTCAAAGGTTTTGAAGATCAGGAGCAAATATTGCTCTTCATTTATGAAGTAAAAATTGGTCATGATGAAGGAACAGATCCTTTTAATTCCAGTGAAACCATCTCATAAGGCTGTTACCTGAGGATCTGAGCTCAAATCACCCTTACATTGGTGCTGAATGTAAGGTACAAATGTTAGCATGGAATACAAGGGTAAAAGAATTATGGAAATAATAGTGTAAAGAGAGAAAAGATTAAAGTTGCCTGTTAAAGGTGTTGCCAAAACAAAATAGGATGACTAAAATGTAAAAATTGATTAAAACTGGAAAGTAAGGAAGGCTGAGGATATAAGGCTGGGCTGTCACCGAAGCAGAGTAAAAAGTCTGTAGGGACCTGGCTGTTTAGGGACTTAGTCTTTTATAAAGCATGTGTCTGAGGGTGTGGGAAATCCCAGTCAATATTTTTGAAGGTGAATGTCTCTTAGGTACTTGTGGTGTGACTGCCATACAGTTTGGGGCATACATCAGTACGTATGGAACATATTCGGGTCTGAATTTCTATTCAGCTCTTTTCTTGGGGAAATTAATTTGGGTGCATGGAGCCAGTGTAGAGATGTGAATCAAGACAAAGTGGAGACCTGTGAATTCATATCACATATAGATACATATATGTCCTCATGTATACAGGGTATAAGTAAGTAAAGACACAAATACAAATGCAAATATGTATGTATATATAAATCTATGTATAAATACATTGGGTTTTTTCCTAGCCAAATTGCTAATAAAAACATAAAGCTTCCACATTAAAGGTCTAGAATCATCTCCTCAGTTATTTCGGGTGTCAAGTACATTTAATTAAACTCATGCTTAGAGCCAGAAATGCACATGAACCAGAACAGAGGGAGGTAATGGGAGAAGCAGCAAAATTACTTGGCTTCTCCAAGAAGCCATTAGTTGGCTTAAAAGACCTCAGAGATGATAGAATTTAATCAAGTCCTAATTGTCTTGAATTTGAGGGTTATAAAGGATGGTGAAGGCCTCTGTATAGATTGGAAAAGTGAAGTCAAATGTTTTATCTATCTGTCATTAAGAGAGAAGAGATTGGAGTTGATTGCTAGGAATTATAGAAGTGCTGGCAGTCAATATTGCTTTCATTCCAAACTTATATTGATGTCTTGACTTCTGGGATGTTGGGGTCATTGCAATTGGGGTTTTTGGCTAAGCAAAAGCAAAATCATGTAATGATCAGCGTGTGGATGAAAATGGAATAAAAGATGTCCATGATGAAGAGAGTACGGCAGATGGAATCCAGCAAGCAGAGGGTGAAATGAAATAATAGAAAGATGAAATGCACCCCCAGCAAGCTAAATTTCCTCTGAAATGCCAGTATCTGTATGAGACTTCGGTGTGCAAAAAAGAAGCTGAGTTCAGCCAGAGAGCTGTCAGCAAAGGTTTTTATTAAAACTCAAGACTTTTTAAAGCTAGAGTAAGAATTAGATTGACATTCTGCTTGTCACTACATAAGACATACCAACAGTTTTTATGGCAGAATATGAGACAGACAAGTAGAGCAATAGATTTTTGTATTAATTTCTGACTGAGAAAAGCAGATTTTCTGGGCTGTCTTCAGCCAATTTTAATAATTGTTTACTCTGATTATAAAATTTCTAAATCTAATACGTAACATACAAACTATAATTCTCTATTTCCCTCTCTCATTTTTAAGTACAATGGCAAATCCTGTCCCTGACACCCACTTGGAGATGTTTGCTAGACCACTCCATGAGTAGCCATGACTCTCAGACATCATCTGCCTGCTTCTCCTCAATTTTTCCCCTGCCTAAAATGAGCTTGTACCCCTCGAATGCATGCTAGGAATTTCCCCCCAAAGCGAGCTCTTCTACCTGGTTTAAAAACCACGCCTACCTAGTCTGAGAATACAAATGAGTTAAAAAGCAATTTTCAAACTGAAGTTGCCCTAAATCCATGGGTGCTGCCACTTCACTGACAGAAGTGAAGAAGGTGAATTTATTCCACCTCAATGTCCAGATTTTGAAAGATCTGAAACTCTCTCCAGCTGTTTTTTTGTGGTATACTTCACTTGTACATTCTCCAGGATGTCAGTTTGCATGTATACAGCCCCTAGCACCAAGAATTCTCTTGGTTTTTTAATACTAATCCTTTAAAAGCTGATCTAGTAAGAAATAAAAGGGGAAACAATATTTTATGAATCCCCTAAGTGTACTGTGATGGTGACAAATGCCCAGATAGTGTGGTCTTTATAGCTGATAGGAAGGATTTTCTCTCCGCTAAGCTGATAGAGGATGATTTTATTTTTTCTCCTCTTTGGATGACTGTTGGCAGATTTTTAGAATGATGAGGATGGAGTTTAAACAGAATGGGATGGAGCCAGGTTGAGTATCTCAGCCAGAGTTATCAACCTGGGAGCTCTAGAGTATCTGAAAATGCAAGAGTTGAAGCACCTGAAAACACAAATTTGGAGCTTTTTGAACACCAACCATGATTGACCATTAAATTCTTTTGCTAACCTGGACCACTACTTCGTACAATTGTATCATGCAGAGGGCAAAGTGTCTGTATTTCCATACTGATCCTGTGTAGGATAAATCTAATATTTCTGTAATGAGTGCCCTCACCATTTAAGCTAAATATTTGAGGTGGTGAGACGTCAGAAAGATGAGAGGAAAGGGAGCTGGGGACAGCAGACTTGACACCTTCCATAGCTGAGTTTCAAATCATAGACCTAGTTTGTATGTAGGGCATTGAAGTTCCCATTGAGCCAAAACACTTCCTTAGGATTTTCGTGCTAGGTTTAGCAGTCAGAATATAGAGAGAGGTGCAGCATGGAGGGAAGGGAATTTTTCTTAACAAGTGTTAAATAACTGTCTTCCCCACTTTCCTCTCTAGAACACATGCCATTTGCTTTAATGCTTCTTTAACAGATTCTGTTAGAGAGCAGCAATAGCAGTCTCACTGAAGCCCAACAAATCTCTAACCCATCTGTTTGCACAGAGCAAACCCCCTGCCCTGACCAGCAGGATGGAGAGAGCATTACAGCCTGTCTGCAGAAGCATCACAAGTGTGAAGCGCTAAGTGAGAGCTCCATCCCAGAGCTGACCTGCAGCAGAGAGAATGGTAAATGATAAGATGGATTGGCAGACGGATGGTTAGCAACTTTACAATAGTTTGTACTTACTTTTCCCCCTTTCCTAGTTAATACTCCCTTTCACAAGTGGTCTTAGTTCCTTTCTTTGTTAGGGTATGTGCCTGTGATTTAGCCACTCCATACCCAAACTATTTGAACCAAAGGCACCTCCAGCTCAGTATCCTGTTCCTGTCAATGGTCAGAAGTGGAACCTGAAGCAAAGGTTATTGTGACTAAGTTTAGTTATTGTGATGTGTCTTACTGTTGTGATGTATCTTACTTTCATGTTATCATCAGTTGATCAACATCAAATAAACATTTGCACTTATTATAGTACAGTTAAATTCTTATAAGTATAAGCAACCTTCAAGAAAGTACTGCCTTTTATAAGGCCCTAGGGGTATGTTAAGGCATCTGCAGGCAGCTGACAGGTGGTAACTTGCTGTGCTGTCATAAAACGAACATCAGGGCTGCAGTTAGGTACCACTTTAAATACTGATGTTCAAGACTCGAGCTGGAATACAATATTATGGAATAAAAATCTTCCCCCAATACATTCACTTTTTATTACAGCAGCTGCAATAGCACAGCTGGGACCAGAATAGTAGCCAGATGAAGCTGAAAAATGTTTTACTGGAAGAGTCCTTTTACCTGCAGTGTCAGGAAATGGTGACTGCATTCATGGATCTTCTCCTACCACAGAAAGGTTTTCTTCATCTACCACCCTAAGGAGTGCTAAACCATCAGAAATTTTGGGGAGATGCTGAGTTCAGAATGGGTCCGATCCAACATTTTGCTTTGGTGCATTTTGCTTTGGCAGAGGCACGTAATTCAGGAGTAATTTTCATTTCAGGACCTGATTGTCAGGAAGCATTGACATAACTGGACTGGCATTGTTTTCTATCCTCAATTTTATTTATATTGCTAGTCAATGCATAGGTAGCTGCAATTTTTTTGGTAGAATTTTTTATTCATTTCTTTGCACAATGAAATCCTCACAGGTGGATGAAAACCCCTTTGCTTATGCCAAATATTCTTCTGCCTGATTGACTTTGGACAGATTTCAATCTGAATGAAAACTTACAGGGAGCTGACTGTAAGTTTGTCCGCCAGCAGATTTCCAAACTGGGGAGCTGAGCACAGACCTCCCACTGCCTTTACTTCTGCCTAGTGTCCTTCAGAATATGCTGCAGTTTCTTTGATATGTTTGCCAGCACACAGTCCACTAGAAGATTTGGCTTGCTGCAGCAACTTGTAACAATTCATAGCAGTTAAATGGCCATGGGGTGAGTGAAAACAATCAAGATGCCTTTAAACAACATTGATAGGGATGAGAAATAGTATTACCAAGCAGGGTAATACTTACTTGTTTTCAGGAATTGTCTACTCCGGGGTTTGTTGCTGCAGACCTCTCAGGCCAGATTCTAATTTTTGTTTGAATGGCAAAGGAAAAAAGTGTGAGAGAGATCAGAAGCTGGTGATGTGGACTGTTTATTTGGAAATATTTATTCTATTATTTTCCTCCATTACAGTAGCAAGTTAATTTAGCCATCAAGTTTTTAATAGGCTTTAGGAAACTGGACACTGAAACCCAACAGAACATCAGGGGAGCTGGTTTGCTAAATACCTTGCAGTTTGTCTGGGCCAGAGCCAGCAGAATGACTGTTTTGGATTAAGCAAGAGCAGCACATTAGCTGAGGCAAATGAGAGCTCTACATGGGCCATTCAAATGTTGAAATGTGTAGTTCAAATATGACCTCTGCTGAATAAAGGCCTGCAGTTAGATTCCTCTTAAATATTTGTGTGTTTTAAAACCATAAAGGACTGCTATAGCTACTATATGTAAAACAGGCATTTTAATTTTATGTGGAAAATATTTTGCTGATTCTAGTTTTTATGATGGTATAATTTCCTCAGCACTTAGTTTTGATTTAGAGACTCTCAGCACTGGAAAAGCTGCTGTATTTCCTCTGACAACTGATCTAACTGTTAACCACCCTCACTGTAGATCAGTAACTTAATCCTAGTCTAGACTTCTGCAAGATGGATCTACCAAATGGATCTCATTGTGCATTTCTTCAATAGATGTGTCTGCTCTAGATCCTTTGGGTACTGGAACTTCTCATCTATGCGCATGTGAAAGACCATATCTCATGTCACAGTTGTGCTGCTGAGAAGGTTAAGGGTCTCAGGAACAGGGACACTCCTTGAACTGATGCTGTACCAAGTTTCCTAGGTGGCATTTTGCAAGTCCCAGGTCCAGCAGATGAGTGGGATTTTTCCTTTGTTACACACAGTCATAAGTGCAATGGATGTACTTGCTTTTACACCTAAGCTCTTTCCTGAAGTACTGCTCTGATTAAAAAAAAAAAAAAAAAAAAAAAAAAAACCACAAAAAACAAACAAACAAACAAAAAAAAAAAACCCAAAAAACTGCTGAGAAAACCATTGCTTTAATGTATTAAATGCACTTTTCTGAGTCAACTGAAGTTGCCGAGATTCCCATGTCTCTATCAGAAAAAGACAGCTAAATTTGGCAAATCAAAACACTGAGAGAGATCACTTGTTTCAAGGAATCAAAGCTTCTGACAGATACATAATATGTAGTATTCGGTTGGGGTATTCTCCTCATTGTTTAGTCTTGATAGTCTTGACAGATATATGAGATATTCTGCTCTAGCTTTACAAAAAAAGCCCCAAAACTAAAAAGCCAGTAGGGACTCTTCCTAAGTTCTGAAATTATCTTTTATTTTAGAAAATGTTTTCCATGTTTGTCTCAAATACCTCCTAGCTTTCACAGCAGCTTCACAGCTCTGGCTAGGAGACTACTGTGCTGGTCTTTCCACAAATTTCCTGCCTTAAGCAGGAAGATGTGAAAATGTTGCTTGAATTGATCAGGCCTGGGAAGTTCTGAGGAACATTCTTAAAAACAAACTCAGGTTGCTTTTAATAAAAATATCCAGTCTAATACAAATTAGATTTGAACATGTAAAACTCTGGCAAAGTGTTCAGTAAAGCAAATTTCAGAGCTGTTGCTGTTTTCATATATTAATATACCTACATTTATTCTGAGCTTGAAATAAAACTGGTCCTCCTCTGGCAGATGAATCCATGCACCTACAAAGCTCTGTAAAAGTTCTGCTACTGACTTAAATTTCACAGCTTTACTCTATATTTAAAAGAAGATGCCAAAATTCAGATTCAGCCTTCGAACTGAATTCCTGCCTGAGCTGGTGAACTGAATGTGTAGGACTGTAGATCTGGAAATCATGACCTCACTGTCTAAATCTATTCCCTAATTTAAAACACGAACTTTGCCATGTCACAATCTACATTGATAGAAAATGATGAGTGGTATTTTAGTTAATTACCTCTCAACTCTTTTGAAAGGGAAACAGAGGATCCATGTTTAAAGTATATTAAATGATTTGGCCACCTCTGTTAATTGGGTCGCTCAGCTGGAAAATATTTCATCCTATGGTGCAAATTCCCTTTTAAACAGGGCCATCTGCACCATTCATTTTGTTGACAAGAGGAAAGGACTCATCTGTCATGATGACTTGCTGCTGTGGTAGCCATTTTCAGCAGGACACTCCCATTTTTCTTGAGAGATTTCTCTTCTATCTTTAGCAATGCAGCCAAGGCCCAGGACCATTTACCCTGCTGAGCTGTTTTCCTTCTTGGTAGAAGGACATCAGTAATCAACCAACCCTGGAATTTTTTATCTCCCACCTTGCTGAGTCCTTGGTTACTAAATGGAGAGTTATGAAAAACGTCTACCTACCGACACCATGCAATTCACCATGCTCCTCATGCCAGGCTCTTCCCACAGGAAAGGGAGGGAGAAGCTATGTGACCATAGAAGTGGAAACACTATGACAGTGTGAAATAAGTGGTTATGGGAAGTGCTGTAGCTACTTGTATTAGAATACATTCCCTGCTGCAGAAGCCTATGTAGGCAATAAAACCATTTCATTTTCCCATATCACAATAATGGAGTGTTATCAGGGGACTGAACTCGTGTCTTTAAGATAAGAAACACATGCTTACGTAAGTTGAAATAATGTACAAGCGTTCATAAGCTGTTCCTTTTTAGGGCTGTTCATAGATCACTTTTAAGTCACTGGAAAGAGAAGGAGAGGGTGAAGGCATCACACAGGAGTTTGCACCATCCTTTCTACCTATCCTTTCTTTTGACTCCCAGTCTCCACCCTGTGACTGAATTCATCCTCCCTTTGCTTTTGGACCCTCCCTGATACATTCTTTAAACCATTCCCTAGGCTCACTCTGACCTGTTTCCTACCTGTAGCCCAATCTCTGATGTATTTCTCTTGCTTTTCAGTTCTGTAAGAGATTCTGGTCGAAATCTACTTAGAATGGTTCTGACTTAGGGGTTGCAATTCCAGCTGTTGCCTCACCCCTTTCATGGTCCTGGAACTGAAAGCACTTTGTGATGCACATCAAGATTAGGTTGGTCTTCCAGGATAAGTTCAGAATACTGAAATCAACCTGGTCTCTCTGAGAATCCATTAATATTGCTCTGACAAGGAGAGAATAGTTAACTGTCAAAACAGACACCTAACTAGATGGGTAAATAAAATATGAGGGTATGTGGAGTGAAAAATGAGTTGTCAGGACTTTTAGAAAGACAAATCTAACTGGGGGAAATTAGGAAAACAAGAGGTAACTGATTTAAAGGGTCAGGGCATGTCTCTGCAAAGGATAGGGGGAAAGTGTTAGGGGTCTTATCTTTCATCCAGCAGTCCTTCTTACTGTTTCACTTGTTCCCTAAATTTCTTCCATCATAGAACCAAATAGAATCATTAAGGTTGGAAAAAAACATAAAATCATCAAGTCCAACCATTAAGGTGGCACCACCATGTACCCCACTAAACCATGTCCCCAGGTGCCACATCCAGATGTCTTTTGAACACTTCCAGGGATGATGATTCTACCACTTCCCCGGGCAGCCTGCTCCAAAGCCTGACCACCCTTTTAGCAAAGAATTTTTTCCTAATATTAAATGGCCCCTGGTGCAACTTTAGGCTGTTTCATCTGGTTCTATGACTTGTTACTTGGGAGAAGAGACTGACCTCCACCTGGCTACACCCTCCTTTGAGGGAGTTGTAGAGAGTGATAAGGTCACCCTTGAGCCTCGTTTACTCCTAAAGAACTTCAGGCTGAACAACCCCACCTGTTGTTTACTCCTAAACAACTCCCTCACCTCCTCCTCACCTGACTTGTGCTCCAGCCCCTTCACACACATGTTCAGTGCATGCATGTACCTCTCTGGCCTGGATAAGACAGAGCTGGAACCAGGAAAATGGCTGCAAAGATGCTCCATTCCAGCCTTGCTTCTGCAGCTGAAGGCAATCAGCATTCAGGGGAGCCACGTCTGCTTCTGCCAAACCTGACCCTGTTTAATTTACACAGCTACGAAGATCTAATGAGACATTTCAGAAAGTCACTAATACCATGGGGTATTCCTGTTGTCACAAGGCATTTTGATTTGCTAACATGATATCGGAGTGCAGATTAGCGTCCTGTGCACCCCATTAACATCTGAATGGGATAAGAGAGACGGGTTCAGGTGGTCACCAGGGACTCCTGTCCTGGCCCTGACTCTGCTGTCCAAGTTAATTGCTACAGACAGACTGGAAACCCAAGAGCATGTTTGCAGTTCTCTAATAAACTACTTTGAATTTGAAACAAAGGTTAAAAAGAAATCCAAGTTTAAAAAAACAAAACAAAATCAGCAGCGATGCTGGATAAATGTTGAGTTTCAGTACTTAACTGTGGTGATTTCTTTTCTTCATCATGGATGGTCTATTTTTCTTCTGGTTTTTTGCATTCACAGCTAATTTCCCACTGTCTCCCATTATGCCAGCTCCCACAGGTAACAAAGCATTCCCACCTTTATTTTCTCTAGCATAATTCAGATTTTTGTCCTCTTGTGAGCAAAAACCTTGAAAGATATTACAAAAGCTAAGAAAGTAGAGGGGAAAAATGGCTTCAGTAACTCAGGCATGTGCTGGGGGAGCAGAGGCAGTTCAGGATTAGATTCAGCCAAGAAGTTCAGTCTGATTTCAGTCTCTTTCCTCTACCAGCTGCCCTTTTGGAAGCAGTCTCATTTCATCAGATATCCAGAAATTTGGCACATGGAACTCAATTATTATGCCACATAATATATATTGTTGAGAAATAGTCAGGAAAATAAATGTAACAAACACCTTTAATGTGCAGTCGTGTGGTGGCTGATACACTGTCTTGTAGGGGATATCACAACAGCCAAGCCAAGCACCCAGTGTCCAAAGATCTCACGGCAGAGGGCTCCAGACACAGCTGTGTTTGGGGAAGGTGCCCTCTAACAGTGTATTCAACAGTGTATTGCAACAACAAAATATCAAAGTCTTTTTTTTCCAGAAACCTTCCAAAAGGGGTGGGTAGCTGGCAGCAGAAATCCTGGAAGAGGAAAAGCTTAGTTCCTCTGTGAAGGCGTGATCTGAGGGCCCATCTGAGGCCGTGGCCCTCAGGACAGGCCTGATGTGTGGAGGCAGCACTGGATCTGAGCGAAGCTGCACTGTGCAAATGCCTCTTCTGCAAGTGCAAAGTGTTGCCTTGCAGGGTGCAACTCGTGGTGTCACTTTCTTCCCCTGGGACCTGCTGGGAATGAGGCCACCTTCAGATCTGATGCCAAGACAGACGGAGATATGTTAGGACTGGTTCATTACAGCTGCTGAGCATTCTGAGATGGAGCTCACACTCTCATCCTAATTACAGATGCCATCATCACAAAACAAACTTTCCAACTCATCTTACGTGTTTCAAACGCACATAAGCATGAGATGCATGATATAAATGACAGAAAACTGTTGGATTTTGGGTTGGGATTTTTTTTATCCTAGTATAGAGAAGTGTTAGGAAAGAGGGAGTGATATCCATAGAATGAAAATTCCGGATAGACTTTTATTTATTTCAGTTGGAACAATTTGCCTTCTGTCCCCACTCTTCACCAAATTTGAACAGCCAAAGTAGCATACCATATAGATCTGTTGTAGAGAGCAAATCTTTACATAAATATGTAATTTAGGTTTTTAACAAAACAAAAACATATTTCTCCTTTTGGAATGTTCTTTTCAGTTTCAGAATGTGCTCTGACATAGGACAGTCATTCTTGTGTCTGGTAGAAATCAACAAAATAATAAATAAAACATTCTTTTGAAAAAAATCTTAATAATTTTGTGTGCAAAAAAACAGGAGAAAAAATCTAAGGAATTTTCCTGTCTTGGATTTCTAACTTTCAACTTTGTTCTGAACCAAAGACGTCACATATCTTTTTTGGAAAATGGCTGTTACCTCTCTAAAGCGCATGACCTCTTCATTTCTCTGTATACAGTAAGACCGATGGGACACCATAGAATTTAGCTAAAGTCTATTTTCCTATCACAGACACACGTGGGGAATACACATTGGTATTTCCTTGATCCTAGTGGGTGTTTCCTATGGTTTGCTATGCTAAGACATTTCCCTGACCAATATCTAATGAGATGATTTAAATGGGTTAGAAGTTATCATATGGCCAAATTTCTTGCCACCTTAATTATGTTTACTGTCACACTGATGGCTCATTCAACGAGAGAGCAATCTGGAAGTTGAGATTTGGGGAGATGCATTGTGCAGTTTCTGGATTAATTAGGACATTAAGGGGTTTTTTAGAGGTTTAAGCACAAGGAATTTGAATGCATAATTCAACATGCACACTGGCTAGCCTTGCACTTCTCTTGTTCTGAGGTGAAACAGATTGGGAAGGGGGAGACAGCTGTGAGAACATCCTGTAGAGTCAAACAGAGCCAGTCCCTAATTTACATTGTGGCCTCAGAGATAACTTAATTAGACTTTTCTAGCTTGATATTGGCAATAACCCCCTAGACCCATGCTGCACATACACACTCTGTTTGGTGTGGAACTGGCACTGAGGAGCAGGAGATATTGATTTGATGGCTCAGGGAGACTATCTGTAGTCTCCTGAAAGTGAAGGGAGCTGGGGGAACATTGGCTGTTGTGAACTGCTCCGTTGGGAAGTGCTGAAGTGCCCTCTGTGCCTTTGGGATCATTGTGTATCAGCTGCTTTCATAGCATTGGCAAAGCAAGAGATGAAGTTGTGGCTTTCTCCATCCTAAAAGTGCAGGTCACAGTAGATCATGTGAAAAACTGGGTGAGAGGCAGAAACTATATCCCTTTATCTGACTGAGGGAAAGAACAGGAAAAATCTGCATGTGTTCACATGCTTGTGTGTGTGGAGGTATGGAAAGAAAGTGATTTTTAAGTGGGTGTAAAAACCTACTATGTTTTCTTTTCTACCAAAATACAAAAGCACAAAATGATATTTCTTCTGGTATGAAAGTTTGTCATTTTCATGGTAATCAAAATTTCATTTCTGACAAAGTGAAGAGGAGAAAAAAAAGGTAAAAGTCTAGTTTTAACAGTCTTTGTGCACTTCTTAGAAGCAAGAGGCAGTTTTGCTTAACAGAACCATTTTTCTCCCATGAATTGTCTGATCTGTAAGGGTAACATAAAAGATAAAGCAAAAAGCACTTCTTCCACCAATAATAAGGAATGCAAAAGTAGTATCTTCTCTTTAGAAGTTAGCACTTATTCATTATTAATTTTAAAAATTCCCCACAGATTTCTTTTCTCCACCCTTTTCTGGGTAAGTCCAGAAGCCAAAAGATATCTGCTGAAATACTGTATAGCTTCTATGTTTAGTAGATTACAATGGATCTAATTTTATTGTCAAGGAAGACTACAATTAGTACATTGGTGACATCTTAAATCATGAATGACTTCCACTAAGAAGAGGTTTTTGCTATCTTCTGATTTTATTTTTTTTCTTTTCCCTCCTTATTTCCCACTGACATTCCAGCCAAATTAGAAAACCAATGTTTCAGGTTTGAACTAGGAAAAAAACCCCTAACAATCAGCTAATGATGCTATTTGTTTATTTTCAATTACTTTACACTTCTGGATTTCAAATCAGCAGGAACATTTAAGTTTTCAGCCCCCTTCCCATTACTAGAATCAGACAAGTTTGCAGTGAAAATGCAGACTGGGCAGCAATTGATTTCTGCTAATGGTCACTTTACTAATGAACAATCTCTGATTTTATTCTACCTATTTATGTCAAGTTGAATCACCACTTCTCCTAATGTCCTTTGTAAAAGGTGTTTCTTCATCTTCCCTTTCTGAGAATTAATGCAGTTTCTGACAAAACTGCTGCTGTGGCACACGCATGATGCACTCATGTGCCATCTCTGCAGTCTGGGGGTTTCTGTTACAAATGCAGGGTTCTGTCCAAGTTTCTCCTTATTTTTAAACACATGGCATAAAACTACTCAGCTTTCCTCCTAATGTTTATTCCCTGGCAACTGCTGGGTTTTCATCAGCAGTTTTAATGCAGAAGATTAACTAAAGCCAATGAGCTCAGTGATGGATAACAGAAGCAACTGGTTGTTCTGGCAAGTCCCCCCAAGTATCTTTATTAGCAACTGTTGGGATTGCCAACTCCAATTTCTCTGCAGCAAAAGCCCTTGTAAACAGAGCTGGGTGGGTGGGTGGTGCTGTGACAGGGAAGTGTTAAAGGGGAAGGGACTCTGGCATCAGGAGCTGGCTGAGTGACGGCTGATGGACTTCCAAGACCTTTGTGAATGTCAGCTACCACTGTGGGAGGATCACGTGGCCAATTTCAACCAGTTTGTGGGATTACCTGGGTATTTGGGGGATCACTGAGCTTTCCAAGCATGATGTTATTATTTGTCAGAGAGCAGACAGAAAAGTAACATGAAATGAAAAGAGTAGTTCCTCCTGATAGCCCTTTTCAGAAGTTGTGAATATTTATATAAATCAGTAGTCACAAGAGCGGACCTCTCAGAAAAATGTTTTGAGACATCTGAAACTTGGAAACAAGTAGATGGGTGATTCTTTTGGTTAAATTGCTTACTATTTGAGCTCTAGGCACAGCTCTGTGAAGTTTTTGAGTCTAAATCTGCATAGTATGCAATCATTTCCATAAAAATACAGGACCTAGAATAGTTGGGAAGAAAAGAGTGTTCTGCTGTTATAAGGCAAGGTGAGCATTCAGTAGATCTGGCTTCAGCTGTGTACATATTTCTTGCACCTGCAAAGTGCACCAAATATTTTTTCTTATCCTTTTTCCTGCTAATTCAGACAGTAAACTTTCTGGGAAAGAGACTGACTCTTTTCCCATATGTTTGTCAACAAAACCTTTCTGAGTTTTAGTTTGGATTTACAGATGCTGCCATACTGCAAATGACTTTAAAATTTATTCTGTATTTCTTCTAATCCCATCCAGTTAAAAGACAGTGTTCTTGGATGAAGACTTGGCCATCTGCATCACAAGATTAGGCTGCTGCTGAACACCTACCCAAAAACATAAGAAGCTGCCCACTCAGAAACTCTCCTTTATGCAGCCCATGTCAGCCTTTCTCAGACACCATGCAAGTCAGTGTGCATTGCACTGATAGTGACAGGATTTCCCCCCTGCTGCTCAGTCTACTAAAGCAGTTATGTGTGGAAGCAGCAGTTATTTGTTAAGATAATATCTATTTTCTTTAACTAGAAAATTATCCCATTGATGAAGCCCGAGTATGAAATACCACCTGTTAAACAGAACAGATTAGGCATGGAAGGCCATTCATTATCGTCAAGGCTGCCAGTGTTTGTTTACGCATAAAGAAACTCTAGCCTTTGTGGGTTTTATGTTTCTATACCCATTAAATTTTATTTTTTTAATAATCAAGTTACAGCTGTTCCAAACAGCTCTCCCTCCTGGGTACTCTGAGGTTGTTTGTCTGTATTCCCACTTACTGTACAGAAATACTTGCTCTGAATGATCTGTCATGAAAATGTGATTCTTATTCTGAGCTGCATGAACTGACGGGTTCTCTTATATGCAAATGTGACAGGTTAATGAGGCAGGGTTTAAGGGACAAGGGTGCTAGACTCTTGGATAGGATAAAGTGACCAACAGACTGATTAGATTACTATGGTTAACTCACAGTATTTGGGGAAAAAAAAAAAAAAGCTTTTTTAAGGAAAGGAATACATTCTGTGATCTTATACACTTGCTGTATTATGCTCTTGCTTGGGCAAATACAAGCTGATTCTTTTTTTAAAAAACAGACTGATATTAAAGACTAATAATAGAAGGTAATAAATTATGCAAAAGATGTTTTATTTCTTTTGCTAACAGTTGCAGTTGAAAAGGATCTCAGTCTCATTCTTTAATTATGAATAAAATCCAAATCTATTAATGTAAATCTCAAAGCCATTATTTTTTGGCTGGTTTTCCTTTGGGTAAATCTCAGCATCTTGTTTGGAATACATTGTAATGAAATGTTTTATCAAAGGCCACATAATAGTGTTTAGATGTTCATTTGATTGACTAACATTCCTTTGTTCTGTGAAACAGACTTTTCCTCGAGAAAGAACCTTCTCCAGTAAGTTATCACAAACACATCCTCACTGGCTTCCTGATGCCATTTGGTTGCTATACTGTGCATCTATCCACCTTCAGTATTGTGCACTGTCCAAAGAGAATTTTGGCACAAACTTGATCCAAAGTCTGCAGGAGGTGCTGCTGGTACAGTGAGGTCAATGTTACAGATCATCCGTCACCACCTGAATTCTAATTTTCAACTACCCTGAATGTCTCTAAAGCCATTCAGATTTTGATTTTTCTCTGGAAAGTGAATATTTTAAAATGATCAAGCTCGTTTCCAGCCCAGATTTTCAACAAGGCTTCCAGAAACATAAAGCTGACCAGCAGATTTCAGGTTAAGAGACTTGGGGTGATGTACCAGCTAAGACAAGCTTAAGAGCATGTAGAAGCCTATAAAATTTTCAGTAAAGAAAATACAGCAGATACTCTTTTCTTTGACTTGGACAGGCTTCTGCAATACACTGCGGCCTATTTGCAATAATAGGAATGGGCACAGCTTGCCAAAATCTTGTAGCCTAATTAGGCTGAAATTCAAATGAGAGAGGTCCAGCTGCTAAAAGGAAAACTGTGAAGCTGAAGAACTAGAAACAATCCCAGATAAGTTAGAGATCCCTGTACACATTGCTGAAAGCAAATCTGTCTGGCTGGCAAACCTGAAAGAGAATTACTCAGTGGCTGTTCATCCTGCTGAAAGATTTTACCCCAGGCTGCAACGCTTCCAAAATCTGCAGCCACAGATACAGAGGCCTGGAGCGAGTGTGTCTTGTACGCTTGATGGGACAGAAAGTTTGAAGTTTACCCCAGACTTTTATTCTCTTTTGGTCAACTTCATTTCATTTTTTCATGTTTGCAAGTTTTCTTTCCACCCTCCAATCTCCATTCTCACCCTGAAAATAGATTGGGTGTTTATGCTCTAACAAACTCCAACTGATTCAGAGCTGCAGGGAAAAGTCTTCCCATCAGCCGTGAAGTCTGTCTGGCTATTGTCTAGTACTTCATCCAGCTTCTCCAAAGTTAATTTGTGTTGCTATGTACATATTTGTGTAAATAAATATGAATACATATATAAATTATATAAAGTTAGGAGTATATAAAGTTCACATAAATATCAACTATACCTTTTTAAAAAATTAATACTTAAAATTCGCAATATTTTAATACACTTGAATATTTTTCATTTTCATATCCTGAGAAAGGAGTGCAGAAATATCAAATTTACCTTGCATTAGGACATTAGTTACATTACATATCTGCACATCTTGGTTCTTATTCTTTTCCTAATACTGGAATGTTCTCTTATGGAGATTATTTATAAAAACATTTACTTTAATCATCCACCTTTGGAGGGGCTAATATTGCCGACATTGGTTTTCAACAATCATGCTGTTGGTCTCTTAAATACAAATATCTCAAAAAACTATTATGTTTAGATAGGTTTTCTTTTTCTACTTCACCTGACTCTCACTGCTCTAGGGGTGTTGTAATTGGACAGAAATAATAGCAGAAAACTCTAACCTGGCAGTGTTGTTGTTATGGCTAAGAAAAGGTTTGTTGGAGATTTTGAGCAGACTCTTTTGCAAGTGATTCACAAGGCACAAATCTCTCAAACATTAGAGTAACCTCTGTACGATCATATAGGAAGAAAGCACTGAGCTTAGGAATACTGTGAGAAAGTTTGCCAAGAGCATATAGCAAGTTAATCTTTGCCAAAGTCTTGCATGGGACCATTAATTTGGCAGTTTTATTAAACGGCTGATGGAAACCTTTCACTCTATTAAACAGCAATAAATATTGAATGGATTATCTGATCTTCGGTGTGACATGAACAAATCTTGTAGCCAAGTCCTGCAGAGATGCAGCACACACTTAACTGGATTTTCACTGGGGTTTTTTTGTCCTGCAGTCACTCCTCAAAAATACCATTAAAATCTGGCAAGCTGTCATGAATTCAGGTTGATTAGCGTCTTAGGAATTATGCATTCAGGGCCTACATCATTAGGCTAAGTTGCCCCAGCTGATTCTTATCATTTTTACTCTACTCAACCAGAGAAACTCATAGGTCAGTTCACAGGGGAAAAGAAAAAGTTTATAAAATATGAAAATGTAAAGAAAATCTGATCCAGTCTTATATCTGTGAACTGCAGCTGAAGAGAATTTATTGATAGCTGGTAGCAGAACCAACTTCCATTACCTGGTTCATATAATTGCTAGAACTTGGTTAAAACCAGGAGAGTTATCCCTTGGCTTTCGCTAAGTGCATTAGAAACAAATTTTAGTTTTTCCATGTAACAGCAGGCACCCTGCACAATTCCTGTTATCACATCTTAGCTTTGACTTCTCAGTTCTAGACACAGACCAATAGCAATCAAATTGGCTTTCAAAGAGCACCTTTGCATCCTTGCAGCGCACTGCTGGCCACCACCTTGCTTAAAACTCTTTTCTGCCTTACATTTTTACTGGCTGTTTGTTACCAGCTTCCCTTTGTGGTGTCTGGTCATAAAACACTGACCATGAAGTTGTTTTCTTTTTTTCACTCTTAAAGTTCCTTTAGCAACCATGTATATGTAACATTTGTTCCAGTGATGTGGCAGAGCATGGATTTTTGTAAAAGCTGATAGTGGTAAAGCAGGGAGGTGGGTCACCATCTGATCTCACTTTCTGGTGTGAAGCTGATTGTGAGGGTAGAAAATCAATATACAATAAAGGTGGTGCATGTTGAAACTAAATTGAAATGATTGATTTTTTTTCTGCCAGGATCATTAGATTCTCCCCCAAAATCTTTGTTTCTGGTTGTGGAGAAATATTTGCTCTTCACTTTAAGTTCATGGTGCAGTTCACTTATTTTGTGGGGAGTAAGACATTACTTGTGCAGGAAACAAATGCTGGAAATCACTGTACTTCAGAAGCATTCCCAGAAGTCCCTGTAAACACAGAGCACTTAAAGGAATGGATATCTTCTTAATCTGTGGACATCTTTAGCTGTTGTAAATCCCCATTCCACCCCTTGGAAAGTAAATTATGCAGTGCATTAGTGCAGAGTCATTTGCTATCAGAAGATTTTGGGTATCCTTCTGACATGAGACAGAGTTGGCCTGAGGCTTATTGTGAGCTTAATTGCAGGATAAGAAAAGAATCTTGTTCACATTATGGCACCTTGCCTTGCTCAGGTGCTTCTTACACGCTACATATGTGCATTCCAGGCAAAATTTATGAATAAATCATGTTCTGTGTTCACACGCCAGGTGAGACTGCAATAAAGCCACAGACTCTGCTACAGCGTCATTCAGAGTCTTGCTTATCTTCAGGAGACTAACATCTGAAATCTCTCCATGTTTCAGGAAACTTCTGGCTGGCAATTGAGATCATATGTGTCAAGTAGTCAAGTCCTTTCTGCTGTTTTGCATTTAGCCTATGTTTATGTACCGGCTGTGTGTGGTGAATAAATGATTTAAACTTCCTACATGTTACTTAAAGAAAATGGGTCCTTCAGGGAACCTGATTAATGTTGGTAGAAATACACTATTGATATAAACTCTGAGAAGATTTTCACCGCTCAAAGAAAAAATGGTTCTTCACAAGTAACAGAGTGAACCACGTCTGGCCATGAAAAATCCCTCAGCAGATATCTGGCATGCTTGGTTCAGTCCTGTGTTCAGTGACCTTTGCTGTGAGGTTCTTAGAAATTCCCCATGTTCATGCTTCACTTTCTAATTAATTTCACCATCTGGAAGTGTTTCCTTCTATTCATTACATTTAGTCCTTTCTTAATGCTTTCCCATTGCTGATAATCACATTTCTGAGGCTAACCAGCTGCAAACTCAATTTTTTGAAAACATGCGGAGTGTGGTCACCAAGAAAAGCAACAGCTGAACTCAGGAGCAGAAGTGCTGACATCCCTCTCTGTGCTCATAATTATTTGCCTCAGGTTTTTCCCACTGGATTCCATAAACTCTTTTTCATTTATTTTTAATTTACTTAGTTTCTCATTCTGCCTCTTTTTATAAAATTTCAGTCTGAAAAGATCTTTCTGTCTCATTGACCCCACAGTGATTGTTTTCTTAATTTAATGTCCTATGATGTGCCTTAACTCTGACCTCCACCTTCACTAAGCAAGTTATAACATTTTTTGCAGTTAAAAACTGATAATAAATCTTTGAGCCTACTTTCTCGTGTGTAGGTCACGGTACTATTAAAACCAGAAATTCAAATAATCACCATTTCAATAGTCTCTAATGCTTCTATTTAAATCTATATATGACCTTTTTATCTTGCTAATCTAAGATTTATGCTTGACAAAAGCTTCCAATGCATTATCTATTGAATGTTTACCCTAAAGCAATAGACATCAAAGTCTGAAATGTCAAATTGTGAAGTACTCATTTAACATTTTTAGAGCTTCTTGCCCCTCCAAAGTAGCCTTTCTCCCTAGACTGAAAACTTTCAAAGAAGTCTTCCTTTTTGTTCATGGATGCGTTCTCTGCATATTCCCTATCCCTTTTCTTCTGCTCTCAATAGCAAGATGAAAGATGACAGAGAAAGTGGAAGACTTAGGGGAGAAAAATGCATACCATATCTCTCTTCCTTCTCCTTACTACCATAAAAAAAGAAAAAATTATACTTTCTCAAGGAAATAATCAAGAGAATATCTGAATGAAATCATGGCTAATACATTTCACAGTTTCCATACTGGAACATCATTTGAAATGACAAGCATTCTGTGTAAAAAACGTTACTGTTTTTCAACCTCCCCTATTAGGAGTGCTTTGAGAAAACATAAATGCTTATGGAAGAAGATATGGAGGAAACTAGAGTTACAAAGCTGCAAGTTATCACAATTTTCTGACCACAGCAAACAGTAACAGTTAAATTCTATTTTTTTTTCTCTTTTTTATGTGTTTCTCTAAAAACAAACAAGGTGTCTTCATCTGTTTGATCAGAGAATGAAGGGAAAGGATCAGAGGGAAAATATCATAACAGCAATGCTCTATTTCAGGTCAGCTGCTGTTCAGCTCTAATGAATGTCAGTGTTTGCAGCACAGGGCAGGTTCACCCCACGGTCTGCTCTAGCCCTGAAAATCTCAGAGTTCAGGTACAGCTAACAAGTCTGCCAGGACCAGTGTGAGAGCAGGTGTTTTTAAATCAAAAAGTCAAACATTTTCCATTTCTGAACCAGTGAAATGTGTGTACAAAATCTATTGGATGAATTATCCTGTAGCAAACACCCATGAGTGCCCTGAGACTCAACTGGAGACAAACCATTATGAGGAAAATAGTGTTTGCTGTTACCTGTTTGACCTAATGACCACTTCAAACTCTAGTTATTGTTGTAAATCCGAACTGTACTGTGTACTTGCAAACAGCACATGCCTTTCCTTAGAGCACTGGTGTAGGAAACAGCAGCTCCTGCTCCCAGCTGTGCTGCCTGCTGGCTGTGTCACTGCAGTTAAAGGTAATGACTGTCCACCTGCCCCCATGGCACAAAATCTCTTTCTTTGTATTCAAAACATATGTTTAGCCTCCTGAATCTTTCTGAATTATCAGATATCCAGTGGAGAATGTTGGTGGATGGAGAATCCTTTTCCTTCTTGTCACAGATGGAAATGAAAATGTAGTATCTCAGAGGCTTTGCACAGGCACATGACACTGGGGCTGTGCTCCTCGGGCAGGGCAGCTGAGTCCCCTTCTTCTGCAAAGAGGGGTCTGTCCCTAACTGTTTTCAGGGTGTGTTCATTTCACTTTGAGAACATCAAACATCTTCAGAGACACCAGTTTATGGATGAGCAATCATTTTCCCAAGCTGGAGTATCCTGCCATGGGGCCATTCTTGCTTCTGCCTTCTATATGACCAGTTTCAAGTTTACAGAGGTACTTAGTTCCTCTTACTCAGAATAGGAGCTCAGAACAGGGATGTTAATATCTGACTGCTCCTAGTGATATCTTTGATCTGCACCTAATTATCATTTTTAAAGTGTTTTCCAGCCCTCAGAAGAAAAGGCCTTGATGCTCCCCAGCAGAGAGCTATTGGCCCATGCTGGCACACAGCTGGAGGGATACCCTGCTCCAACAAGATTTCCTCGGGGTTATTTTAAGATAATTAGCTGATCTGTTACCTAGTGTGCTTCCTAATTCTTATCTAACATGACCAATTTGCAAGTGCACATACTTGTGTGCATGCACAGCTCTAGCAGGAACACGTCCAGAGGTCTGGAGCCACAGTGAATGTGTGGCCATGGCCAGAAATGTTAACTGGGGAGTAGTAAAATCCTCCTAAAAAGTGTGTCACTGTTCTGTCTAGGGAAAGGCATAACTATGACCCAGGGAAGGGATGGGGAAGCTGTAACTTGGTATTTTTCCTTTAATATAATCTTGGATATACAAATGTCTGTGAAGGCAGTAGATAAAGTGCCCAGCTCAGGCTGGAGAAGGCAGTAACTCCTTCACGCCTGGCCACACAGCGCTGGGGAGTGTGAGGCACAATTCAGCTGGAATTTAGAAGCAGCTGTTGCACCAGGGTTTGTTTAAAGCTGTTTTTCTCTGGGAAGTCATGATTTGAAATAAATCTTGTCCATTAAAAGAGACACATTTCAGTAGTTACACAATGTAGCATTGGGTTTGTTAAACTATAAAAATATATGATATTCAAAACCTAATCTGGATAGAGAAATAAATATATAATTTTAAATGAAGCACTTATGTATCTTGAAAATACTTTTAGTGCCTTAGAAGTTTATTTTTCACTGTTGGGCACTCTTAAAAAAAGCAAACAAACTATACAAAACCCTTGTCTGAGACTGAGCTCCTCAAAACAGATACTTCTCTCTTTAATAAGGATATATTTTCTTTTAAAATACAGGGCCTTCTTTTTATATGTTTATTAATTCACATTTTCACAATCAGCTGCCCTCTGCATGAGGGTATGAACATGAAAGTAACACTATCTAAGCTCAGAGATAATGAATGACATTAACCCAGTCTGAAAATAAAGACCAGAAATCTATGGAAATTGAGTAAAGAAAAAGCATTTAAATATTAACATTACACTGAAAAGAAACCTGAAACTATCTAGTGCCATTACATTACTTACTCAGAGCAAACCCTCAGCAGTAACAGGAGATTGAAACCAATTGTGGCTTATGTGTTTACCCCTTGGGGATTCGCTATAATCAGCCGTATCTGCCAAAAGTTGATTCAAAGGCAAAAAGGCAAATGTAACTATGAAACTTTATTTATTAATATTGTTTTGTGTTTTAAGCTGTTATGGTTCACGGGTTCTTGATACAAGGATTGAAATGCTTATTTTTAATTTAACATGGAGTTTCATATTTCTGCATTTTCAGAAACCCAGATTTTGTGATGCAAATGCTCAGAGTGGGTGGTGTTTGATGCAGCCAGGTAACACAAATTTGGATGAAAAAGGTTATTTCATGTCGCTTGCACTGAAGTTTGCCATGTATTCCTTTTACAGCAGAGTGAATCAGAGTGTCTCACACTCTGCTCCCCACACTATATTGTCACGGCTGTATTTTTAGGTGGAACGTGGCAAATTTAGGTAACACGCCTGAGATCAGAGCAAAAGTCTGTTGCAGTGGAGGAGTTCAGTGCAGAACGGCCAAACTTCCTTCTAAGTTTTCTCTTGGTTGGGTTCCCCATCCCACTGGAACTACTTTCCATTAGTGGCACAACGTATTATGTCTCGAGCAATACACTCATGATTGTGTACTCCAGCAAAGTGCGAATATTATCTGGCAGATAGCTTATGATCAGTGCACATAAGCAGGGCCCGGAAGGATTGCTTCTATTTTCAGCTGTGCTACCACTGCCTCTGATCCGTGACAAGGTCGCCTGAATCAATGAAATCCCTGGCTGCTTGTCTCCAGTAATTAAGCAGTAAAACTTTTAAATGCGCACCCCAAGTCGGGAGGTCACTCTGTTGATTGTCTGTGTAAGTACTTTTGTGGGGAGAATATACCAGATCCTAAAGGGCTCTTTAATCCAGCCAAAAAAGTCTAATCAGAACCGAGAGCTGGCAGTTTAAATTTGGGCATATCTGAATGAGAAGCAAGATAAAGACTTTAAACACTGAAGCTGCGTAACAATTTGTAGAAATTACAAAGGTGATAGATTCTGCAGATCTGGAAATCCTTTGAAGACCTAGCTATATTTCCAGACAAAGCTATCTCAACTGAGAGCTGGTTAGTGGGCTCAGTACAGGAACAACTCCTATTAATTTTCATGTCTATGGCTGTGGTGGTCTAATAGCCCCTTCTATTGTAGCCACTTGAACTTTCAGCTGAACTCTTTAGAAAAGTGCAAAAAACATAATTCAATAGGTTTGTGAAAACTACTGGGATAGAATAACATATTCTTATAACATATTGGGTATTTTTTAAAAAATCTGTATTTTGATGGTGACAGAGCACTGGAACAGGCTGCCCAAAGAGGTTGTGGAGTCTCCTTCCCTGGAGAGATACAGAAGCCATCTGGTCACAATCCTAGGTAACCTGTTCTGGGGGACCCTGCTAGAGCAGGGAGCCTGGACTAATTGATCTCCAGTGATCCCTGCCAACCGTATTCTCTAATTATGTGATATCTTAAAAATCTTATGACTATTTTTTGTGATTTTAATATGATATATCTGTTGCCTTTAGAGTGAACAGCAGCTTATTCCAGAAGAAATCCAGAGCGATGGAATTGGAGAAATGTGCAGCTGATATAAGACAGGAACTAGAGGACAGGCCTCAGAGAATTAAATGTGTCACATTCTTGCAGAAAGGCCCAGAGTGTCCCCAGTGTGCAGTCACAACTATTCCAGTAGTTTGCAAATTTTAGATAAAAGTATTTTTCATGAAGACAGAAAAGAGCCTTTACTTAGAACTGTTCTAATGGCTCCATGAGATTTCTTCTGTTTAGTAGCAAATAAACCATTGGGGTGTCCTCTTTGGGGACATAAGCACCTTTTTTTAGCTTTGGTGTTGGCCAGGCACCACATCTGAGGAGTCTTATAGATAGTCCTTATAGAGTCACATATCAGTGGGATGTAGTTACCACAGAGGAGTAAAAATTAGCTATTGGAAAAATTCCTCCCAAAGAAGATTACTCAGGCTATTATTCACCTGTGGCTGAGAGCCAAAAAAAGTGAAAATAGATTTTTTAAATGTGGTTTTGGTTCCCCCAAACACCTTTTTCCCAATAACAGATGAATCCACTAACTTAATTCATTAACAGTACTTTTGGAAGTCTAGTTTATATAGGCAATTTGGGTTGATTTCCTCACCTTTTAAAGGAGACCTGAACTGTGATGTAACAAAGACCTTTGAAATCATCTTTGTTATTGCTAATGAAAGCCAGGACAGAGAGCTACCGACATATAGTCACATCATGAAAAAATCTATCTGCCATTTGGCCATCAGTCAGGGAACCATAGCATAATCTATTTTAATATTTTTGGGAAAGGGCTATTTCTGAGATTTCTAAACATGTCTTATGTCTATGTTCTGTCCTGTTAGTCTTTTTTCTCTTTGTTGTTTTTTTTTTGTTTTCTTGGTTTTTTGGTTTTTTTTTTAATTTTTTTTTATTGGAATCTCTTGCAAATGACCGACATTTTTGCACCATGTTGACTTTGGCACAGGGTTTTACTTTTGCTTCAGGTGTTTTTCTGCTTAATGCATGGACTTCTGAAGAAAAAACATGATTGCCTTTGATGAATGGCTTCTTGGAATAGCAGCTGTGACTGGTAGTATACGAGTTGTTACTATTGATCCCAACAAGCTGTAATATTTCTATGAAGTGCAAAATGAGTAGAATCAATGACTTCAGATTTCTTCTGAACTGTAAAGTGACAGTGTTTTTCTCTCATCACATCGCCAGTTGTCGGGTATTTATTTGTTTCCTGGTAGATGCTTTTTTCCCTTGAATAATCCCTGTATAATATCTTTTTAAGACTCTCACTGATCTTATGTCTTCCCTAATAATTTCATATAATAGTCTCAATGTGATTTTGACTTGTAGGCCTCCTTAAAGAAGAATTTGGAGGAATTTTAAATAAGGAAAGGCAATGATTTGTAAAGGTTTGGTTAGAGCTTTGCCTTTATTTTTATAAAGCAGCAGCACAAAATGACTCACGAGAAGAGGACATCATTTGCAGAGTGATGAACTGGGGAGAATCATTTAGAAGAAAAATGGAAATGGAGAAATAGTGTGTGCAAAAATACAAATTGAATTAGGAAAAATAACACTCTGGTTCTGTCCACCGGGAATTTTGGTAAACAATTATTTCTGTGATTACTTGATCTTTTAATTTAATCATTTGAGGCCATCATCTTTTGCTGTTAATGGTTTTTGTCATTCTCAGCTATTTGCTACTCAGCAGTATGACAGTTTTATAAATGTTCTGACATCCCATGAAATATTAGCTAACAGGAAAAGACATGTTTTTTGAGGTTAATATGGGAATTCAACAGCACCTGGAGAAGAACTAACATAATTTATCACCTTCTAAGACAGCTGAAGATCTCAATCAGCCACCTGTTACTTTGAAAATGATCATTAGGCATAAACAAGGACAATTTGCAGCTTTTAAAGTTAATTTTCAAGCTTTTACTCATGGTTAATATTAATTCACTGTCACTAAGTCACGAATATCAAGAAATTCTGAAAGGATCAGTTCTTCATTCTCTTTGAGTTTCTTCTTCCAAATCTCAGATGACAAGCCTCATAATAATAGCTTAATTGAATTAAGGGTGGGGAAAGTTGCCTTAACTGGGCTTTCATCCTGTCTGTGGAAATGTTTGAGAAGTCTGAGTTCAGCTTCATTCGAACTTTGAAGATGAACCCATTGCTTCAGGTAGACCAGGGGAAGTGATGTAGTTAAAGTTCAGTAAAGAGTGGACAACATCTTCCCAGGATCCTCCAAATAGTGCACCTTAGTTGAGAATTGCTTCACTTTCATGAAACCTAAGAAAAGTCTAAGGGATTTTACTAACACATGGCAGAAGTGTATCAGGACTCCTCTGGGCCAAGTCTTCTCTACTCAGGATATCTTCCTGAGACTGGTCAAGTTTAGAAAGATCAACACAACTTTAGGAACTCAAGAAGTCATCAAATTAATATTAGGAGTATAGGAAGAAGAAAGGAATCACTACAGGGCACTAGAAAAGATTCTGTCTTTGAGGGTGTTTGGTATAACTTACTATGCATGTTTTGGTTTTTTTAAGGATCAATATGGATTTTTTTTTGTTAGAGAGAAAGTAGAGGTAGGGCAGTCATGCAGTGTTGGAACTGCATATAAAATTCAAACCATTTACAGAATCTGTTCTTATTACTAGTTTCTTTGTAACTGGCCAGAGATGTAAATAACATTTTTGCCATAATTCCTTTATGATGGGTCTTTTGTGGGAGGAGAGTATAATATGACCAAAAAAACCAGACACACACAAACACACACACACATACTGAAAGTAAAAAGCACCAGCTTCTTTTTAAGTAAAGGTCTGACAAAAAAAATCTAGCTAAACATTAAATTTCATGTTCCAAATTATTTCTTTAAAAATCTATAACACACAATAAAATTAAAAGCCATCAATTAAGTAATTTTAAAATCAAAATGTTCCAATCCAGAAATATTTGAACAGAATTGTGTGAAATTATCATGACTTTCTATTAGAGTTTATATAGATCAGATTTTGTTAGGATTGCCAAGTCTTTTTATGACCATTTTGATGCTTAATAATAGCTTTCTTTAAAGGGCAGTTAGGGAACTGAAAAATGGGGATTTTTAAAGGGTAATAGTCATTGCAGGAAATTCTTGGCCTGATATAAATAATAATCAGTGAGCACAGAAAACAAATGAGAGAACAGCACCGGTGGGGCAAGAAATAGTGTAATATAAAACAGATGGATTGAATATATGTACCCTGTGATGAGTTATTCTACAGAATCAACAGTTACACAACTTAGTATTAAAGGCCTGGAGGATTCAGTATTCATTTAAAGAAGCAGGATGCCATTTAACAAAAAAAAAAAAAAAACCAAAAAACAACAAAACAGAACTCCAACCTAAAAAATAATTGACTCCAAGGGAGAAAAGTTTCTAAACTCAGGCTGGTTTTGAAAAATGCAGCAAATTTACAAGATTTTCTGAAATAACTAACTGACCTGACTTTCCCTGCACATGTAAATAAAAGAACTTGATCTCTTTGCAAAGAAGGAGTTCCCAGGGCATGAGAAGAGGAGGGTCATCCTGTGTCATTTATGAGGCATAATAGCCTTGTTAATATGCAAAGCCACAGGAACTGTGACATTCTGCTTTATTGATATCACTGGAGGGACTGCTCCAGAGACAGCTCCAGCCTCAAGCAAAGCAGGTAGTGGCCTGGTGTAGCAGAAAACTGAGATAAAAAAATGGCTGTTCCCCCTTCTGCATACATTAAAACCCTGCAGCCCAGGTTAGAGGTGCCAAGGGAAAATTTGGGTTTTGTTGATAGCCTTCCCTTCTGAGAAAGAAACACAGAAAAACACAGGCATTGCTCCTTTGAAATATAAGTGGCCATCCTCATGGAGGCAGTAGCAGCAAGTGCCTTCAGTTCCTCACTCCTGCCTTGTCGCAGAAGCAGTCCAGCCCCGACTTTCTCCCTCCCACAAGTGAGGTTTTGGCTAAGTTTTCGAGAAACGCTGAGACAGGATCTCCTGCGTGTTTAATTTTAGTAGCTGCTTCCCACACCATTTCTGCTTCCAGAGCTGGATGTAACATTCCTCTCCCAGGGCCTCTCCACCTGTCCTCAGCAAAGGGTGACACAGGAGTCCCAAAGCCAGAGGGAGTGACCTGCTTCATCCACATGGTACAGCTGAGTAATCAACCCCTGACCCTGCACTGTCTCTGTTGCGAGGCAGTGGTTTCTACAGCAATGACAGTGAAGCCATGCAGAAGCTCAGCCGGAGATGGCTGGGACTCTGCTCCCTCTGTTTTTACCAACTGCCCTTTCCAAAATCAGCAGGGACAGGGGCAGTTTCATTATGTGCATCTCTGCTGTGGTAGATATGTCACTCAGGAGGGATACAGTCTTGAATAGTGGGTGATTCAGATAATCCATCACTGCCTTGGCTGGTTCTTCATCCTCCACAAGCCTTTAAACTAGACTATTTGAATTAAACCCTGGTCCAGACATGGAAATTAATACCAGTTGATGCAAATGCTTGCAATTAAGTGTCATAACCCCATATCCTATTCCATATTATAGGTATCTTCCTGATGATACAATACTGACAAAAAAAAAGGAAGCCAGGAATGGAAGTGCTGGTAACTCTAATCAAGTGTCACTGAGGATGACAGTGGGGCCAGAGAACCATTTTGTTGCAATTTCCATAGAGACTTCTGAAGTGACAGAAAAAAACAATTTATGTTAGGCAATACAACAGTTTACAGCAGATGGCAAATAGGCTTTATCACTATCACAGGGAAAGCACTATTTTGGGTTTTTTTGCTGAGGTTTTTTTGGGGGGTGGTTTGTTGGATTTTTGGGTTTTTGGGGGTTGGGGGTTTTTTTGTTGTTTTTTATCGTGAGGGTCCCTCGGAGAGAACTGGTCCCAGAGTAACGACGACGAGCCAATATAGTTTTAAGATCGTTCTCTGTTTATTACTACAAAAAGCTCATGGATATAGTTTCAAGCAAAGTTATCACGCGTTTACAACATTATTTCGATTTCTCTCTCCTTATATCTACGAAATTATTAGTAATTGGTTGAGCAGAACAGCGCGATTGTCGTATTTCTAATATCTGCATTTTACCTTGTAATTTAGCAATATGAAACTGTTAAAATCTACTCTGCTTTCCCAGGCCTTAAGCCAGCATTGTCTGTCTATAGCTCTTTGTGTTGTTGTATGCTTCTTTGTTCTGTCTATATATTTTTGCATGCTTCTATCCGTTCTCTGTATCATCCTGTCTTCCGTGTACTTCTATGGATACATCCTTCCTAGATGCAAGGACACTTTATCAACTCCTAGGCCTTAGATGTCACGTAATTTCCACTGAGAGCCTCCAACACTAGGCCTGGATTTTCATAGCTCAGCTGCTGCCATATTACCATAGCATTTCCCTGCTCAGAGAAATCCCCTACAGTTTTTTGTGGGGTTTTTTTGTGTTTTTTTTTTTTTTTTTTTTGTTGGTTTGGTTTGGTTTGGTTTGGTTTTTTTTGCCACAGACTTCATAGGTTTCAGGTGGCCATGTGCAATGGGAAAGCTGAAAATAGGACAATGAAGGAATGATGACCTGTGTAACGCACCAGCTACTCTTCATACTCTTGGAGATACAGTTTATTACCCACTATGCTTGACATTTATTGCTGCTGCCTGATTCTAAGATTCAGCACCCTGTTCTACTTTTTGCAGCATAAAAAGCTGAGGTTTTTCCTTTCATTTCTCATCACTTGCTTCTCAGAACTAACCTCTCCTTCCTGACCTTTTTGGACAAGAATTTCAGGGAGTCCTGTACTCAACAGGTTTACAAGCCATATTGCTTTTAATGATTTACTGGGGAGGAGGGGAGGAAATGAAGCGGGAGAGCAAACTACAGGTGAATTATGTGGACAAGAATATAGCCATAAAACGTGGGCATGCAGATTTTATCTTTCAGTATATTGTAGAAAATATTAAGCAAGGAATGGATATTGCTTTTATAAAAGGAAAGTGTCAGTTTTCCCTTAATATTTATGTGAGCATATTACTATTTCCTTTTATATCACCTTTTGTATTTGGAAGGCTCATAAGGTGCTTTATGTACTCACTCAAAGGCAATATGAATAACATTTCACTTATTATGGGATGCATCTCTGGAGTGAAAGATGTGGCCAGTGTTTCATAGTCCACAGTGAAGATAAAGCTCAAGGTAAGAGGTGACAGGGAACAGGCTATCAGCTGTGCCAATACATTTTAGTGGGGGGCTATTGATGGCTATGTTGATTTATGCTTGCCTATATTCACCTACTGGTTGAATTCTGGTTGAATTTATACAGCAAGGTAATGTCAGTAGGTTGAAGTCAGAGGACAAAGCATTTGATGTGCTGGTTAGAAGGAGAAGGGAAATTGAACCATGCAATTTACCCCTGTGTATTTTAGGAAGGCGTTAGTTGGGAATTTGCAATACTGATACCCCGAAAAATCCAGTTGTCATTACAGCCCTGCACAGTCAAGAGGATGACAGCCAAGTTTTCATTCTGAAGAGGTGCAGCACCGGGAAAAGTTATGGGATCCAGCTGTAGCAATCAGATGCCCACTGTTGCTGTTCCCGTGAAGCAGCAACTCTTTCCTCCACACAATGTAACTCCACCCTGTAGCAAAATTTCAGATAATCATACACCTGGAGGATTTCCCAAGGATCACCTTGCTGAAAGGAGGGTCAGCACCTAAATCAATCCTGGATGGTGTCAAAATAGTCTTCTCCTGAAGATTCCCAACCACTGGGACTTTCTTCACTTTCTTTGGCACCCACTTAAGGGTCTATGTGGTGCAGGGATCTGCAGGCAAATGGAACTGTCAGAGTCAGCAAGCAAGAGGGAGGGTGTTTGGCACCAGACTCCTAGTGCAGGAAAAAATAAACTTGTAAACAGCAAAGTTCATGCACCCAGCTTTCCTCTGGCTTAAACAATCCTGGCTTTCTCTGGCACTGACTTCCCCAGGGCACTGCTTCACTAAATCCTCCCCATCAAAATTCCGGGCATTCTCAGGAGCACATGATAACTTTTTATAATTCATAATGTGGATTTATCTCTACTCTCCTGTTTAATTCAACCTTTTGAAATAAACATAAAGGAAAACAATGATGTGCCAGGAAGAGGGCATTATTAAGAGATACTGCGTGTAATTGACTCAGTGGGATTTTTCAAATACTTTGGAAAGAATAAGAAAGGAAGACATAGTGGGCACGTAAAACTCTCAGGGTTACAATCTTCAGGAGATAATAATCCAGCCAAACATCGAAGATGAGCACTGATAGGAGGCATTTTTAAAATATGTGTGTATATTTTTGGATGAATTAAATTATTTTGAAACTTGTAACTATTATGTGGGCACTCCAGTTCTGAAGATGCAGGGATTTCCCCTGTGCCAAGGTAAATCTGGAGTAATTCTGCTTGGAGGGGTGTGAATAGTGGCAGAATAAGAGTCAAGTACTGGATATTTTTTTTTAACTTAAGGGTCAAATCCCCAGGTGGCATAAAGAAGGGTATTTTCCTGTAATTCGAAGGCTATGATGGTCTGAAATATCAAAAACGGGTCAACTAAAGTAACTCCTGATTCACACAGATTCAGAAGAGCTCTGTCAATTTTATGCCCTCTAAACGAAAATACCTCATATAATTTTTTCTCTTGTTTACATTGAAGAAATCCTGCAAATAAATGGTTGCTGTCAATGTAAATGAGTAATTATTTTGCTGAGGGGTTATGAGTTGCCCTTTGGTGCAAATCAGACTAGGACTTAACCCCTTTAGACAGCTTTAAAAATAAATGAACCAACCTTTCATCTAAAGCTGCACAGCAAATCCCTTCTTTCATTTTTCAGTCTTGTCTTACAAAGAGAAAAAGCAGAAGCATTAATGAGCTACTCAAATATTCAAACCTTGCCGAGGGAGAAAGAATCCTTCAGTCATCATGAGCTCAACCTGATAAATCCTTTTTAATTAGTGTATATGCTAACATTGTATAAAGCCGCCATGAATCAGAGACCCCACAAAGCAAAAGTAAAGAAGAAATATATCATGAGCAAGAGGAATTGGAGCCCAAAATATTTCCATTCTGGCTTTCAGAGACCAGAGAAAGCATGCTTATTTATTGGTTAAGTCTATCATTAATAAGCTCTCAGCTATGCTCAGTCCCCAACACTTTACAAAATGTCTGTGCAGTAATATGTTGATAGAAAGGGCATTTTCTGGTTACTGATAAAGGAGCAGCAAAATGAAAAAGTTGAAAGGGAGGAGTATAAAAAATCTACTTTCCTTCTCATTCTGGGTGGCATTCTCAGCTACTCAGTTAAGGGATTGACTCTGTTGGGGGACTTCTCCATGGAGACCTTGTTCCTCCCCTCCAGGAATATGTTGGTGCCTTTGGGACTGTCAGACACTGAGGCAGTGGGCTACCATTGGAGTGTCTGATTGCTGTCTCTGGATAATCCCATATTTCTCATGTCAGTACTGAGTATACTGACACCCTTGAAACCTTTAGCTAATTGCTCTGTCTTTGACTCAGCTCCCCAGTCAGCCCAAGAGACCTCACTGGAAGTCGAAATATCAAATGGTGACTGAGAAGAAAAAGCATCCACAAAAAAGGCTTAAATTTGTTATTTCTTTATCTTACAGATAAGAAATTGTATGCCTTTGGTTGAATTTGACTGCTAATTTGGGGCCCTTTGCAATCAAATTTCTCCTGCTGTTAAGGTGAATCATATGTTGAAAGGGTGATCTCACAAAATAAAAAAATTCAAACAATTAAATTCTATGCAGAAGACAGTAATGAAAACAAGGTTCATAATAAAACTGTGAGCTGGCAATGCTGAAAAGCCTGCTGTACATTATTGTGAGAGACAACCTGGCAAAACGGGCAGATTTTTGGATGTTGTAAATTGGTGTAGCTCTTCTGCTTATGCAGAAAATACACAAGTTAAACCATGTCCTCAGTTGGCATGTGAAAATCTGCAAGGATCATAAGAAGTGATAAGGGCAGCCCACAAAGACTAGAAAGGTTGTTTCCTTTAAAATAAAATCCTCTCTCAAGCAGTGACACATCAGCTCAGTTCATACAGTCTATATCTCACCAAAGTTTGAAGTCATCATTAAATCTTTCCCCTAAAAATTAATGTGCTTGGCAACTCCTGCTTCTCTTTTAAGAAATAACAGCTGTAACATAAAGCTCTTATTACTTTACAAATAGGTGGCAGCTTCTATCAGAGGTGGGAAAAGCAGTTTCTAACATTTAATTTTTTCTGAGCTTCACTAATATTCCTGCTGAGCTGCTATTTTGCTCTCGGGCCTGGAAGAATATGTGAAATGAGATTTGGATGTGTTTGCCGTATTTTAAAATAGTTTCCTTAGGATATAATCAAATTCCTTTGGTGTCTTGCTCCCTGCCATCTGTTACATCATCACAATACTGTAACATGTTTAGCAACCCTGAGTTTTAGAAGCTTGACTGACAAGGTCTGTGATCTTAGGGGCTGAGACTGAGAAAAGGGTTCTTCATAATTCCTCGACACTGATATGTTAGGAGAGATAGATAAGACTTATCATGCTTTCATATCTTTCTTTCACTTTTCATCACTCTTTTTCACCAGGACTGTGATGAAGTCAGTGTTGACAGACGCTAAACACACTCAGATTTTTCTGTATAAGATGGGGCATTGTCTGATGAAAGCAGATGAAAGCTGATATTTCCCAAACCTGAGAAGGAACCACACAGAAAATCAGTGATATGGATTCTTCTGGAGTTAAAACCATGCATTTCCAGTCAATTTCCAATCACTCAAGAGAAAGAAGGGCCCAAACCTCTACAGGCAGACAACTCACAGAGCACAGCTCTTAGCAAAGATGGCACATGACCACCTTCTGTTTGTGAGGAATAGTTAAGCAGCTCATCAAAAACTGCATTCAAATCACACTCTAAGTGGAAGTTTCTCCTTTGGAAACAGAGGAGTTGTGCATAGGATTTGCTTTATAGGAGGCACAGATTTATGCTGACCATCAGAGGAGTGAATTAGGATGTGATGAGGAGTTTGTGAGTGTCAATACCACACCAGGACAGCCATCCAGAGCAAGGCACGTGGGTGCATACCTGGGTTTCTATTTTCTTCCATAGTAAGCTATGCACACAGAGGAAGAAAGGAAGAAGCAGACTGAAGCCTGGGGATAGGCAAGAAAAGAAGATGGAAGCACGTAAGTGGAGACAAGACATGAAATGTTAGATAGACAGACATGTGTTAGATAGACTGTAAAATAAAATGATTCAGGGATTTGAGACATGGACAGGCCATTTTTGAAGTTCCAGGAAGGCTTTTCTGGTGCTGGGAAAGTGAGGAGCAAGCAAGAGGTCCAGCTGAGTAATTTACAGTGATACCATGGCAGGACACAAAGGGTTCTTTGGAGACTCCAGCACTGCATCTGGGCACCAGGAAGAGAATCCAGAGGATGGGAACTGTGGGTCTGAAGGAGTGGCTGGTAAGGGGACCTCCTGGAGTGCAGCAATGGAGTAAGAGGGGAATGAAAATGTTTGATAGCAACAAAGTCTGAGGGAGATGGCTATGTCAGAATACTAGGAAAAAGCACACACTATAGCTCACATTGACAATGATGCTTTTAATCCATCTCTATCCCACTCAACCCAGGTTTAAAAAAATGAAATAGAAGAGGTGAAGAGTGCTTTTTCCTGGAATCTAAATTATCTGGGATAATCTGTATTAACGGGGCATGGAATGGCTCATAAAAGGAAAGTATAACAGATATGGCTCACTTAGTGAATTATAGAGTGCTCCCTTGCAATACAGAAAATTCGTACAGAGGATGATTAGGACACTGGACAGAAATCATAGGAGAGATTAGCTTTACATCTCTTATGTTATAGAAACTTCACATATTGCTTCTCACAGATGGAAACGTTGTCCTTTATTTGGATATTCTGCCAAGCTTCAAACTCAGTAAGAAAAAGTCAAGTTGGTCCATGTCTTGAAAACTGGATAAGAAATGTGGGTCTGCTCTCATTTTTTCTAAAGCTTTTTCCATGATGGCACTAAAGTGGGCTATAAAGAAAACATAAATGGAATTTATGTCCATTACATGTAAAGAGGGATGAGTTCAAATGATAATCCAGCCATGTATCATCACGTTGCAGAGCAGTAAATGGCACCCACTATGGGACCATGACTCTGTCCAAGGCACTGAGACCTTACTGTGCCTGAGAAATCAGTGAGGAAAGGTATTTTTTTTTTTTTATCTCATGCCTTCCCATTGACTAATAAATCTTTTTTTCCCCCCCTCACGGTTATGTTCTATTATATTCCTGTAGTAGCACTTTAGATTAACAGCCCAGGTAATTAATATGGAATCCAAGTGAAAATGCTATAGAAGCACTTGTGACATTCACATTAATAACGGAGGGGTTCATCAAAATTAATGTTATTACAGTAAATACCAAGAAAATTAACTGTGATTGGCTCATTATTTTAAATCATGCTCCCATCTGCAACTGACTCTTCTAGGTGGCTGTGTGGAATTGGTATGGTGATGATTCAGGACTTGGAATCAGAAAGCAAACAGAAAACACAATGACTTGTGATCAACATTAGAGGAAGTCTTTCATCATATCTCGAGTGCACTTTGCTCTAAGGCAGATAAGACATGGAAGTCTCTTTTCCTCACTTCCCTATCCAATATATCTGGGATATTTTGGAAGTACTATAACAGATAATTTTTTTTATCAGTAAATAAGAGGCAGTTCCAACATAGGAAAAGTCTCTCTTTGTGTGCAGTGTTGTAGTTGCATTAGGAGGCAATTTCTACATCAACCAGCTTCAAGTCTAAATTCATGTGGTGATGGTGTATAAGAAAATTAAGATAGAGAGTGATCATCACATGGATTGTCTTGACAGAGCCACTTGGAAAAACAGACCTTATATTCAAGTCTTTTGGGTCATTATCCAGTATTCTGTCAATCTGAGAATACAGTCCATCACTATCACAAATATATAGAGAATCTCTTTCTGGGTAGAAGTACTATTCCATCTCATTATTTTGAATGTCTAGCATAGAAAGCTTGTGTCTGCTTGTTTTACAGATACCTAAGCAAAGCACCTAAGCCTTATCCACTACTAAAAAAAAAAAAAATTGAGGCAAATAGGTAAAATCAGAGTTCAGGTGCCCCAAAAGTGAGACACTTGGGAAAGTGAGAGAAAAAAGAGTTTCAACTCAGAAAGCATAATAAAATATGAGAGATTGCAGAAGGAAATCCATGTTGCAGCAGCAACACAATTGTGCATAACCAGGAATGCCCATATCTGCATTTAGCAAAACTGTGTTTGTTGTTTACTTCCTCTCATCTTCATGTTGAGTAAAAGAACATATTAGATAAACAGTCACCTGAAGTAAATATCTGTAACTTTACTTAACTGGGAAACTTATTTTTTGTATGTTACAGAAATCAAAATGGCAGGAAAGTTGGAACTAGATGATCTTCAAGGTCCCATCCAACCCTAACCATTCTATGTTTCTATATAGGAAGTTAAACATTTATTGTAGATAAAATTAATGGTAATTAAATAAAAAACCCCATGAAAATAATGGAGGAAATAACTACCCATGTACTTATTGAAGACATTGCAGAAATGACCACTGCAGTGCTGTTTCATCAGGCTGGAGGTTTTGTTGTTACAAGGAAAATGCCAAAGACTAAGGGTACACCCAGCTTTACTGATACCATCATGAACTTCAGTGGAGCTGTTCTGATTCATGCCATTTTGAGACCTCACTGAGAAGCTGGGGTGTTGAAAACAGACTTTACATGAACTGAAAATCCAAAGCAGTTTGGTTCAGTGGTGTCTGTGTTCTTTCCCAGGTGCGAGTTTTTCCCTAAAGCCCTTGAGGTGTCATTAGTCCTCTCCCCATTGACACTTGCTGAAAAGTGCCTCCAATCTGCATTTAAATGGTGCAGAAAAAAATTAATGAAAAGAAGTCATAGTCGCTCTTGAATTAACTTTGGGTTTCATTTTAACATTCAGATTTAACAAAATGCCTCTTTTTGTAAGGAAGTTTGCTCTTTTTCTTGTTTTAAATGACATTTTTTTCAAAGAGAGAAATGAGTTTTCTGCTTCTGTTGAAGTTGAAGCAGAGATGACAGAATGAACTGCCTAGGCTTTTAGGAGGAAACCTTACATTTGAAAATACCATTCTGAATAGAAGCTTTGAATCTGTACACACTCATTTATCATAGAGGCTATGAAATTAGTACCCTCCATTCCTGTCTGGAGAGAAGGAATGAACTATCCCAGCAATCATATTGCTGCAAATTGCAACTAAACATAGGAGATTTTGGAAGTTTATTACCATGGTCCATTTCAAAGACAAATAAATATTTCTCCTCTAAAGCCTACTCTGGAACAGGAGGATCTGTGTCACTTAGGTGGCAGAGGGAACCTTCATTTTGTCTGTTGCCACTAAGCTTGTTTTGCATCTTTAATGGAACCAAGAAAAACTGACCAAGAAAATCATTGAGGTTAAACCTGATCTTCTGCAATCACTGTTCTGCTGGAAAATATTTAGGGGTCTGAAAATGGAAAGTTGCAAGTGTGGTAGATGGGACTAATGAGTGATGCTGTGGGTGTCACACAGGTTAGATAAAATAGTGTGTGGTGTGGGTTGAAGTTGTCTGGGTGTGACAGTGACAACTCAGTTTGCCTGTGCCATAGTTCATCCTGTGATAATGATTATCTTTTTATCAGAGGCTGCTGAAGAGCTCTGGTTAGTTCACTAGTGCACATGAAGACTTTTCAGCATCTCCTGAAAGCATGACTGTCATTTACAAGGCACACAGCTCATGGTGTCAAATTAATCTGCAGCAATAAAGGACTAGGCTGCACATCTATGACAGAGTGTAGCTGTAAACCTAAGTGCAGAGACTGCACACGTTTTATGAAAAAAAACCCCAAACATTTCAAGCCTCTTTTTAGCTTCATCTACTGATTAATTTATATCTTTTAAAGGACTCAGAAACCACGTAGCAGGGAAAACAGGCAACTTCTGGTTATCTATTCTGATTAAATGCTGCCTCTGCCTTTAATAATCGAGGGGAAAAGGAGGGGATGATAATCTGCACTATTATTTAGCATATAAAATGGATTTTTGAGGGGAAAAATAAAATATTTTATGAAACAACTCTTCAATTAACAATGACTATCCGCTACATCTGTGTATGCACATGTGTACACACGTGTTTGTAAGAGGGAAAAGGTGAAAAGGAATCTGCAAAAGATAGCTCAGGTGGCCAGGAGGATTACTAATATCAGAAATCTTTTTACATGTTGGTATCATGCTAATGCTTGCAGCTTTATAAATCATCTTGCTACATCAAGCCAAATGAAAGAATTACAAAGAAACAGAGACAGGGGAGATGAAGCTTGCTCCTTAAAAAAAGATTTTCAAAGAAGCATAAAGACAATGTTCTAAATCACTAAGATTATTCTGAATCAGCAGAGCTATTCTGATTTCCAGCAAGTCCTTAAAATTAGGAAAGTGGGATTGAGACGATCTTTTCCTTTTACAAAGCCCACATTGTCAGTGAGCCTAAAGGTGGCTCCTGTGAGTCTGTCCTCAGCATCTTCAGTGGTGGGCTTAGGTTCTTATGGGATTGAGCCCATAAGCAGCACGTCAGACTTGGCAGAGTTCCCTGCACAGGCACAAGGATGATCCAAATGATGATCTAATCTACCAATAGATCAACATTTTTTGCTTCTGGGCTTAAAACGTATCTTTTGGGGAGGGGGTCGCGGAAGTCACCTCCTGTCTTGCTGATCCAGTGAACAGTATGATCCATGTCCAGGCCTGTGCAGGGAAAATAACCCAGACACAGAGACACAATCCATGTACCACGGATAGCTGTGCCTCTGTAGAACTGCCAGAGGAGCTGAGAATGAGAAGCTATGTTCTTTTTCCCAAACGTACCATCACGATTCATTAGAAGGAGAATTGACACATTCTGAGCTAGAGATCCTATCACCCTTGTGAGCCCAACCGTGAGCAGCACAGCCATTGATGGTCTGCCTTCACAGAATCACACATAGCAGAAGAAAATAATTACATATACTTTCTCATTTTCAAAGCAAAATATTAGGATAAAATCTCAACTTTCTCTCTTCCATCCTCTTCAGGTCCAAAGATGATGGGGGTGAAGCATCAATTTATCAAGATCCCTCAACTACAGCGCAATTAACTTGAACCGAACAAGAGAGATTTTTCCTGTGATTTTGTATTACAGTCAACCTAAGTATGAAAGGAAACAGTGTAAGGAGAATATGCCATGTGATGAAAGTTAATATTCTAGAAGATAATGAGATGTAAATTGCTAGTTGGAACAATACCTACAGGCTCAAGTCTTCATACTTTTTTTTTAGCCAAAGATAGGGGTATTTTTATGTATTAATAATTTTCAGTTCTTGAGCTCTTTATAAAAGAGATCAGTAACAAAATGCTTTTGCTTTTCAAAGGAAGAAACTGAACCCAAAAGAGATATGATATGCAGAACTCCTTAGCAGACCAGTTACTCATCATAATACCACAGATTTCCTGAGTTTCCTTTTAAGTTCTGAAGTATGATGGTTTTTACACAATGAGGGTGTTCAGCCTGAACAACAAAAGACTCTGGGGTAAGACCTTGGAATACCTGTCAGTACCTGAAGGGGGTCAGGGAGAGCTGGAGAGGGACTTTGGACAAGCTGCAGCGACAGGGCAAGGAAGAATGGCTTCCCACAGAGGGTTAGATGGGATATTGGGAAGGAATTGTTCCCTCTGAGGGTGGTGAGGCCCTGGCACAGACTGTCCAGAGAATCCATTTCAAAAATCCATTTCAATCATTTCAGAGAAACAATAAAAAAAAAAGTGGGGGGGGGAGTTTCAGGGGAAGATGAGAGAACACAAAAGTACTAAATTTAGGCACAACTTTTTACAGGTGCTGGGAGAGAAGATCACATATTTTTCAGCCCTTCAGAATCCATTTTTCAGGACATTTTAGGCAAGGAAAACACCTTCAGGAAAACCCAGCCATGGCTGGGAAGAGCTGGTGTCGGTCCATTACTCAGATGCAAATAAAATGCAAGAAGCTGTCTCTGATGTTTGTAGTTTGCTGACTCCAAATTCCAATCCTGATGGAATTTACTACATCCGTCGGTCATTTATGCACTGTTTGTGCATTTCACATCTATGCTAAAATAACACATGAGACAACAGATGAGGTTAGTGTGGTGTAAAGTCATTGTAAACCCAGTGAAGCCAGAATAATTCTACTTATGAAATTCATCTGGATGATTTACCAGGGATCCCACCCACGCATACCCTTTACAGAGAAAAAGACAACAATCAGTTGAAGTGAGACACATTCTGCTAGTAAAAAAGGGTGAACCAAACCCCTCCTCTGATGAGGGCATGCCCACAGAAGGAGGTTGACCACATCTTTTCCAATCAGGCTTCTCAGAATTATCAAAATTTCTTTGCTTGCAAAGGCCAATTTGGCTTACCATAGAAAGCTGTTCTGAGGGTGGCTTATATATTAACTCCCTTTCAAAAATTAGAGGTCAAGGCATGAAAATGCAAGAGGTAAGTTTTGATTTGAGAATGTTATCTGTCCTCTCAGTCTGCACTAATCATCTTTCTTACTTCTGATTTTGGTCTTACATGGTCATCAATACACTATCCTTGACCATCACATCAAATCTTGCTTAACACTACATCCTACTCTTTGAGCATGACAAACTTCCCTAAATTTAGCAGTACAGTCATGAACATCATCAGGATCAGCACAACTCAGTTATCCCAGTGATCCCATTTCAAACCCAAAATGAGCCAGAAAGCAAATAAACTAATCCAAGTGTAAGTGTGCTACACTTTCACTTGCACACTCATCCTCTACAGGTCATTTCCTCCAGTTTAAGCTCCCAAAAAACACAACTACAGGATGTTTCCAGAGCCTGTTGCTGTTTCCACCTCATCTTTTCTCTGTAATTTTCAGTTTCTTCTCACATCAAAATGCACTCATGTTAGGGCTCAACCTGCTCCTCTCCGCCTAATGTTATTCAGCACTAAAAGCTTGATTCACTTTTCATCTATGATAACTGATTTTTGATATTACAATTTAAAAATATCACTTTGTACCTTCACTTCCAACCCCCCTTGTGCTAGGGGACAATCTCATAACACCTGCAAAGACATCATTATGTCTTCATCCTCCAAATTATTATTTTAAAAACTGCACTTAAATTAAAAACCTAAATGATGGAATTATAGCTGGGAGTATAGCAGGGTATCAGAACAGGAACGTGAAAGTCATCTTAAATGAGCTGATTTGGAAAATAATTTGAGGAAGACGTGCACAGGAATAATGAACTGCAAAAGCTGCAAAATGAGGAATACTCACATCCTTCTGTAGAAAAGAAACTTGATTTATGTAAACTATAAATATCAATATGCATGAAGTGTGCTCAGCTTTGGAGATGCAGGTATGTATGATTTCACTGTAGTTAAAAATACAACTGGAATATATCTAATTTTGAACACAACAGTTTAAAAAAGGGGAAAAATGGAGAAACTACAAAAAATAAAGGGCTTATCAAAGATCTAAAACATAGGAAAGGCTGGAATAACTGGGATCAGCAGGGAAGACTGAGGAAAGCATTTCATCCTTCAAATATGCCTAAGAGGCTGCTGCAGAGAGGTAGGTTAGAGTAGTGTTCACCAGGCACAAGGGAAAAACTTCCTGGCAGGAAGTTTCCTTAAGCCCTGGGAGAGACTGAAGGTTTTGACTGACTGGTTATTACCCAACAAACACCTGCCAGAATTGACACTGGTATGTGCAAGGCGATGGGCAAAACGGGATCAGCTCTATTTACTGTAACACCATATTTCTGGAGAAACCCCAAATGGAGGGTGAAGAGTTCCTTTAACCAAGTCGATGAGATGTCTCTTGGTATATAAAAAGAAAATATTTGCTCAGGTGGCTACATAACAGCACTCCATTTCTGGGCCACAATAGGAGAGCTGCAGTGGGAGATTTCCAGGCATCTGGGAAGTGCCCAGAACACACCATACCCTGGAACATGGTACTGCATGTACAGAACTATTTCTGTGATCTGACAACTAAAATCTCATCTGCCTTTTATGCTGGCATGTTTAAGTCATAACCTGTTAACCCAAAGTTTGCAAGCACACCAAGCTCTCACACAACTCTCCTGCAGGAATTGGAATCAAATGCTCCCTCTTCCCCACTTAAACCAAGGAAATTCTCCTGATATTGAGCACATGAGGGAACAGAAGGCCAGATTCAGTAATTAACTACTCACGTCTGAAAATACTGCAGAGCTCCAAGCTGTGTGTTTTCTTGTTTCAGCCCTCTCACATGATTGTCTGCTCTGGCATGAATTCTCAATCCAGCATTTGCATCTCCCTGGTAGTACCCAGAGCTGACCACTGACTGCTCTTCCTTCTCCTCCCCCAGCTTTTCCTATTTGTGCTGGGATCAGCTCCAGTCACACTAAATACCCACCTCTGCTTCCCCATAGTTGCAGTTCCCCGCCTACTTCATCTACAGGCGAGCAGAAAAGAGCAGTGACTCATTTACTTTCACCTTTTAAATGGTCCTGGGCTAATCCTGGCTCTTTTACCTTATCTTTGAAGTTCAGGGAAAGAAGAATTTGGGCTGACAGATCAAACTGTGCTCTAAAACGTTCATGTGGTAATAGTGCCTTGCTGCCTGGAGAAATTAAAATACCCAGTTATAGCAGCAGTCGGCCCATTGCAGAGTTTAGGGTATTCACCCACCTAAACCATCTTTTAGTGTCAGACACAGCTTTAGACAACAGGATACACAAACAATTCTTTTAGCTAAAATGACAAAATTTGGTTATCTTCTTATCATTTCATCATGGGGAAAAAAGAGGCAGCATTTGTTGAAATAAGTAATTTTTCTTCATGTTAACTACATGAAAGAATATATATTTATTTTCCTTACTGCTCCAGACACTGTGCTGGTAGGAAAACTAACACAGATATGTGGAGAATAAAAAACCTCAAAGGTTATTATGTCTTGAAGTCTGATTAAAAGAGAGAAAAACACCTGCACCCTGTAGCCATCGCCCATTTCAGGTCAAAGTTCTGGTGACTATTATGACCTTTTTTTTTTTTTTTTAATTACTTTAGGGCGATCCTTAAAGGTCCACACAGCTCTCTCTTCTCTAACTCTCTGCCAGCCTGGGTGCATGGGTCAGTGATAAGTTTGGACTCAACAAGCAGTGGCTTCTCTTCTCAGCTCTGCTGAGACCCTGCATGTAATCCCTGACTTGACCTGAAACAGGTCGCATCCTTGACTTCCAGCCTGGAACAGGATATTACTCCCGTCTGTTTTGGCACAGAGAGTCAGCAGCAGAGCTGGTAGAGGAATTTACCGTGAATTTCAGAGCATGAGGTCAAGCTGAGCTGTGGCCCTGAGATGGAGCTGATCCTTTTCTCCTCTCCCTTTCCTCTGTCCAGACAAGGGTCCTGAGAGGAGGGTAGGTCAGAGGCTGCAGGCCACCTCTAGGCAAGCTCCTTATCCTTCAGTATTTTTTTCCCCAGAATGTATATTTTGGATATGTCTTTTGATAATCCTTGTTTTCCCATCCATGTGAACAGCACTTTGACCTCAGCTGTAGCCTGCTGACATAAATCAGACACTGAGACAGAGCCCAGCCCCTTGCTGCAAGCAGTGCTCTGCTGCTCCCACAGGGCCTCTCTGCCTGCATCGATTCATCATCTGCCCATCTCCAGCTCAGAACAGCCAGAGCTGCTGATATCCTCTGTTTCTGCCTGCGGCTGGATTTCTGCAGGCTGTGATCATCTCAGATCACACACACGCAGAGGTCAGGAGGCAGAGCAGCAAACCCTCCCAAAGCCCAGGGGTGCTGCAGGTGTCAGCAGTGACAAGCCAGTAGGCTACAGGATGGCCCCTATGCCACAGCAGGACACAGAGGAGAGCTGTACTGTCAATATGTCTCTGATGAGAGCAAAAAGCCATCCCTTGCTGCTACTAAATATTGCAAATCCCACATGTTTGCTTTCCAAAGAAGAGCTATGGAGGTGGTGAAGGATCTGGAGCACAAGTCTGATGAGGAGTGGCTGAGAGAGTTGAGGGTGCTTAGTTTGGGAAAAAAAAGAGGTTCAGATGTGACCTTATCACTCTCTACAACTCCCTGAAAGAAGGTTGCAGAAAGTTGGGGTTCAGTTTCTTCTCCCAGGTAACAAGTGATCAGTCAAGGCAACATGGCTTCACTTGTTTCAGGGGAGGTTAAGATTGGGTATTAGGAAACAGAAAGGGCTGTCAAGCACTGGAACAGGCTGCCCGAAGAAGTGGTTAAATCACCATTTAAAAGGTGTGGAGGTGTGGCACTTAGGGAGATGGTTTAATGTTTGGACTCAATGATCTTAGAGGTCTGTTCTTACCTACATGTTTCTATGAGTCTATATGTCCCACCCATACTCACCAGCTTGCATTTTCCTAGATGAGTTTATGAAGGAGGAAAGACCTTATGTGATGTGACTGGTTCAGAGAGGGAGGCTGGAGCAACTCTGTTCTACGTCGTGTCTCAGCTCAGGCAACAAATTGCCCTTTCCTGAAGAATTACTGCATATAAATCCAGTTTTTTCCTGATTGGTTACAAAGTTACAAATCCAAACCCTTGAATCTAAATGTTTGGGCCGCTGATTCAGAGGCTAAAAAGAGCAGTTACTGGAAAGTTTTCTTCTGATGGAAAAGGGATGATACCCCCCAGCTGTAAACTGGGACATTAAATAGTCTTTGGAGGGAGCTGTTTCTTGCACTACACCACAGTTCTGCAGAGGCAGCAACTCAATGATACAGAATGTTCAGATGTTCAATCTAGATGGAGTTTTTTTATTTAGCAATGGGTAAAGCACCTCCTGAGCAATTCCTGCCACCATAGGAATGGGACAGCTTAGGGGCTGCTCCCCATTTCAGGAGACAGAGTAGAAGCACCAACTAAACAAATGCGTTGCCCATGGAAAGGTGAAATAAGGTTGCTTCCACTTGCACAGAGTTGGCTTTTGCTCTCTACAGTATTTCAGAACCGTAGAAGGCTCAAACTACAGACACTGCAGCCTGGCTTCCCTACTTTACCATAGCAGCTAAAAGCTCCCAGGTCTTGTTTTTCATTAACCTGTCATCCTGCCTCAGTATGTCATCTATCTATTGCACAAGAAGCAGGACAGGTTTCCTAATCAATTCCCATTTCTTCTCACCTGTGTACCTCTGGAAAGGGAAATCCACAATCTGCACGCCAGCAGCTCCATCCTGCATCCCATCACATACCTTCTGTGCCTCTGTTACCCTGAGTGCTATCACAGGGACAAAGCATCCTCGCAAGAGGAGACTGGGTTTACATAACCAAAGAGAAACTTAAAATTTTGCCTCCCATCCTTCAAAAATGTCAAGTCATTCATTTTCCTAGACTATTAACAGACAGAGGCACTCAGAGGTTAGCCTATGATGCTCAGCTGAGCCTGCTCTCACCTGAAGTATGCCAAGGCAGGCAATGTACTTAACGGTACGTATATCAGGGACAAATACAGCTGAGGTGGTTCTGAATATCTTGGACCTAAGAGCATGCATTTACCCCAGAACAGCAGTGCTGGAATTCAGCTCTGTCTGCACACATACACAGAGCTGTCTTTTAAAGACTATAATCTCATAATTTTCTAAAATTATTTTCCAAAGGATTCATTTTACTAGTGGTTTGTAGTATAAGGCAAAGACCCATGAAGGCTCATCATAATTCTTGCTATCAAATCTGTGAAACTGCCCGATGAAGAAGTGTGAAGCGGGAGATAGGAAACAAAACTTGCTGAAATTTGAGACCAGACATGCAAACATCATTCTGCCATTGTATTTTAGTGGTTTAATTCACCACAGAAACAAAGTGCTGTGAACAGGGAGATATCAGAAATGTCAGAATCTGAGCAAATTGCAAGTTAACATAGAAGGGAGCAAGATATACATACATGTAATGTATATATATATCTGTATGTGTATGTTCATACATACATATATGTGACAAGGTTACTTGGGAAGTTGTCTGTCTCTTTCAGTCCCTGCTCTCCTGCAATGTTGCTTTTTGCATCAATATGAAATGGGGCAGAGCACACGGAGCTGTTCCAGCTTGGGATTCATTGAGGTAGCCTCATTGCTGGGGGAGTAGCAAGCATTGCATTTCAAATTGCCCTTAGTGTCAAACCCCCGCATTCAGGTAATCACACAGGATTTGATCTAAACAAGGAAAATTAAGAGGAAAAGCGGTAAATCTTCTTTATATGAAGCGTTTACACGATGCTCAAACGGTATTGTACACAAGATTTTAACGAGAAAAATCATGTTCCTGTTGTAGAGCAGCAACACAAATATTCAAGCCAGTAGGAAAATGACTTTCCCACCTCTAGGATCAGTTTCCGATAAACAAAGATCCCTGAAAATGTTGAAGTCACCTTTTCTGCCTGTGAAATGCAGGCAAAGGGTCTCAGGGCTAGACAACTCACAGATATCAGGACAGCTTGCTGACTCTGAGAGAGAGTTTGATTTTCACCAACTGAAACTCTTATAGGAAAAACACTTTATACAGTGAATGCCGACTGGCAGCAGATAACTGGGTGTGCATGTGTGAGAGGGTGGATGACCAAGACTGAATGATTTTGCTGTTCATCTACTGTAGTCCACTGTTCCGGCAGGAGACTCCAAAAAAAGGTTCCCAGAAAGATGTGGTTTCCAAAGGAGAAAGTGAGGCCAGAAAGAAGAAGGTGAAGAACCTGCTGAGGAAAAGATGTCAGATGTGAGGAACATCATGGAGATCAGGAAGATAAATGCTGACAGTCAGTGGCCTGGGCTGGCAGGGAGGAGTGGGGAGGGAAGTTGACACCTGGTGAATGCAGTGCTGGGGGACAGTGAGTGTATGTGTGAGATAATCAAATAAGCTCTAATAGAAAAAAGCTCTAATATGACTTGTCCTTAAGTAAATGCCAGTATCTAGATTTACTGTGGGTGGTGGTTTACTCTGTCTCATCCATGTCAAAGACTTCCAGTCTCCACAATTTTTTGTCCCTTATATAGCTTAAATAACTTTCTTTCCCCCCAGAGCATCCCACTCCCTGTGAAAAGGATGAGTTTAACTGATAATGCAGCTCACAGCACAATATTGAACTACACAGTCAATCAGAAACACACCAGTAAAGTCTTTTTCTTTCCTTGTGTGTCCTCTTTGGGTGGTTTCACGCTGATGCAACTCATTGAAAATCAAAATAAGTACAACCCTACAGAGGGAAAATTGCATTTGAAGGTTTCCCAGAGACTCAGTGGTGACCAGCACTGATAGATTACTTTATCAGCCTTGAAAGAAATATTCAGCACTGTTTTGGCAGCTTTGTCATTCAAGTGGCAGGAAGAATTCAGTTTTCCATTCAGCAGGTGCTAATGCAGTTATATCAAATCCTAAGCATGGGAGAAAATTATCCGCACATACAGATACACACACGTTGCTCCCAACCTCCCCACACCCCCCTTCAAAGCCCAGCAGCAGAAGGGATCTGACCTGAAATGTCACAGCCAAGTTGTTATTTCATGCCCTGTAAACATGTGCCAGATGATTGCATCTTTCCCGCAGGCAGAAGGATGGATGGAAAATATTGGGTCCTTGCTTGCTAACAAACCTTGGGACTTAGTGAGTTTCTCTCTTCAAGCACCAAATCCGCTGCTTTTTAGCTTTTGTGAGGCTTTCGACAGCTTTCCTTCAGTCCTGATTAAGATGTGTCTCTAGGCTCAGAATGTTGGCACTACTGGCTCAAATTTCTTTAGAAGGGACAAGAACGAAATGGAGCAGGGCTTACCAGAGAAAATGTCACTTAAATGAGGATCATCTGTTCTTTTCAGGCCTAGCCCTTTTTTTTAAGAAAATGGGAGCTTGTTGGAGAAGAAAAAGGTTTTCTTGCAGACAAAGGGTTGTTTTTTTGAATGAGATACCAGCACACCCTCATTATATGAGCCCCAACCATTTGGGAGTTTGGGTCATGAATGGTGAAATGTATAAACACTTTTGAAGGCCCCCTTGAAATTCCCTTACCTTGGCTCTGGTACTGAGGGAATACTGCTGTTTATGCATGATTATTTTAAAGTGAGCTAAGACAGGTTTTAGCTTTCTTCAGTCTGTAGGGTTGCATCTGAACCACCCAAGCAGTGAGAGAGGCAGAGGATCCATCAGAGTAGATGGGAAGGCCAGATGGGAACAGGAGAAATTAGAGCCTTCCCAAGAGAAGCCATTCCTTGCTGTAAGCCAGGGAAAAAGTCTTTTAGCTGCACAGGAGGAAAAAAGACATTTCTAACAAAATGGAAAGATATAACTTGAAAAAGCCTGATTTCTTACACCAAACTGAAGTAATCTCTGCTTAACTATAGCAGCTGTGGGGCTGGGCCCTGGAATCAGGGTTATCTGACAGCATCAAAGTTTCTGATAGTAATTCAGTATTGACCAGGGAAATAACAGAGGACAAAGGAACCCTCCAGCTGAGAGACACAAAGCAATGCTCAAGTTTAAATGTTGCTATTTCTCATGGAGTTTTGATAGTCTGTACAAAACTCCCTCATTATCTTCTCTTGTTGTTGACTCACTTCTGAAGGCCCCACTCCACACTCTGTGTATTCATGCTGCTTCTCCTGGTGAAGATACCGACCTGTGGGAAGTTGAGTCCATGAAACTTTGAAAGACCCTTCTCTCTTGGGTGAGAGAGACTCAAGCAAGGCCAGAAATCAATCTAATACAGCTGAGGAAACGAAAGCTGGAGATTGATATACCTGATATGATTTTTCTACTCAAGTGTTTCTCTTCTACAGATGACCCCAATCCACTTACCTTCATACCCTCTTGAAAATGCTACCCAAAGGCAGGATGACCAGGAGGTCAGTTTTCCTACTCCCTTTATATTGTATACATAATTGATATTTTTGTCATTTTTGCCTGCTTCTAAAATTGTCCATGAAAGTATTTTGAAATGCTTGACTTTATTTCATATAAAATTGAACTGTAAATATCTTTAATCAAAAATACCTGTACTCAAACAGACTGCTTGTGCATGTGACTAAAATATTCCAAATTTTCATTGAGCTGGTCAGCTACAATAATCAATTATTACCATTATTATTATTGTTGTTGTACATACTCAAAACATAGAAATCTAAGCTTTAGCTTAAGGTACAAATCTGAAAATACCCACACTTTCTATATTAGTGAAATTTTACTACTAGTCTTATTTAGTAACAGTTCTTATTAATTTTTTAAAAATAATTTGTCAATTAAAATGTTGAGGGAAAAGGAAATAACTCAAGAAAATTTAATTTATATCTGAAATATACAAAGGTGTATCACTCATTTAAAAATCAAATTCCAGCAAAAAAAGCATTTTAGGAAAGATGACGTTAGTATGTCTCTGATCTCCTGTATTGCTCTTTCACCTTTCTTAAAGAGAGATGGTTTCTGCATTTCTGATTGTATTGTACCACAACAGTCGGGAATAATATGATCTAGCAAGTTATTCCTGAGCTGACTTCCATACAGAGTAAATGATCTTTGCAGCAGAGGATATTCAAGAAGATAGATAGCCTTAGCACAATGAGGAGATATGGCCAGATTCTCCAAAAAATATAAATTAGTATACCTCCACTGAATAAAAAAGAGCTATGTCATTTTATATCAGCAAAGAAGCTGTGTGATACAGAGTCAAGTTAGTTAAATAACTCTTTTATTGAATTGTTTGTTCTAGCTTAAGAAAATGAATAAATTCCTTATGAATACCTTTTCAGTATGACTCTGTGCCTTAAATAAAATATTTATGAAAGGTCCAGGAGATTCTTGTCATATTCTGATAGGATAGAGCAGAGAGTGATCTGACACTGTGAGCGAGGTGGTAACACTCCCAACACAATCTATGTTTGCCTCCTGAGGTGACAAACATCACTAGCAGAGCTTAAGTGCAGTGATGGGAGAAACTTTTGTTTTAGCAGCCAAATTGTGACAGAGGGCAGCAGGCACAAACTTAATTCTGTCACATCTTCTGCTTGCTGCTTAGAAGGGCTTAGCAGAGTACACAGGGTGTGATGTGCTAAAGCATTTCACTAAAATTCAAAAATGACTTAGTCGTGTTCTTTTCTAGAGTTTTACCATCTGAAGCATAAGTGATACAGCAGAAAAGCAATGTTTGTTTCATATGCAGGTGATAAAACACAGGTAGCAAGGAGAAGCTTGCAGTCAGTGTTACAAATATCCAGAGATATTGAATGCTGGGCACTGTGGCTTGCAAAATACTCTTACAGACCAACAAGATGCAGCCCACTTGATTCATTTTTGTTGGGTAAAACTGTGCATTATTTATAGTCTGTGAAGGTCTGGAGAGTCCTGCCGCAATGTCAGTGGCACTTGCTTAGACAAATAACCTCGTTATATGTTATTGGCTTCGAAAAGGTTAAAAAATGCACCTGCTGCACAAGACAGACAAATGTTCAACCCTTGTGATCATCAAGTAGACTCTGTTTCATTTTCACTTCATACAGATCCAAAAAAGATCCATCCATAGCTGAAAGAACTAACAGGACATGTAAGTTATTATGGTACCTATACCAAAGATCACATAAGAAAATGCTCTAAGCACCAGAATGTTACTGATATCCTTAGTGTAAAAAAGGCAAACTCTGAAAAAAACCTGGGGTGCAACTTGGCATTAAACCCATGATGGAGAAACTCAGCTGCTATAGCTCTGCGTTAGAGTTATTTCCTTCTTTTACCACTTTTGATTTCAGCCATGAATCCCAGGCTAACTCTGCAGCTACCATAGGACTCTGTAATAGGAAGTTTATGTGAAAATCTGCCTTTTTCTTACAGAAAAAAAAATTCAAAACCCTTTCCATCTGATAAAAGCAAGTTCTATATGTGAAAATCAGTCTTCTTTAACAGAGAAAAGGAAGACTATTCAAAAAAAGATCTCTATCTGATAAAAATAAATGTTATAAAACTTTAACGCAGGATCTAAGCTCTGGGCAGATGAATGTTCAGACAGATAAGAAGCCTGTGAAAAAACAAGTTCAACCAGGGAATTCCCTTTAACTTGGTATTGATAGCATTATTGTCAGGAAAACAAGAAATAATGAAAAGTCAAAAGCAGAGAGTTAAGAAGCACATGCCCCTAAGCTAGAAGTATGCTTCTTTTTAAATTTCTCTAAATAGTCTCTGAGATCCAAATATGATTTGAACTCTAAAAAAACTACTAGCTAGATAGAGAAACTCAAACCACCTCTTGCAGCAAATGAGCAGGATGCAGTCAGACACGGAATCTTTGCCAGGGTCAGAAGGGAGTTAGAACAAATCATTAGGTTTAACCCACAGAAGTCAAATCTCATGGTCAGTTGAGTGTCCTGGTGCTACCTCTACAGTTTTCGACTGGTGAGATCAGGATCAGGCCAAGAAATGCCTTTCAGTATTATCTTTGTCTCCAAGTTACAGAAACCCTGAGAATAAATGGATGAAATTTTAACTCTGCTTACTGAAACGGGAAATGTGAAGAAAGGTAATTAATATTACCTAGAATAAAGAGTTTGAAAACCAGATGGTTCTATAAGAGAGAAGTGTATAGAAAAAAAAACCTGCTATTGTGACAAGAGCTGCACAAAGACTGAGTTTATGCCACGTGAGAAAAACCTCTGAAAATTTTGAAATTTTCCATGAAGGAGAGTACTACCCAGTGATCAAGAACAACACGAGTCGATTGTGTGGGATCTTCACAAACATTTAATTCCAATAAAACGAAAATCCTCTATGTCTTTATTGCTATTTGAAATATTACATATTTATCTGTAGGAGAAAACTCAGCAAAGTAGGCTGGGTGACTTCCAAATGAATAAGTATAGCTTCAGAAATTTTAAGAAGAGACAGTGTCACTTTCTTAGAATTGCACTCTTTCTTCTTTAGAACAGAAATTAAAATGAGTCCAAGTACCTCAATTTCAATGGTGTAAAAAATATTCCCATGGACTCACTGTGGCCCCATCACATTTCCCATGAGTAGATTTATGAGTAAAGCACATTAGATTCAGAAGTTGTCATATATATTGACAGCTTCCAGAAGTGCTATCTATAAAGAATATAAAGAATATTTAGCTATTTTTGGAAGGCCCTGGATGCAGCTCTATTTCTGTAACTAAGTTTATATCCTTTGCATCGCATGTCACTCGTACCTATGCTAAACAGGAGTCTAGCAATATGCATAATGAGACATATGCAAGAATGCTGCAAAATATTAATAAAGCCTTTGAATTTTGCATTGTGAGTGGAGAATTACAGCATCCTTGATATCAGCCCAGCATATTGCAGTGACTGATTCCCAGGAAGAACTTTGAATCACAAGTTAAAATATAGCCAACACAGAATGAGAATGTAGTGTGAGGTCTCAATAAAAAAGACATGAAGGGTAAGACTGCCTAATCATCCCAAAGAGTTTTTAATTCAGTTGCATGGTCTAATTTTGTCAGAGGCACACGTATTTGACTGGAAGACTTGTTAATTGAAAGAGTCACTAGTTCATAGTGAAAGGATTTTAGACTTTTTAACATGTTCCTTGCTATCCTTCAGGCTCAGCTCAAGTCTCTATCACCAGCTCTTACAAGGAGTTAGAGACAGCTTTACAAACCAAATTAGTTCCCTTTCCTTTCAGTGAGACTCAGAGAAAACAAGTATTTCATCCCAGGGGAATTTAGGAGCCCATTTGTTTTTCTGGAAAACTTCTTACTTCTACACAGGCATTAGGAGGCCAAATAAGTTTCATTGCATTCTCACACAAGGGCAATAGGAGTCAACTATAGACCGTGAGATAAAATAATAAAAACCTATATTCTAAGTAGATCATCAGAAAGAAATTAATGGGAAAATACAGAGTGTATCATGCTACATTCCAGGAGAACAGACTAAAGTGAGGGCAAAAATAAGATGAATTTACATTCCCTTTAGGCCCACTCCATTTCAACAGACACTGAGCAGCAAAAAGGCCCTGAGGTATAAATTAGAGCAACAGCTGTTCTTAGCTTGCAACACCTCATGTTCAGCTGCCTGCAGACTCTGTGAAACTCAAGACACCTGAATAACTGCTTCAGGAACGTTTGAATTAATTTTTTTCTGGGGAGCATGCATCCCAAATCCCGATCAATCTCTTTTGGGGGCAAACCCTGTGCCACTGAGCATCACTAGTCAGACACTTCACACCCCTCCTCCTCTGTCTAGGTGAAGCCACCTTGCACTGCTCAGCAAGGAAAAGGATTGCTTTTGTTAATTGTTCTCCTAATGACTGTATCCCTAGGACAGAGGTAAATGTCTTTCTCCTAACAATAACATCCAAAGGGAGATTTGGACAGAATGCAAGCCTGCTTTAACTTCCTTGACAGGGAAGAATCGACTGGTTTTGTATCAATAACCTGCATTATAGAAGACCAGGATCACAAACATCAGATAACACTGAAATTAAGTAGCACAATTGCCACTCTTTATCTCTGCTTGGTTTGCTTCTGATCAGTCACACAAAGATTATTAGGGAAAGTCACAGGCTTGCTTAAGCAAAAATCAGGAAACAGAGGTAAAATTTCGGCATATTTCCAACATCAAAGCAGTTCTGTGCCTTGTTTACCTGAACACAACCTGCCAAATGTGGGGTGCTCTGACACCTAGAAATATTGTCCTGTGGAAAACAGCCACCCCCTCAGGCTTGCCTTTCCTACTTTATTGCAGCTTCTTTGCATATTCACTTCCTAAGCATCTCTTACCCACACTAGGATATAACTCTTGCTGGCTACCCAGAAGACTTCTGCTATGCTTAGCTCAGCACTTATCCTGCTTGGTCTTGTGGTTACTACAGCCTGATTTCAGTTTCTTCATGATAAAACAACCCAAACTTTCTAACTGAGAAAAAATATTGTGTCTTTGTTTTCCTTTTCAAAACCAAAATATCCTCACTATAGACTGCCAAGCTAATAGGACAGCTTCTGTACATCATCTGACCCACAATGTAATTTGTTTATATCAAGCAAACAGTACAAATATAAATCTTATCTGCTTGTGTTTAATGCTAAGCGAAAATGGCTTGGGAAGATCAACAAGCCCTCAGCTCTTGCCCCACGGTGTAATCCTCACTTTGATGAATGATTTGAAAGATGCGTGTGAGGAAATGTCTGTGCATCTTCCCTGGGATGTTACGGATGGTTTGGAGCGATCCATCATACTGCCAAGGTCAACTATAGGCCTGTCAACAGCAGCCCCTTAAAGAATTGTTTCACGTCAGGGTGGACCAGGTTTTTCTTTTTTTCCTTGCTGCAATATCTCAGGAAATCTCAGCCCAGGTCTTAAGACAAAGGAAAGAAGAGAAGGGAAATTGTCTCCCTTTGAAACCTCAGAAAGGCTCAGACTTTGGCTGGTTTGAGACCATGTGTCCTGGTCAAGATGAGAATATGTGGCTAAACATGACTTAGCTCACATTTACAACTGCAAGAAGATTTTCTTTCTGGTTTCTAGTGGTTTACTTAGGATGCGAGAGTGTTGAGACAGTAGGCCCTGAGCTGCTGCAGCAAAACTACAAGCAGAGGGAAGAGAAGGAGCAGACCTGGGATGACAACAGATGATGAATTTCAGAATCAGCAGTAACTCAGTGGGAGACACAGATATATCATCCCAGAAGGGAGATTACAGCACTGAGCTCCCCTGAAGTTCAAAACTGGAGCAGAAAGGATGCATTGCAGCTTTAATTATGCTATTAAGGTTTCTTTTCAAGGGAATTACCATCCATTCTCAGGTACTCACAGAAATGGTAAAATCAAGGAATATTTAGGGAGTGGAAGAGTTTTAATACTGGGTGGCAGAGCTCTTACAGGCTCTAATTTTATTCTGAATAATAGAAACTGTTCCCAAGAGACACTTTCTCAATATCTGAGAAGTATAATATTAATTGCTTCTCCCCATTTCTAACTTTCAGGATACTCTTGAGTAAAACAAGCGACCATGATCACTATTTTATACTGGCAAAAAGTTAAACGTACCTTATTTAGTTTCTGGTTGCTCTCTAAATTACCACCATTAGCAGAAGCTATTACTGTCTGTGCTGATTCTCCCAGCTTTATTCTTCTTAAAGCCTGAGGCTTTATCAATATATTGTGTAAAACAACACGCACAGAATCCAGACACCTCAATCTCATGCACGTGCCCATTCATGCACATGCACAAAGTACACCTGAGCAGACACAAAAGTCACTGATAAAAGACTAGCAAAGATTATGTGATCAGTCTGTGACATCTTGAAGTAAATAACAAAATCAAGGGGGAAAGCAAGCATGCCACGTAATGAGTAGGCACCACCATGTCTTGAGACCTTTAAAACCTCACAGTGTTCTTAGACACAAAATTAATGTCTACTACAGTTCTTCCTTTCTTCATACATCCTGACAGCTCCGTGTGGATGAAGATCTCAACATTTTAAGAGGAGGGGACAGGCCAGGGAGGGCTCCCAGCTGCTTTATTGGGCTCTGGTTTTTGAAAGCTCCTCTTCACCAAACTTTGTGCCCTCTGAAAATAGAACAGAGATGAAGAACATCCTTTTCTGCATCCTCTGCCCCTGCATTTTTGAGGCCCTTCAGCTGAGTGCTTGACCCCAGCTGGCTTCTAGGAGGCTCCCCCCTGTGTCATTCAGGACATGTCTGCAGTTCCCTTCAGCACAGCTCTGGTGCTTTGTTCCTCCTGCACCTTTATAAAGTAAATCAGTGCTAACCCATGAACAAGGAACCAAGGAGCAGTGGGAATATCTGGACTAGAGCTGGCAATTTAAACTACTTGTCTTGCACCCATTTTCCTGCTTCTCAGCTATTTCCAGTCCTGGCATTGTCTTTCTCTATCTGGTTAACTCTGCCTGATCCCTGCTGCTCCTGGGGACACAAGGAAGCTGCCAGGGAGCTGAGTGCACCAAGGCTTTGACACATTATCTTCCCTTGGCTGAGCAGCAGACCTTGGCCTCGTTTGTTTGCAGCATCTTTGAGATGGCACCTGTTCTCAAGTCCCTGGAAACAAAAAAATGGGCCTCAGACGAGGTGCTCTGGTTCAGAATGTTAAGGAGGTGGATGTAATTCTTCCTTATTGATTTTAATTTGTAACTGGGCGCCTCTGCACCTGTAAGGATCTGATTTTCCACAGCATAATGAATCCTCACAGAAAACAAACCTTTCTTTAGCACAAATAAGTCAGCATTAATCTTTCCATCAACTGTTTGTATCAACACACAGAGTCAGAAATTAGATATTCTGCGGGATATTTTCTGTCTAAAAAAAGACAGTTTTCAGCCATCTATTTTTCTTTTTTAATAGGAATTGTTTCGTATGCAAATGCATACATATGCATGTATTCATTTGTGTGCACACATGTGCACATCTACATGCATATGCAAATACCCAAGGCCTTAGTATTAATGCAGACATCTTTTTCTGAATTGCAGTAATGTTAAACAGAATCCCTCCAGGGCTTTTCTCGCCACTCCTTTTTACACGTTTGACAGTTTTCCAGGGAATTAGTCTTAGTGCTTTATTAGGTATGTGTTCTAAATAATTAAATTTGACAATTATGTGGGAGAAATCTCAGGCAAAAAGAACTGAAATCTCTGAATGCAAAAGGAAAAATAGTGGGAAGACTCTTTTTCTTTCTTTTTAAGCTACTCCATCACTCCCTTTGACTGTATCTCCTTTCCCATTAAGTGCCATTGTTCATCATGTTGATATGCAAAATCTCAACTCAGCAGGTACATTTCATTTATTGAAACATTATTTGAGAACAACTTTATTAAAGATTCAAGATGCCAATACAAGATGACACAGTGCATAGCAGCTTGTAATTTGGAAAGCTTTACAGAATTAAACAACACTCAGCAGTGAGCAGGATGCGGTGTGAATTACAGAAGGAGTGGTGCTAAGCTTGTTCATGGAGAATAAATTAAATATATTCAGTTACATGGTCAGTAATGAAGATAGGCAGGAGCAGGGAGCAGATAATAGACAAGAAACTGTGTTTGGCAGGAAGTGGGGAGGGACAGAGAGAGGGGCAAGAAAACTTCTTTTAGGTTGCAGAATGTGCAGAGAAGGCTGTGGGATTCATGGGAGAGTGATACCCAGAAAGACAAGGCAGTTCTTCTGCCATTTTCTGTCTGACTAAAAGTTACTGTGAAAAATGAAACATACTCTGTTTAGATTTGGATGTTGGCATCTGCTGCAACCTGCCTTAGAAGGCCAGAGTTCAGAGCGCTCTGACAGTGACGTGTCCTGGGAAGGACCTGGGCCCCACAAATCGCAAGATCTTCACTCAGCTAAAGCTCTTGCGGAAGTTCATTGCAAAATGCAACAAAATGTGTACACCAGCAACTGAGTACCAGCAAAGAAAACGTGTGAACAATAGCTGGGGAGAAACATAATGTATAACATTAATTGTAAAGAAATTTTAGCTGGAGCCAGAACTGGGTACTGGGCAAACATTTGCAAATAACACATTGAAATGTGTTATTTCACAATTCACATATTACACACCAAGAACAAATTTGTACAAAGCACTAGTAAGCCAAGCTGAAATTTTATCCCCATATCAGTTTGAGGGTTTTTTTTAAATGCCCTTTTTAAAAAATAGGGATCTCCACATTTAATTGCCAATTAAGGATTTCTCAAGTTTTTGTTTACTGTAGAAAAATGTCCTTCAAAGGACGCTCAGCAAAACAAACCTGACTAATACCATTTCCTGACCTTTTGAAAATAATCCTTGTGAAGTATTTTAAAGTCTGTTAACAGAAAATACAAAACTTTGAAAAATACTGAATAAAAATATTTCTGAATTCTTCCAGAAACAGGGAATAATCCACAGTTGGCTCATGCTATCAGCATTTGTGCTTTCCTTTTCTACCAGTGAAGACCCCTCTATGTCCCTTGATGCTTCTAGGAGAGATGTTGGAACTTGTCTAGAATCAAAAAAGGTATCAGCACATTTTCAATGGTAAATAAGGTTCTGGCGTGCTTAAATGTCACCTCCCTCTGCTCAAGATAGCCATCCCATAAATCCAAAGGTTCCCCAGTGCCATCATCTTTTGCAGGCAGAGAAAGAACACCCAACAGGGCAGAATAAGCTTAGGCTAAAGGAGAGGGAAGGAAGGGAGTGGGACCCAACGGATGAATCATGATTTTGTAGGCTAAAACCTATGGATCATCTTCCTGGTTCTGTTTATGAATTTTATCTTGTTTTCATTTGTTCTTGTGCTCAGACTAAAGATGCTTGGGCACTTTCTCTCAAGTCCTGCTGGTGGCACACATAGTGTAGCAGAGTCTGGCAACAACTGGATGCTTCCAGTAGGAAGAAGTGTTAATAAAAAAAGCTGGTGTGTGTAGGATGTGATGGCTGCTGCATTCACCACAAAATAGTTCTTTCAGAATGAAGTTAAGATTATTTTCTTAGGAAGACATGTCCTAATGTAGGAGCACTTTTCCCATGACAAATCCATATCCCATTTGCTAGTTTTCTAATAGGTTGCTATTCAAATTCATGATGCAAATGCCCACCCTTGAGGAACTGGACTGAGAATGTGAAGTCACATGGCAAAGGCTGCTAACAAATGACCAGTGGCCATGCTTGTTCTGAACATGGGCTCTGTGGGATGTGAAGGGCTCTGTTCAGCTCTTTACTGCATACTCACTCACAGGAAAGCAGAATCCAGCCACCACAAACTCTTATCAGGACCAGAAATACAAATGGGCAAAATGGTTTATCAATCTTCTTTCTAGGAAGTTCTTTATGAGGAAACTTGCATGAACTCAGGTAGTCTATAAATTTTGGACCAAGTTCATAATGAAACACCTGACTTGACAAAAGTTTCTAATAAACTTATGAGTATGCAAAACCCTTTCTTGTACTCATTTTACTTCATTGTTAGATGCAAAGGTATCAACATGACATGGGAGAACGTGTTCTCCATGTATAAATGCTCATTAACAGAGATGAGAAAGCAAGAGAAGGATCAGGAGAGAATGTTTTAATGATTTCCAGTCTTTTCTGGAGACCTAAGGCAGACTCTTACAGAGGTAAGCTCTACTCAGACAAATCCATCTTTATGTCAGGAAAGTCCCCAGTCATGAAATTTCAGAATTTTATGGTACTTAGTAAAAGTTAGGAGAAAGTTAGGCTCCTGTTGGAATCAGTGCAATGTGCCAAAATCTCTTAAAGGTGTGGATCTTTGCTAGAAAAACAGGTGCTTGCATCTCGGATCTCTTTCACACAGTCCCGTGGATATGACTGAGACATTCATAGCTGCAAGTTATTTTCTCCTGTCTTCCTCAACATGCAGTAGATGGTCTGGGGTATATTCACAGAAGGAAATCCTAAGACAGGTGTCCAGGACACAAATTGGAGAGACATCTACATTGCACTCCTGCAGCTCTGGGACCATGAAAATCCTGAAATAGCAGCTCCTGGTCACTGACTGATAGCTTGCTGTCTGCCTGCAGCTAGCTGAGTGGGGTGACTGTCCTGGGATATGAAATTACCTGAAGAAATCTCTATTTTGATGGCTGGATTGGGTGTAAGGGAGAGCTGGAGAAATTATCTTTAACAAGAGAGCAGCCAGCAGTCATCATGTAGCTGTATTCCTGCCCACAACCACAGCAAACTCCCAAACTGAACAAACAATCACTAACAAAGCTCAGCATTAGTTCAGTTCCTTTCTAGAGTCAGACCCATCCCTGCCTGCCCAGCACAAAGGGGTTATTTTCTGGAAAAAAGAAGGGTAGAGTTAATTACACTGTTCCTCCTGTTCTCTTCCAGATTACACTAGTGCAGTCTAGACTTGCAATTTAGAAAGCTGTTTATAGGCAGCTGCTTGGCAAAGAACAGACATCTTTCTTGTAGTCCAATACATTTAAATATTTAAAGGCCAGCTGCACAGAGCAATGTCCCACAGCATTGCCACTGGGACATGGTGACTCATCCACAGACAGAGGACCAGGAATTGGACTTTCTGCCACAAGATGGGGCTCTGCCTGCCCTCTTTCCCCATATACCCTATTTTATGCATTGCTTCCTGCCTGGCATGAAAAATCATTGTTTCCTTGCTTATAATATGTCTCTTTTTTTCCCCTCCTTCTTTTGCTGTGTTGAAGAATATTAATTTTTCATGGCAAGAAGCTTTTCTTTCTTGCCCCCAAATAGGCACACTAAACTGACAAGGCCTCTATGATCCCCTTGGCTGAGACAGATGAGTTGTATTTACAGAATTAAAGCAAAACCTTTATTGCAGAGGGAAACAGTGCTGTAACCAGGCCATCTGTTTCAGCCTTCTGAAATGGTGAGCATTCCTACAGGTTTCCTGCTTATTATTATTTGAACATTTCGCTCCTAACAAGCACAGAATCAATGACCAGATTCTGACATTTGGCACTCACTGGAGAAACAGGAACAGGCTGAAGTTCATAAAATGTGCTGACTTTTTATTCAAGAATGCATAGCAACCTCTTTTTATAGCAAAGAAATTATTAGTACTGTGGATGTGCCGGGGGCCTTTCACTGGCTCTTCACAACGGCTCGTAGTAAACACACACACACGTATAAAGGGAACTGGCTCATGCAGGGTCACACTGCTCCTTTTCCCCATGGGAGGGGATGGCTTTGAATAGGATTGCTGGTTTCTATCCGGGAGGTGCCAAATGGCTTAACTGAATTCCCTCACTGACTGGTGTGTGGAGATGGCCATACCTTAGCTGCCCACCAGCCTCTGTCCATATATTGTTGCAAACCAAGGCACCACAACCACTACAGGAGGTGATCACCCAGACTCAGCACACAGGGAGGGACTTTCTCCCTCCCTTCTAGGTAATGGGATCTCTGGATTGCACTTGTGAGGATGAGCACCCGTAGTTCTGGCACTGCAAGGCGAGTATCTCTCAGTGTGGGGAACCACTGTGCAGGGACCTTCCTGTCTGAGTGTCCAGAAATATTTGCTGAGCTTCTCCAGTAAGCAGCTTGGTTCCTGCTAAGACAGTAACTTTTCTTCTTGACTTAGCTATTGGAAGGTGACACTGTTGCTTAGAGCAGTTGTGAGCCTTTTAGAATTGTTTTGCAGACCACCAGCAGCCTGCGAATCACTGGTCATGTTACCCTTACTATAAAAATAGAGGCCTCTGAACAAGCTCATCTCATTTCTTTGCTTCCTTATCGTTTTTACTTCTGCTTCTTCTGCTGTTACATACTTGTACGTTTTCTCAGTTAGTACAGAACTCATGTTTTAAAACCACCGAAACACCAGAAGAAAAGGTATTTGCACATTACTAAATTTCATTAAAATATAAAACAGCCTTCAGCACATTTAAAACTTGGAACCCAAACGTATTTATTGGATCAAGTCCAGTCCTCTGTGACCTGAGGTTGCCTCCTCATACAAGCTCATTATAAACTTGTCAAGGCTACTTTAAATGAATTAGAACTTTCTCCCCCACTAGTCCAGTTGGAACATTGCTGGGATTTGCAGATAAAGGAATCTTCTCATTTTAAGGTTAAAATTTCATCATAGCTCTGAGAAGTGGGACTTCATGCAGCATTCTTTGCAGAACAAGCCGAAGAATAATATCAGAGGATTTACTCAATTTTTTTTACAAAAGTACTAGGAAGTAATGAAAAGTGATTAGTCAAGCAGCGGGCTCAGGAGTGAAAGTGCCTTTTTAGTGCTGGGTCTGAATGCCGGTTAGAAATAATGAAAAATCCTCTCTGTACAGGCTGGACAAGACCCATCAGCAATTCCCATCAATATTTTTTAAAATTCAATTCTCAAGTATTTGTGTGAATTAACATGATACAAGAGTAAATAGGAAACACTTTCCCTCTTACCTTAAACCACAGCTTTTAGAAATCACTTTTCATTCTATGATCACTGCGGGTTTTAAGGGAAATTGTAATAGATGCCTATGGTGCTGGGGAGAGCTGCATACTAAGCTTCCTTCTGCTGTGCTTCTTGACTTCACTGGATTTTTAAAGTATATTTTTAAGTCTTCTGTCACTACTTTGTCCTTCTTAGACAGAAGATGTCAACTTTTTCTCACTGAAGTTTTCTTTCTGGGAAATGTGGCAACCATCTCATGACTGTGCTTTGTACACTTTATTCACACAGACTGAGTACCAGGGTATCTAGGAAGTGGTACCCTGCTTCCAGGAATAGGGAAAATTTAATTCAGGTATCTTAGGAAAGTGGGCAGCTAGGATGGGCTGAAATTTGGGACTGAATGCACAGAAAAACTCAGAAGAAAAAACATAGACCCTGTCTACACCTCACATGAAGAGCCACCTCCTATTCCTCTTGCAGATATGAATCCCAGCTGTGGCTCTGCTATCTATTGGCAATAACAGGGGACAGGCAGCAAGAGGCCAGTGCAGCCCATGCCTGGGATGCCAGGGAAGCTGCCAGGCTTGCCCTCTGCCAGCTGTGTAATTTGCACACATTCAGACAGCTTCACACAGCCACAGGTCTCATGACTTTGGTCAAGAAATACCAGTGGTTCATTCCACACTAAAATGTCCTCTCAGGATCTCAAATGCTTTCAGAGAAGGAAACATTTTCACGTCTTTTTTCCTCCAGCCTGCACTTTTTTCCTCTTACTAGAATTTGTTTATTCCCTTAGTACTCACATTTCTGCACAGCCATTCCCAGACTAGTTGTCATTAATTACTGGGTTTGGGGACTGTCGCTTAATGAAGATAAATGACCCAGCAGTCTCTGTAATATAAAGCCATTTGCACAGTAGCAAATGGTGGGTCAGGCTGGTGGATCTGCATCCAGTTCAAAGCATCCAGCCAGATGTTCCCACCATACGTACTGTCATCAGAATTGTCACTAATCACCAGCCTCGTTAGTAGCTTCTCTAAACCCAAGCCAAGGACCAATGGGCCACAGAAGGCAAATTTCCCTTAGAGATTATTTTTGCCAACATGGTTTAAAAACGCATTTAGCCAGGGGAATGTAGGAAACAGCTGCTTGTACTGTTCAGTGTGTGAAAAGATGGCATTTCTTCAGAGCAGTATGGCACTGCTCATAGCAGCAGTCAGTGCTGCAGGACATATCAGTGGTTGTGCTTTCAGAAAGAAGTTGCCTATGCATCTCAGTGTGGCAGAAAGGTGGTTGGGGAACAGGGCTTCCTTTTTTTTCCAGGTGACAGTGATGGCCCAACCACCATGAGGGCAGCTGCTGCTTTTGTTAACAAAGCTTTCTTGACGTAAAGAGATTGAAAGGAAAAGTGAACCAAAACCAAAACCCCCTAGGAAATTCAGAGGAACAATGGCAAGATTTTTTTACATTAACATTTTTTATGTGGTTGGAAAGGCTATGAAAAAATGCAGCACAAACATTTTAATTCTGTCTCTTACCTATGTGTCATGCAGTTCCACTGAAATTTAGAGACTAAACAGACTCAATATCCTCAGCCAACATGACAATCTCATCACAAAGAATTAGTGAAACAACAGCAAGGAAGCTCATAAAGGTGAAGTTTCAAGGAATCTTATCTCTACACAATTGTGCCAACTTAGCTTTTACATCTTCTCCTTCTCACATATTCTCACCATTCTGCTTTGTTGTACCGATCTCTTTTTTCTCTATTGTTCCCTTTTTGAATAATACTGAAATGAGTTCTTTTCTTCTCTCTCTTCCTATCTCTTCTAAACAGAAGCAAACCTTATAATCAAAGAAGTGCAAATCTAGTTTTCCTCCCAATGATGTCTGAGTGGATTTGAAACTTTAAATATAACCATTTGTTGCATTCTGACTAAATGATCTGATAATAAGGGAGCTTTGTACCTTCCCTTGAAGGCCTGGTCTTTTGTACAAAAACTACAAATGCAAACTAGTAAACCTGCATGTGGTATGTGGTATGTTGTATATGGTGCTCTATATTTCTGTATGACTTCCTGCACTCTTCCTTTTACATAATCTGTATGTAAAAATATTGGTAAGATGGAGGGTTAGCGATGTGCTTTGTTATTCAAGGTAATTAAGGAAAGTACACAAGTCATTACCATTAGTGGTTCATGATGCAGCAATCAAAACATGATTGCAGCTTAGCCCTGACTCTTAGCTGACTGAGCAGGGCCACTACAGCAGGACTGTGGAGAAATGCTCTATGACAAGAGGTTTGTAATGATTTACAGGGTGCTCCTTAATTGCACAATAAGTTGTTTGTTTCAGTTAATTGAGTTCCCCTTCCACTAATTACTCTTTGCAGCTCTTTATGCCACTGCACCACAAGCTTAAATTTTCATACAGTTACCTTAGCTCAGTTACCTCCCAGGACTTTTCTGCTTCATTGAATTGAATTAGTGTTGCCGCTGGAGTGGTTCACCAGGAATGATGGATTTACTTCCTATATTAATCCCCTATATATTATACATGTGTCTTTAAAGAATGTGGCAGGGTGCAAAGGGAGATGTGGCTGTTTTCTTCCAGGTGCACTACATGAGGGGTCTTGATCTTAAGTGACTGCTACACCCATGTCCAGGATACATTTCAAACTATCACCTGTCATATCCTTGACTTCTTAACGTGTATTTCTGTCACAGAGCTAAAAACAGCCTTTGTTCAATAGAATTTGAAACTGCTTAGAAAAATCTGTATTCCCATATGTGGCTATAAAACTAAGCATGTAATACATCATGAGCCTATAAAAAGGAATATGCAAGCAGAAAAGGATGAATGGAAGGGACGGTAGCTGTCTCACTCGCTGCCGAAATCTGCTCACAAACTTGTATTTCTCCCGTCACTCCTGAAATGTTAACTACTCTTCACTGTCTGCTGCTATTTATATATTTTTAAACTGGTTTATTGTTGGTTTATGTTAACCAATATTTTATATATACAAAAGTCACTATTTTAACTTGGATGTTTATAAAAGTTTTTTTCTGAATTATGGGAGGTTGGAAAGTCTTCCTCTGTCTTTGTTTGCACATATATCGAGGCACTTAATTTTCCATGATCCTCTCAGTCTGGAAAAAAAAGGCATTTAGAATTTGTTTATTAAGTACTATTCCTTCACACACATTTGTATTAGTTGTGAATGATTACTATACAACTTTTTTTTTATGTTTCTGCTTTTAGCATTGCCAGATGCTTACTAGTAATGAAGATTCATATGTTTCATACCCATGGATATTTCTGCTGCTTCTGCTTCTAAGATAAGCAGATGGAGAATACCTGAATTTCACCAAGCTGTGTATTACAAACAGGCAGAACGCAAGTAAAGGGGTATGAAACAATGTGCTGAGCTGCCTCTTATTTTCAGCTCCTCTGTTGCCACCACAGACCAAATATCAATAATGTGTGTTTTATGTCAATGCTTTCTTGCCTTTTACAGCCTTCAAAAATAAACCAGCAGGCAGTGGAATCTCAGTACTCTGCTGGGATTTTACACTGTTTAGACACAGTTAATTCTCTGCATCTCTTCTTTGTGATATTTTGTTTTCTGTTGAAATCCAGCAAAGGTTAAAAATTCTTCTCCACAAATTCACCCATTGACGATACGGATCTTCTGGATTAAACTGATGTGCAGAACAGCTGCCATTTTGATTTGAAATATCCAAATGGAATACTGGGAAGTAATAATTGCTTATAGTTAAGCAAAAACAATGTGTGTATGAAAGAGAAGAACACCTTTGGTATGCCGGGATAAGAGGTTCCTTTCAAATGGCACAACTATGCCATGTTTCATTTCAAATATGTGGTGGTTTTCAACTTTGATTCAGCCTTCTAATTTTGTTCTAGTTCATCTTTAACTTTTCTCAGAAGCCACCTGCTACCAATACTTTACCATCCAAAGCCAATACATTTTGTAAATGGTTACAAACTTCTTAAAATACTCCACTCCTCACCCTCTCGCCAAAATCACTATAAAATGAGAAGAAAAAAATGTTAAAGCTTGTATTTTAAGAGATTTAAAAAATAAGCTTCCTCACTGGACATTCTTCATAGGACCTTCAGTTTTGTAGCCTGAGGGAACTTGGAAAAGATGTTTGATGTCCTCTAACAAACAGATGAATCCTAGCCCCGTCGCTGCTAGAAAAGGAAAGAGAAAATACCAGATAAGAAAAAGAAAATTGTCAACACTGCAGTGTAACCTCTGGAGTGGTTAACTTTGGCATTTTTGGATTCTTTTGAAGGAGATTTTAGTGCTGTTGAAAAAAAAAAAAAAACAAAACCTTGAATGTAAAAGAAGAAAAATAAAAATTGACTGTACCAGATTCTTTTCCAGTAAGTTTAATTTCCTAATTATTTGTAGGGTCATTCCCAAGAGCTGCCAAGGTGTGACTCATTTTTATTAAACACTGTGCCATCCAACACTGTTCATCAATATCTTTCAGCCATTCATTCCTCTCAGCCAGTGTCCCTTTTAAGAAGAACTCACAGCACTGGATCCAATTGCTTCAGTTCTAGTGAAAAGCTCACATCAAATATGCTGAAGAGTATGTAACCTTTATCAGGGAGCTAGTTAGGGGACTAGGATGGAGTCATTCCCAACAGAAGTGGTCCTGTTGAGCCTTGGAGGATAGTTTAAGCTACATATCCATACTGAGTCAATTTCCAAGGACTGCTACTAGGGCCACATCTTTTGAGCTTATTACCTTTCAGAGATGCCTTTAAAAAAGAAATTTTTGATTCATGTCATTAAAATGCTCATGCCAATTTTCTTCAAGAACAATGATTAATGCTAAGTAGCTGAGGAAATTCTGTTCTGCAGTTCTGGTTGAGACCCAGAATATTTTACATCCTACAATGTTCTGAAATATCTGCATCAAAGATAAATAAATACAGATAAATCCTGCTCCAGTAATTGCTCTAATTCCCATCATGGCTGAAGTTTTCTTTTTCCAAGTTGAGCACTGTGTGAAAGGGTGTTAATCCTTTTGATTCATTCTGGATTAAAAAGGAATTTTCTAAATATAGTGGGATTTATTGTTATTCTTTTCATAAATGCAATGGAAAGAGAGAGAGGAAATATGCAATGGGTAGTTCAAGAATACTAAGTCTGATTTGGCACTGTTCATTAAAGCTGTTGCATTATAAATGATCATGAAATGCATATATAGAATTCTAACTACTCCAGTAAAGGCAGAACATTTATTTTTAGAGAATTGTTAGGGAAAATTGTGTGGTTTTCCTTATAAACAGCGTCAGCCGCAAGTGGAAATGAGCTGATGTGTAAACACAGTTGGGAGGCAAATGTGTCTGTGTTAGAGTGAATGAGCTGCATGGCACAGCAGACAAATATCAGCCAGCAAACTGCTCTATTCTCTGCTTCAACAAATCCTACAGGAAATGCTCTGCTAGCTGGTGTGGTCAGATAAACACCAAATCTCCACTGTGGTTTTCTTGTGGTTATAACTTCACCATCAAAACCACAGCAAATAGTAGCTATTCTGCCCAACAGTGGCACTGGTTGAAATAGTCTGCAGATGAAAAAGCTGAAGACTAAAAGCTTCATTTGAGGAGGAAACATCATCCAGGAGGTCTTCAAGAACACCTGCTGCTGCTGCTGACGTGATAAGGAAGTTCAAGTGCTTACATTAGAAAAACTGTTCTCTGAGGAACAAAGCGTAGTGGGTAGATTACTTGCCTAAGTTATGCAGACTAGAATTAATTTTGAATTATTATCACTTAATCATTTATAAAGTTAGCTTGGGCTCATGTCCAGTGTCTTTCCTTAATTCTCCTCTTTGTTTAGATTAGGAAACAGACATGTTCTGGATCACCATATGTTTTCATAACAGCCTCTCTCCAGCTTACAGAAGGCTTTCTTTCAGGTGCTCTTGAGTGTACACAGTATTTTTGGAGACTTCTTACACTTTTTGATGCATTTTTTTTCAATCCATGCTCCTTTTGATTAATTTACAGAACCCTTAAAGTTTACAGACAAATGCCTTACTAAAAAAGGGTCTCCTAAGACTATTTGTAAATTTGGAATCTAAGGTGCACAAAGTCATTTACCATTAAGACCATTGTTTTTTCCTCAAGGTTTTCTGAAGTATATTCTACCTTAGAAAATAAATCACTTTAACTAGGATGTAAATGCATATCCAAATATGTAAAATTATTCTGTATTTTGCATAGCTGTGAGGCTGTGCTATATGGAGGCTATTTAAAAAAACTTACAATGAACATCAGGAGATATTTTAAAATAGTAAAGCTTTTTTCTTTATTTAACCATCTCCCAACTGAACACGACAGGGAAAATTGAGTCAGGAAAACAAAATTTCACCTCTGAGGAAAACCAAACTCAAGCTGCCATTTTAAAAACTCCACCTTAAACTTGAAAAATAAAAATTGCAGATCTTCCCCCAAACTGGTCACACTAAAATATATTCTGTCAGGGCCCATTGAAAAGGCTCAAAATGAAAATCATAAAATATTCATTTAGATGTTGACTTCAAAAAGAGACTTGACTAAAATTGTCTTAATGTTTAAACACAAAGGCACTTCAAATTGAAACACTTTTTTCTTCCTTTAATGAGTGTCAAAGCAATTTTTTGGACAACATTGGCCCATTTTTAGCTTAAAAATTCATCCAAAATAACTCTTTTGTCAAAAGTACAGTTACAACTAAACTGCATTTTAAAATGAAAGAGAGAAAATTCTTTAGAGAGAAAATTTTTGAGAGAAAATTCTTAACCATGTCACATCATGTCACCTGAGTCTTAACAGTGAAGCAATATGGACAAAGGTATTTTAATGATGAAAAGAGATGGAAAATTATTCATGACTGTCAGAAATATCTAGTTTGAAATATGGTCTGAAGTATCACTTTGTCTTACGGGAATGTGGTAAGGATGAACATGGTGCAGGGATGTTCAGATGGTCTTTTGATGAGGAGACTGATAAATAGATCAGCCAAATGCAAGAGTGGAGTTCTGTGGTCTATGAGCCATTTGTGATCCACAGCTACACCTGAGACACCCCTGTTAGGCACCTGAAGAAATGCCAGTTCATACATGCAAATGCAGTCTATGGAAGCTACATCTCCGCACTAAATCCTCATTTCTAGAGAGCTTTGGTAGGACCTGGAAGTTTAAAAGAAGTTAAAAATCACTGCATTTAGCAGCTGAGAAAAGTTTCCAACTGGAGAGTCTTGAAGGGTGATTTTTTCCCCTACTAATGCTTTTTTGAAGCTCCTTCCATTACTGACGTGTGAACTGCTCTTTTCTTTTATAAACACAAATATCCTGCTCACAGCACTGCCAGTTACTGCATTCCCTCTGTGTTTTGTTTTTCCTGTAGCTGAAGATAAATTCTAATTACTCTTGGAAACTTTGCTGCCATTTCCCTGCCAGAAGGGTCTGGAGGGAACACATCACCCCTCAGCCCCTTAGCTGGCAGAGATCCAACAGCATTACTAATTTGGAAGAGTAAAACTGTCCCCCCTCACCTTGGTTTCTTTTCAGCACGTTTGCTTGGCAGAATCCTTCTCTCCTACCCTCAGGTTTTTCAGGGAGATACTACACACTGAAAAAAGATACCTGCAACCACATGGATATCTGGAAGACAAATCTCTCAGAGTGATCACAAGATTGTGTTTCGATTTTAGAGCCATGCAGCTAGAGAGGGCTGCACTTTAACATGTCCCCTCTGCTCATCCTGCAGTGCAACACACAGCCCCTGTGATTTATACAAAGCATCGTAAAAACATAGCTTGCTGCCTGCCCAAATCTATTAACCCTGTGTGAAGGTCTGCTACAGAGTCAAGGGGCCTTCATGAAACTTTTAATTCTCCCAGAAGTTGTAATTTTTTCCCTCATTAGGATTACCCTTATCTGCTTTTAATCAGGCCCTCTAGAGCTTCATAGGGAAGCCTTATTGCTGCTTAGAGAGTGATGCTTGCCCAGATTTCTCTTTTTTCTCTTCCTTAGTGGCTCAGTTGGAGGGAGAATGTCTTTTTGCAGAGTCTGCAGTTGCAAAGGGATTAGAAATTATGAGATTGGGAATTTTCTAGTTATGAAATTTCCAACCATTTTTCAGGGGCCAAAAAAGATGCATGATAAGAACAACAGTAATCATAATAGTAATAATAATAATAATCATAGAATTAGAATATACAAAACAAGTGATGCACAATAAAATTACCACTCGCTGACAGGTGCCCAGCCAGTCCCTGACCACTGGTCTCTGGTCGTGTTTTCTCCCAGTTTACATACTGAGCATGACAGGCAGGATTGCCTTGCAGGATGTAAGGGAACCCTCCAATTCTTTCAAGCCAAGACAGGTGTAGAAGGATAGGGAGGATGATGTAGAAGGTAATAAGTGGAGAAATCACCACTTGAGATGCCCTGGATCCGGGTTAGCAATCATTCAAACCCATGTATGTTCAGTTGAACAGGTTTCTGCTGCATTTAGGGACATGATTTGGTGGTGGACTTGGCAGTGTTGGGTTAATAGTTGGACTCAATGATATTAAAGGTCATTCCCTAAATCATTCTGTAATTCTACCTGAGAGTCATGTGCATTGGAGGTGGCTGCCATCCAGCTTGTGGCTCAGAGAAAAGCATTTTGCCTTTTCCAGGTCAGTAATTCTTCTTACATCTCAGGGGAATATGGGGTTCACAACATGGCACACTGTGCTTTCTGCCCAGGGAAAAGAGTAACCAGATTTGTGGAGGATGGTTTATGGGAGGTTTTACCACAAGGAACAAACCTCACATGTGAAACAAAGGTGAAGGCTCTGGGTTGGGTTGCTCACAGTTTGCTTCTGGATCTCTGTCCCTGCTGTTCTACACTTGGAGGAACTTGATGTTTCTGGTCCAGCAAAGGAATCAGAGCTGCTCTATAAAATCAAGAAAATTAGAGGTGAAGCACTGTCTGACACTTCATCCATCTAAGAGGGGTCAGCGGCAGCTGTAGTGAGAAGAGCATCTACTAATAGTGAAGAAAGTAAAAAAACTAGGCAATGAGTTTGTACAGAAGAAAATAGAAAAATGTCTTTCTAGTTCAAGTTTCCTGCAGGTTGAGTAGTAAAGAATGTATTTATAAACCACAGATTTTTCCCTCCTTTGGAGAATTAATCCCTCCCTACCAGGAAATTGCCAGCAGGTTCAAGCAGCAGATGCCCAAGCCAGCCGTGTATGCAGCAACTTATCAGCAGCCTTCACTATAATGCACAAATCTGAGTGGGAAAACTGAGCAGCTGCCAAAGAAAACAGCCTGAAGGAAGGGGGAATGCACGGATGTTCACAACACCCCAATCATGGGCTTGAGGAGCAAAACTACTTTGAAGCTTTTTGTTTTCTAATTTCAGGAACAGATTTATGAAGGGGGCTAAAAGAGCCCTCAGCCCTAAAGGTACTGGATGTAAAACACGTTCATTCTTGTGTCGCGGCTATGTAGCAACATGGTCTTATTAAATACAGACCAGACTTCCTTCTTCACCATGGCTTTTTCTTTCTTCCTTCTTCCGTCTTGAAGAAGAATTGCATCTTTGTTCTTTAAGTTTCTTCACCTCTACCCATGTTTTTTCTTAATTTTTTTTATTTCTTTCTTATTTTTTTTACCAGACTATATTGCAGAGTTTTACCACTTCATTACAGTAATTCTCTCCCAATTGCCTTAACAGCTCTTACTATAGTTTCACAAAATAAATATGTCCCCCATATATAAATGAGGGGCATATATGTCATCAAATACAAAACTGTGAATTGAAAATGCAGTCTTGAGGAAAATAATATTTATGAAGATTTTTATTTTTCTAGGAAATCTCAATTTTTTTTTTTTTTTTGTCATGGAAATGAAGCATCTTCAGACATACTCATGTCTCTTTCAGTGGATTGTACTGAAATTCCCGAAAACTGCTGTTTGGTTGGCTCCTTAACCTTTGTGCCAAGTCTTCTTGCCATGCTTTCTTCTCTAAAGAAGTCTGTTCAGACTGAATATACCATAAGCAAGGTTGTGCCCCTATTTTATGGTACATATAGATATTGAGAAAATGGTGTTTTCAACAATACAGTTCAAAGGAGTCACTAGAATACAATATTTGGATTTGTCATAATCTGTTAAAATATTTTAATCAGTATTAAAATTTTATGAAAGCTTCCTTTGCATCTCCTTTCACATCTATACTTCTTAGTGTTGTATTTGCTATTTAATTTCTTAGCCTTTCCTGAACAAGTCATGTCAAAAGAAACATGGAAACCTTCCAATCAAGGGAGAATGACATGAAAAGACTAATAGGTGGGCTGACAAATCTGCTGTTGTATCAATGATAAGCTTAAAGCACCACACAGCCTTGGGAATGTCAGGAGATGCTCACTGGGAGGTGTTCCTGGGCAGAACTACACAAAAGAGGTGCTAAAATGCTAAAAGGAATGTAGCCTCCCCTCTTCTGTTGTGCCCCTCAGTCCAAAACATGAGCCCCTTGTTGTATAACATGGTTGTGATGTGGGTGAAGTTGGTTTTCAGTCTTCCTTGAAGACACATCTCTGTGGAAAAAATTGTTTTATCTTTGGATCCTCAGTTCTGTCTGAGAACTTGTTAGATTTATCTCTTAATATACTTGAATACAATATATTTCAATATAAAAATACAGCCACAATCTTTTGCAGGCTGTGGTTTTATTCATAAGTCTTATTGACATCTTGTGGACCAAGCAGCTCTTTATTTCTGACCTTTTACCATGAATTATTTTAATTCAGCCAGACTTCTATATGTGTTACAAGCAAATAAACAAACAAACAAAAAATCAGGCCACTCCTTCACAAACAGAACAGCTCATAATTCCAGGGGACAGGTGGTTCTGCTGCTATAAATGTCTGCAACACACAGAGGAATATTCCTTACCTTTGCCATTATTACTGAAACAATTGCCTCCTATGTTAGAATAGTTAACAAGCCTGCTGGAAGGTGTTAGTTTTGATTACAGCATGACATGACTGATCTATTGTGACAGCAGCTAAAAGTAAATGTCCAATTAACCTTCAAAGTCAGTCTGTGGCTCAGCAGTATTTGTTTTTTCACTCTACGGAGAGCCTTTTCACATCTCTCACACATTGTAATGTGTTACTGGGCGTCCAACTTCATAAAAGCTTCTCCAGACTAACATGACTGATCAGCAAGATCGCTTGTCATCTGTACTAGGGCTGAGCCCTCCTTGTCCATTCTTAGTTGATCAAGGAGTGTTGGCTTGTCCATGAACTTGAGAATTGTCCTAGTTTTTATAGGAGTTTTTGCTGATTACAACAAGCCATCAGGCTTTAACCTGGCTGGGTGAGGTCTGCTGTCCTTGGCACAGCCTAAGGGTCTGCTCTCTCCACATCGCATGGAAGTGGTCCCATAACCAAGCCCCATGGGATCAAACTTCTCTTTGGACACATCCTAGATCCAGACTTGATGCCAATGCAAAATCAAAGATGTTTTGGCCCCAGAAAACAATCTCAGTGATGAGTTTGTATGGCAACTATCTGCAGTGCTTCCATCTCAAAGTGATAACAAATCCTGTCTTGTTAGGCGAGGTCCTGATCCCCAAAGTATGTCCTCTGAGATAATAAAACCCTTGCCAAAGATTCATACCTAAAAGGGCATTCCTCTGTTCAAGGCAAAGATTTTAAGAGGTAAAATAACATTTTAGAAGAGATTTTTTTTTTCCACCACAGGTTTTATTTAATAAAATACTGCAGAGAATTGAGAAATGGATCACACAACAGCCCTGGATAAATCTTTTCCAGCTGGAGTCATCAATAGGTCAGTATGCTGTACATCCACTCTCCGCTTTCATGCACACTCAGATGAAGACTTTGCCAAGGAACAACTAAATTCAACACATTTCATTCAGCCACCAAATGCTGGATATCAGCCTCTTAGAAGTGACTGAAAGCAATGGAGCCGTCAAGACTGTCATGTTTTAAATTGACATGTTTTGATATAAGATGCATCCTGAAGGAAGTTCAAATGCCCCAGTGCTTTTTGTATGTAAAGAAGCATGTTGGCGTGGCTCCACAGTTAGAATTTTCACTTTGTTTAGAGGGACACAGACAGGTGTCTAGGGAAACAGCATAATACCATTGTGGTCTGTCTGCAGTGGTGATTTACCTACCAACACTGCAAGATATTAACATTGCCGTTTTTGAACTTTGGGGAAGAAATCTGTAGAACCAAGTATATCTTGTCACAAGAGCATCCTCATTTCTAGCTGCTTTTGCTCTTTTTTCCTGGTTTTGGTCTATGATGTCAAGAGCAAGCTCAGAAAAGCAAAGCTGATCAACTGCTTGCTGCATCACCTCTATCGTTCAGTCTATTTTAATTCATACACTGGCACTGCACACCCAGATTTATACTTTGAAGAATCTGTTCTCATATTCTGGGGTGACAGAAAGATGCTCAAGTGGTTGCAAAAAGGAAAGAGCTGAGGGAGCTCATTTCTCCTATGGCTTAAGTACAAGATTCAATCATCAGTTTTAGACTTTTTTTTCATTAACATTCTAAATTGTGTAACACTGTATATTACAGATTATTTTTCATCTAAACCCTCTAAGAAAAATACTATTTTTTTATTTTAATCCTATGTGAATATGCTGAAATTGCTGTCAGTACCACACTCCTTAAAAAAATTTCAGCTATATTTGTTAATGGTCTTGATGCTTCTCTCAAAGTACCATGATGCCTGGGGTTTCCTCTCACTGTCATTGGTATTTCTGGCGTTCAAAGTGATTTCTTGTACTGTGTGTTTTTAACAGCTTGCCCCAAAGCTTGCTCATGCCTTCACTAAAGACACTGGTACCAGACAATAAGATCAGGTAACCACAAGTGGAAAAAGCAAATGTACCCTGTCATAAAAAGGGCTGAGATGGTGCCAGCCACTTCTGAAACATGATTCTATTGAATTCTGACATTCTGAAGAGCTCCGGTCCTTAATGTCCAGTAGTGGGACTGTTCCTTCCACCTTTTGCATAAACACATGTTGATGTTTAAGGGATTAACACACTAATATTTGACAGGAGAAGACGCAAATGTTCAGAACCAGACTTTCTTAGACTTCAGTGGGAAATTCTTGTTTAAGAGTCATGATGGCATAACAGAAATGTTGCTGAAAGAAATGTAAATAATTCCATCTTCTGCCATGAGCATCATCTTTGTCTGCTACTGTCACACTACAGACTTTCAACACTGTAAAGACTAGACCTTACCAGAGTCTAAAACAGCACCAGGGTCACATAAGCATAAGATTGGTCTTATTTCTGAAGTTTTACATCCAAAAAAACAGTTGAATCTGTAAGTTTATGTTCTGGACATTAAAAGACCTCCACATGGAGCAGAAAAATCATTATTTCTGTAACTATATGTACTGCTAACATTATTTCAATCATCCAGCTGCTACCCCATAATTGTTTATTGACTCCCATAATTTAATCCTCCCAAGGTACACCTGCTCTATCATTACCTGAACTTCTTGCATGTTGAGATTGAAAATTGTATAAATCCCTGCACAGATAGTGAAAAAGATAAGGAGGGCTACTTGTGAGGAAGAATTTTGCTAATGACTGTTCCTTACTGTAAGAAGTATATGTTCTACCTCACAAAAAAAGTACACCTCCATCTCATTATGATGCACAGCCAGTAAATCTGATTAAAAAGGAGAAAACAAACTAAAAAATCAAGCTCTTTTCTCCCAGGTTTGTGAATATTTCAAAAACTCCTCCTTCCCACTCCCTCATTTACCTGTCAATGAATAATAATCTCACTTGGCATTTATTTATTTCCCATAATTATCACTGTGTAGTTTTAGCCCCAAAACCTTTGCTTCTTTTCCATGACTGGCTTCCTTTTTTTTTCCCAAAGAAGCCAAAAAAGGACAAGTAATGAAGAGAGAATGCAAACTTGGTGCAAATTTGTGAAGCCTGTGAATCACAAGCCTGCATTTCCATTGCTACCCATCAGTTGTTTGAACACAGCCAGCAAGCAAAGACTGTGCTCCCGTAAGGTAGCAGCAGATGACACTTGAGATGTTGGTCCATAAACGTGCTAGTGAACACATTTGTTCATTATTCAAAGGCTACTTCATGACTACTTCATGCTAAGTGACTTCAGATGTCAATGCCACCTCTCCCCTGCTCTACAGTTATTTTGTACCCTTTTAAGGTCAGTTCAGAGGAACCCCAGTGAGCACAGACTAGGCATGCCAATAACTGTGAGAAATATATTGTAGCTGTACCTACATCTTGTTTTGGTTTTAAATACATATAATTTCACTGCCTTTAGCAAAGACGACCTCCTGTGGCTTCAATTTGCTGCAGTGATTCAGAATCTAAATGCAACAGTGTGGGAGACCCTGCTGGTCCATTCACTTCTAAACCAGCTGGAAATGTGAAAAATAGACCGGGTTTCAAACTTTATGTTATTCCATGTATTCAGGTGCAACCCTTTCCTGGGCCCTCTGAAACTGTGCAGGACACCAAATGATGGAATAGGGAGAGGTGGGGAGATGAGGCTTAATTGTGATGTTCAACCAACAATTGATCCTCTTTTACAAATTTTCAGTTACATAGGACACATTGATGCTTTAAGACAAAAAATAACAAACTTGACAGCTCTTGCTCACTCCTCTCACAGGAGGTTGCTTGGCAACCCCAGAAGTGGGAGAGAGGAAGATGTGGGAGTCACGCACGGGAAGAGGAGTGGGTCTGGCACTTCTCTGGATGCCGAGGAAGCCCCTGGGGGATCCACACTACTATAGATGGTGAGCATAACACCCACCCTATGGCTCCTTTAAAGACCCATGGGACAATTTGTCCTTCTAGCCAAGGTCAAGGACTGTGCCTTGGGCAGCAGAGGCAATGCAGTTTGATTCACAACTTAATGGTTTAAGAGACTTCCTGCTTAAAAGGGAAAAGAGAGTTCAGCGAAGGCAGCTGCTTCCCTGAGACGTTTGTGTATGATATTGTGGCTGTATGGGAAGAAACTGAAGTAGAGTTAACCCTTGCCTTCTGACAGTCCAAGTTCAAGTACTAGCCACTGCTCTGCTGTTTCCTCTGCTGTGTCTGTGGGCTCTGAGAACCTTCCTTCCTCAGGTCCTGAACCTGACATAGCAACACTACATATCCACTCATAGGCCAAGTCATCCTTCCCAGAGAAAGCTGCTGTCCAGAGTACTTCAAAGCCTTCTTTCCTATCCTGTCGCATTGCTGGTGGTCTTGGCATTAAAAAAAAAGGAATGAAAGAGCAAACTCTAGGAGCCTTGTGCTGTGGTAATGCAGCAGTTTCAGTACCGATGGCTTTGCAGGAGGATATGAGAAGCTGCCAGTGTGCGCGTGGCTGTCTGTGCACAGCAGCAAGGAGGGAAACAGCTGCTGTAATCCACCCTGGATTACTCCACAGTGTGAGGAGCTAGAAATGCACACGTGATCACAGACTGTGCTTCAAGTGAAGGGTAAATTGAGCTTCTAGCTAGGAACCAGCGGCTTTCTAAAACACACTGGCATGACCATGCCCAGCACATCTGTCATATTTATAATTTGTCTCTCCCCTCTTATAAAACTAATCTGTTTTTCAGGCCAATTCCTGTTTTCCCCCCCAAATCTTGACTTTCTACGAGGTGCTGTAAACCACTGAAATGATTCTCAGGTACAATAGTGCATGAAGGATGGGTCCCACTGTGCTGCTGCTCAAAGAACAATGCATCACCTGTCTTAGCTGAGATAAAATAGATTATAACACAGATATCCCTTTCCTCAGCACATATCTTTAGTGCTGCTGACAGCACTGCATCATACAGAGGAGATAATGTCTACCCACCTGCAGCAACATGCTTTTGTCCTTGACCTTTTAGAATCATATATCTCACCCTCTGCGTGTAAAAATGTCAGGCAAACAGGGTGAGCCTTGTGCTCCCAAGGCCCCCCATACACAGGAGGAGCTGATGAGCATCTCAGCTTGGACAGAGTAAGGTACTAAACCACACACAGTGTCAAAGTCTCAATCAACCCATGCAACAGGGGCGTGCTCACCTCTTTTTGTCAAGGCAGGTGCTGTTTGCTAAGTGCTTCAGCGGTGCTGAGGGGTTGACGGTCAAACATAGAACTCTGGAGGACAAAGCCAAAGAGAAGCAGGATGATGGCCAAAGGGTGTATAGTTGCCATCCTCTGTAGGAGAAGATCAGAACTGCCTAACTTCTAGGTATGAATGTTACCAGGCTACTGCTTGGGAACTTGGATCATGGTTTGGTTTCAGTCCTCCAAGTTCTGAGGGACCACCCAAAAGCTGATGCATATGAATAATACTTGCCCTAGCTGGTATGATCAGTATGATTGCAAACATCCCTGATTCCCTTTCTTATGGCCTTCTTTATAGAGTTTTCCTCCACTGCTGAATTGTAGAAGTCTGCAAGAACTCATAAGATTCTTTGCCGTGTCTCCAGTTCCACAAAAACAAATTACTGCAACTCAGTTTTTCTCTTTTCTTTCCCCATTAAATTTTGTAGCTAATCATTTAACATCAGAAAGCTGATTTCTGATGTAACCTAACTAGTCTATCCTAATAACAGCCAGCCAACCTCTTGGAAACATTGGTGATCATGGGACTTGCAATGCCTCTCCTGGCTTTAGTGGATTTCTTGTCTTAGAGACCTACAAAACCATTGCAGATGTTACTTTTTTTTCATGTGCCTCCTAAAGGCTATTCCAAACATCTTGCTAAATAACTTCTTTTTATAAAACTGCCTAAGATAATTTTCAATGTCTCTGTTACCCCAGAGTACTCGCTGTAATCAGCTATTAAAAGCATTTCTTTCTGCCTTCTCCAAATCTACCTTCTTCCTACATGTTTTCACCATTCAGTAATCCCAGGTGGTTCACATACACGGAAAACCCATTTGTAGTAATTAGACAAAATTACTTACACCTGCTCAACAACGCACTGCATTTTTATCTGCAGTAAGTGACTTTTTCCCTAAAGAGTACATTTTAAATGAAAAAGGGTTCCGAGAGTTTTCCTCTCCTTGCCCTCTTCTCATTCTGTCCCAGTTCCACTTATTTTTTGTGGCCTTTTAACAGCAGTTATTTTTTTAGGACTAAATCCAGGAGAGTGCTCAGCTGACAGGTCCCCAGCTTTTGTATGAGCACACATCTGTTAAACTGAGTTTAGTGATGAGTGTGGGAGGCACCAGCTATGGCAATGGGCAAGGCACAATTTCGGCGTTGCAACTGCACACTTTGAACAGCTGTGTCCTTCAGCACTAACAGCCCAAACTGGGCAAGCAGGACTCCTCTTCCTGCATGGATAGGGTCTACGTCCTCAGCACTAAAGGTGTTTTTCTGGAGCACTAGAAGTTGAAGGTTGTTTAAGCAATATAAGACCTGAAGTTGCAGGTAGAAAAAAACTTAGAGATCAGATAATATAATAAACTGAGTTTCCCAGATACAGCTGCTAGAATCAAATCATACACAGCCCATTAAAAGTTTAGATTAATTTAATAGCCACTAATTTTTTCACTGGAAATCATCCGTTTCCATTAAATCCTGTGGCAGCTTCCAGCATGATGGTCACAAAGACCCTTTTAAAACAGGAGCTGAATATATTGTAAACTTTAATTTAATTTTCCCCACAACAACTACCACTAAGTCAGGAAAGACTTCTAGCCCCATTTAATAGATGAGGAAATTTACAGAGCAATTCCTTCATTGTCTAAGGTCATATAAGTAACTGGACAGTAACTAAACTTGGCTCTCTCATACCCCAGTCTCCTAATGTAACCATTGGATTAGTCAGTGGCTGATTTGAATCTATTTTCAGCCATTCCTTTTTAAATAGGCAAGACAGCATCTCTGCAGTATGTCTCCACTGGACTGTGCACAATAAAATCTCCAGCATGTCATGTAATAAATGTCCATAGAAACACTCTCCTTCTCTTCCTTTCCTTTCCCTATAAGTTGTTACAACTCTTCTTATCTCGAGCCAGGAGAACAGGCATGGAAAACCTGCACAAGTTCAGTCCTAGGAAGAAAGAGAAAGTATTTCTGCCCCAGCTTTGCATTTCTCACTGTATCTGCATCAGAACTAAATGCTGCTGGCGCCAGATATGGCAGGACTTTGTGCCCAGGTTGTCAAGGGCAACACAAAAGAGAGTAATAATTTAGGGTTTTTTCTCTCCCATTTCTATCTAAAAAAAACCAAATAAACAAAACCCCAAACCCATTCTCTAATTAAAAATAACAGAAAGGTATCAGGTTTGTCCAATTTTAATATACTATTGAAAAACACAGTGCATTTTGTCCACATTCCCACTAATGTATATGTCTCTGTTTCCTCTGTCAAGGTTTGATCCATCTCTTTTGTATGCTGTTATAAATGAATCAGCACACGATTTGCTGACTAATCTACTCCAGACAATGACAATCTGGAGACCAGCAGCACAGCAAGTGCCAGGAGATGCCTTTTGGAGCCAACATAAGACTATTGCAGGCTACAGTAGAAGGCTGCCTTTTTGAAAATGCTGGTAATGATTTTCTTTCAAAGCCAGGCCAGCAGGTCCTAAAGAAAGACCAGTTTTTTTCAGAGATTTAAAGAACTTGATCTTCTGTTATTAGTCATAATAATTTTGGGACTTTTCTGGTAGAGTGTGTGAAGTTGTTATCGACTTTGCTGGGAAATAATGAGCCTTTTTTAGGTCATCTGAGAAATTTGCTTATAATACATTTTTCTACCTTTTTTTTTTGTGTTACTTTAATAGATTTAGTGTTTTGCCACAGAGGTGATAGGTACTACAGAGACAAAGTACATGCCATAAGCATTCAGTACAAAAACCAATTACAACTCTGTAATATAATCAGCAATAAGGTCCTTAATTATTGTTATTGAACCTTGCAGCTGTAATAAGTGTTATTTTGTGCATTTCCTTCAACAGTTTCAAAGTTTTCCTTTGGTATTTCTTTTCTATGTAGTTTTTAACAACAAATAATTACAAAACTCTGACTCTGACTGTCAAAAAAAAAAAAAATATCCTGAGATGTTATACCCAGAAAAAGGGAAATATAAGGAACCTAAAAATTAATTTTCAAATATTAAGTTCTCTGGGCACAACCCTGACTTGGAAATAGAAGCCAGGTTACTGTGGGGTTGTTTGTGAGTGCTGGATTTGTTTTTATTTGTGCTTGAATTTGTTTATGTTGCTTTTGGGCTCTTTCAGTTAATGCCTCTGAGACCTGAACTGGCATACTCCATATTTAAAAGAAGTGCAATAAAAACAATTTTGCTTCCTTCCCCTGTGTCTGAATTTGTTATTTACTACTCATAGGAGAGAATAAATTGTTTATAGATATATATATGTTTATATTTATATGCATATATACATACATGGTGGGGGTTTCTGCTGGGAGCTATTGGGTTGCTGTGCTACAACAATGGATGTTTTATCATGGAAAAAAAATGGTACAGAATATTCAGGAACAATATTTTAGAAGAACAGTTCAAAAAATAGCTTAAAGAGGGAACATCAGTAAATAATAGACACAATTGTCCCTACTTGACCTGTGCCCTCTCCATCAGTTGGATGTGGGTCTTGATCAGACAGTCCAGGTGTACAGGGAAATTCCAATCACATAGGATTTTCTTTGAATTATGTACCATGCATCCTCAGAACTGTTCTTAGACCTCCATGGACCAGCAAGTACTACTTTTTATGCTATATTAAGAATTTAGCTGGATACAAAACATTTAAACAGAATTTCTGGCTTTTCTATTAGCTCCTGGCATGAAGCCAGAGAGCCACTGCACCACTGTGTTTCATGAAATAGGGACACGGGGATTTGCTGTCGAAAACTGGGACAAAAGATGAGTCTTATGGCTTAATAAAATAGCCAGTGGCTGGGAAAAGTTCTTGGCCGTTTATACCAGTACTGATTGCACATGATGCAGTTAACAACTTATGTTTTGCTATCCCCAGCAATGTCTGGAGCACCATATTAATTGTTTCTGTTCCAAAGAATGGAAACAGATAGCTGAGGCCAGCCCATGTGGGGAAACCCGTTGTTGAGCTGCAGTGATCTGAACCCATAGCACTGGCAGCTTTCAAACTCTCTCAGCTGAGGTGACCACACCATGGTAGTTACTGTACAACCCTTTACTCAGCTTGCATCTGTTTCAAAGACTTTGTGTTCCCAGAATTCACATATATCTTTTAATTATAGGAACTTCAGCTCACAAGACTGGACCAGAAAACAGGTGACTGATAAGTATATTTATACAGTAAAGCCAGGCTGAAGAAACCAAACCAGTCTGCACAAAAGCATATTAATAAGCTAACCCTGTGCACGTGTGTATTTCAGAATATATATTTCTTCTTAAAGGAAAATATTATGGGATTTATTATATTACTGATAACATTTCATTATATTTTCTGAAGGAAAAGGAGTCTGTTCCTCCATGGTTGACAAAAATCTAAATGAGTAGCTGAGAAGCTATGAAAGGACTAAAATAAAACATCCAGTGGTTTAGCCTTGCTGATTAATTTATTTTGTGATGAAAATTTCTTAACAAACAAAGTTGAAAAGATCTATGGAATCTTTAGAACATTCAGTGTCCAGGTGGCTTAGGAGAACAGCACACCAAAACTTTAAGAGCCCATAGTAACCCTGTCTACCATGTGTTGCTGAATGTACCTTTTTTTGTACCTGTTTGTGTAATCTGGCACTGCATTCCCAGCACTGCGTTTTAGTTCACCCAGGCAGTGATATTGTCGTGTCTGTCTCATGAGAATAACGCACACAAAATAAAGTATCCTTGGTGTCACCCCTCTCCACATGATATTAGGACATCGAGAATGATAACAGTGGTAGAAAAGAAGCTGTGAACCAATTGACTTTTCTGCTTCATTTCTTATAATCACACAAGTCTGCATGCAATCAAGTATGTAATAATATATAACTTGCCACACGTGAACCTAAAAATATTCCATAAATTACACATAAATAAATAAGATAAACCAGTGCCAGGAGGGGGTGGAGTGAGAAGTAAAGAGAACATGAAGTACGAAAAGGAAATCACATTGGATCTCCTCAGAGTTAGTGCCACAGAAAATGGAAATGTGACCTTTGCTGGAAGATACAATAAAGGCTTAAGGAATCAGAGTGCCAAATCAGCTGCCTTTGAGCAAGAATGGGGCGAGCCAGGGTTGCTTGGCTGTGCTTATGCCAGTCTGCTTCCAGGGAAATTGTTTCTCCTTTTCCATCACCTCCTAGTCACACACTGAAGACACATTCCCATTGTTTGGGACATGACAGAGGAATGATTATCTGCATGTTCTTACAAAAAGCTAAAACCATTTTCAGTGCAGGGTATATCACCTTCCTTTGTGTTTCAAAAAAAATCCCTTCTAAACGAAGATATTGCTTAATAGATTGAATGATGGGGGTGGTGAAGCATCTAGCAGTGTGGTAAACTGCCTCATCACCTCTAACAAATTCAAGACAATATCTAGATGACATTTTTGTGTGATGGATGCATAAAGCTTGTTTTCAATCCTGCACCTAGTAACACCTCCCAGATGTTCTAGTCTCGCTGCTTTTTTTAGAAGTTAATAAAATTGTGAAGAGAGTGCAGGAAATAATTCCAGAGATTAATGAGAAATCTTGTGGGCAGACAGTCAATGGGAACAGCTTATTTAGTTTGTGAGTTTTATGATGGAGAGGCACCTGTTTACAATAAGTGAACAATTTTGTCAGAAGAAAATACCAGATAATAAAAACCTCCTTGTCCTGGCGGAGAACAGCTAATAGCTGCAAACACATTCAGTGAGAATCAAGGCCTAAATATTTATCACTGATGGTGGTAAAATATTGGAATAACTGTGGAAGCACCAGGAGGTTTTCCATTTCTAGATGACTTCAGCTCTGTGGTTGCTGCTGCCAAGGACTGGCTTTACCAGCCTGTCACAAGTTCTGGTAGCCTGGGTGAGATGTGTTAAAACTTCTGTGGTCATACTGTATGAGCTAATGGTCCCTCCCGGCTTCAGAGTCTATCAACCTATTAATTAGCAGCTAATTAGCAGCTGGTAGCAATAATAGGCTATTATCTTGTAGCAAATCAGCCAGTAGAGGAACAAGTAATACACACACTGGCACATTATATGACGAACACTCATTTTTAACAGTCTTCCGCTATTTAGAATGAATTGACATAAGTCCTCTGAGAGGTACAGATGAATAAATAGATTTAGCCACATAGTAGAGCTACCCTGCCCTTGCTTTGTCTTTAAGTTCTAACACAGACATGAACGAAAAAAGCTGTGCATAATCTTTCCATTAGAAAGTTTTTGGATTTTTTTTGAAACACAAAATTCATTTTAGTACTTTAAAATTAATAATCATGAGAGGTATGGGCCATGCAAAAATTTACATTTAAACATTTTAGTTTTGTTGTGTTATTTTTTGTAACCTAAAACAATTCTGGTGTATTCTAACTTTAAAAACTAGGTTAAATTTTTGAGTTTCCAAGTTTTCCTTGTAAACATTAGCAAAAGTACCTTTTTCAAGTTTTATCAAAATTCTTTGGGGGAGAGCACCATATTGTTCACCCACGCCTGATAACACTTTCTTCCTGTTTGCTTTCTTTAATTAAAGTTAGCTTCTTGATACATCCTGTCAATTGTCATCCTGGAAATCTAGGAACTGAGCCAGCAAAAGAGATCTTGTCTTAGGTTGCTCCTAAAAATCTACATTCTATACTCTTTCCTTTGTCAAAAGGAAGATAGAAATTTCTCGAGAGAGTCACCCTGAAAACCCATGCTGGGTTATGCTCTGGACAATAAAACACATTAGTATTATCCTTGTGAGAATAGCCTTTATGAATGCCCACATTAAAAGTCACTTTTCCCATCTGTGGAAAGCAGCACGAGTATTTTCCTCGCTGGCAGGAGTAACTCCTCACTCATTAACAGACTGTAAGGCAGATGTCCTCCAGAAACATCAAACGAAATCCACGGTACTGATCTACATTCATTAGCCCCCAGATTTTTTTTTTTATTCTTCATTTATAGTCTACATATTCTATAATTCCTACCACGGAAGTTGGGATTTGTATACACAATAGCCCTGAATTTTGTGTATGGACCAAGCCAGACACATTGATGTATCTTCATCGTCTATTCTGTACAACAACCTTTTTCTATATGAAAATGGAAAGAAACAATGAAAAGATAAGAAACAAAAGTCATTTGTTCTGGGTCCAGGACCTATTGCTTTCTTATAGTTATTACAGATAGTACACCGTTGCAATCCTCCTGATAGTATGAAGAGTGAAAAATGAAACAAATAAATCCATTACAGAGGCCACAGAGAGACTTACAAAGGGATTAAAACACATTAGGAAAAGTCCTGAGCACAAGGAGGGTTGCCTCAGATTATACAAAATCTCTGACCTACAGCAATAGTAACAAGGTAGTAATAAAATCTCTCTGGGGGGAAGTGCTTCTGATCTCTCATATTCCTTACCTGGAAGATGTGGTTGAAGTTTATTGCTTTCTCCCATGTAGTCTTAAATACTTAAGACAACACCAAAGAATCAGCAGAAAGTTATTCTTCACTGAGTGCATATTCTGCATCATTAATGTGCCTTTCCTCAGAATATTTTGTGTCTCCTATGACTGCAATTTATAGGAGGTTCAGTCCTCTCCATGGTTAGGCAAAACAGGTTTACATATTCTGGTGATTTCTTGGCTGCTTGTACAGATTTCTCAGCTCCTTCCAAGTGCATAAGACAGCAAAGAGAATAGGTAGTTGGTTTAGTTGTGTGATCTGTCTGGAAGGTGTTTTACTGGATTTGTCCGATAGACATATCCATAATGAAGACTTTGATTCCTTCTTTGTTGTCTGAAAAGAAAAAAATACGCGATAAACCACAATGCACAGTCTTCCATTAATCCATATTCTACCCAGATGTGGAAGGTTCTAATTAAAGGCTCTAGGCAGTCCTGTCTGCCTCCATATTAATGCTCCTACTGAGCCTGATGTTTTCTGTCTTATGGTGAGAGAGTGAAGGTAAAGTTTGGGAGGGAGAAAAGGCAGGGTAGAATGAGGTGTTTCATTTCTCTTAGATAAGGACTGAATGAAGGAAAAAGGAATATTTCTAAAACAAAAGAGATGGAAGAAATGGAGAGATGAAAAGATAAACATGAAGTGACAGTAAAGAAGTAAATGTATTATTACTACACGTCCATTTTTAGTACGTGTAGTTGCCATCATCAGAGTGATTTAAGGAAGAAGAAAACCTTTAGCTAAGACCGATTGCCTTGCACTATTGTTAATACCAGTAGAGTTCAGTTTTAGTTGTGCTGAAAAATAGTGTGAGGGGAATATAAAGAGTGAAGTTCTGAAAAAAACCCCACAACACACAGTGAAACCTCACAAATTTAATTGCTGCACAGCATGAAAATCTTGGGCTAGAATACCTAGGAGATAGGCTGGAGAGATACCAAATTTGTGAACACAATTACTCCAGGGTGAAAATGTCAGAGCCTATTGCACTGAAATAAAAATTCCATTGGTTATGACAAATAACCACCAATTGAATCAGAAATATTCTATTATACTACTGTATAAATATTACATTCATTTCATCACTTGAATGTATAATCACTGCTCTTGTTTACATAGCTTGTGTTGGGCAGAATGTGTTTTATATTTTTTTTCCAAAATATAAAGCACTACAGACTTATTAAATCCTAGGTATAAACTCTTTCTTGAGGAATAAGAACAAGCTGCTTTGAAAGGCTGAAATGGCTGTTGGCTCACCCGAAGTGATTTGTAGGGAGCGAGAGAACATGCACAGAATGTGGAATTGCACAGAGAGCAGCACCTGCCTCTGCAGCTGAGCCAGAGCTGAGTGGTTGGGAGCTGCAGATCACACCGTGGGGAAAGCTGGGCAGCACCAGGCAGACTCTCTTGATTCCTCCCGAAGTTTCAGTGGTGAGCTCTACCTGAGCACCGGCCTTGGCACCTGTTCATGAGTCCCTATTTCCCTGGAAGTGTGAACAGCCATTTCTATTTGTGCAAGACTTCATTAATCCCAGCAAATACATCATTTTGATTATTTATTGTTGCAGCAGTGGCTGGTGGCTGGGAGCTGAGGAGGTTGCTATTTCAAAGTAGGCAACATAAACTTATACAATGAGAGAGAAGGTCTGCACTATTTCTGCCTCTTTCCCAATAACCAGCACAGCCTACGCTTTGGGTGGCATGGCAGGGAATAGGCCATTTTCTGGCTTTCAATCATATTATAATTTCATCTGACTCCGATTCACTCCTCTTCTTGTAATGCAAAAGGTAGTAAAGGAAACAAGAAGAGCTATTCCCAAGGTCAAACTATAAATTCATGACAGACTTTGGAATAGCAAGCAGCCTCCAGCCTGTTGATTTGTGCTCACAAAGCAAGACTGTGCAGGACATTTATATTTTCCTTTCATCATGAGCTTCCAAGAATATTCAGTTTCCTGTCCTTGCAGTGTTGTATATCACAACGAAGAGACCTTCTGTGGTTACTGTCAATTTTGTCAAGCACCAGCAGCTGTCTGAGCACACAGGTATTACCACGATTGAGTGATCTCTGTCAGGAGTGTGGTAGAGGCTACATTGCTGGCATTGAGACACAAGTTCTTCTCACCCTACTTTTTGTTCTTTCTTTAGACTTTGCAATTAAAAAGTCAAAATAGAGAGATGGACAAGGAGATCATTTATCCAATTACCTTATATTCTAAAGCCTCATTATTACGTACAACATAAATTGAGATTGTTAATATAATTTAATATTCAAGTGGTTTTGCCTTAGGAATATCATAAATTTCCTTTGATCGTGGCAAGTTATGCACCTTTACATGAACATTTGCATTAAAATAAATCACATAGTGCTGTGTGAAAGTTGTGTAAAATGCAGAGTGTCACATCAATAGGCTCTATAAAGCTACGTTTTCTTCTTGTTACTGCTGGAGCGTGGGGGGTGACACATCCCCACTCTCAGTCCTGGCCTGACATGGTTAGCCCATGGCACATTTTCCTGCAGGGCTTACTCTAAGGCTTGGTGCTCTTACCTCCAAGAAGTGATAATAATGCTAGTGGATCAGGACTTAATGAATTTAGAAGTCCTTTGGAGCCTCTTGGATAAGAGAGACCACAGAAGCTCAAAGTGTTGTTACAAAATCCCCTAGTGCCAGCTCCACCAGGGAGATCATCTGAAAAACCTTTTTTCTTGCCCAGTCTGTTGTAAAGTGACTGAGCCAGAGCTTTCAAAGGGTGGATTCAGCAGGTGAAAGAACTAGAGAAGGCCTTTGCAGTGAGATTGAAGAAAGGAAAACAGCCTACTAGCTCAGCAGCCTTTGCAGCCTCTTCAGAGAAAGGCAGGAGTTATCTCAGGCACATGGATAGGTCCCTATCCACCTGACCAGTGCAGTATCAAGAGAGAAGTACAAAATGATGAGCCAGGAAGGGCCTTTGGAAGAGGCAAATAAGAGCAATGAGTCAGAGCTAGAGACTGGTGGGGAAGGCAGAAGTGTTACAAAAGGGTTTGTAACGCTGTTAACCACAGTAAAACCTCTCTCCCCTAAAAACAAACAAACAAACAACAAGAAAATAGAGAAACCGAAGAGGCAACCCCCTGTCTCAAAAATACATGTGCACCCTTGCCTTGGAGCCTTTCAGTCTGACTGAGGTTACCTGGCTCACTGTTTTCTTCCAGAAGGCAGATGACTTTGCATGAGTTGTGCGCTTTTTCCTGATCAGAGCACATAAACCACAGCCTCCTGAGGAGACATCCTCCTGGCAAGACACAAGCAACTCCCTTTTCCCTCCAGAAGCAGTGGGGGAAATGAGCTGTCTGCCCTGCACACAAGAAGCAACTCATCTCCCAGTGACTGATGAAGGCAGTCGGGTCCCTGCACTGGGAAATCTCAGTTTTAAAGCTTCAGAGTGTTTCAGGCTTATGAGCTGGCTTATGCCATACTGTTACCTGATCATTTACTAGGCTGTGGTATGCTCTTGCCAGAGTTATTCAACAGCTTTGTTAATAGATTCCTTGGGTCAGATATCACCTCAAAATGTGTAAAACTTGACTAATTCAGATGAAAGCAATGACAATAAAGCATCCACCTTATAGCAAATTAGCTACAATTAGAATCAGGGCTTTTTTGTTTGTTTGTTCTCTGAAGGATAGTTAAAACTTTGTGAACAGAGATAAACATTTGTAATGTACCAATAATGTTTTCCTTTTGGGGTTTTTTTTTGCCCCATAGGAGGCTAATATTTTGAACCCCTTAGGAATACAACAATCTCCAACAGCGCGCAGTATTGCGGAGTCTAAAAGTAGACAGATCTTTAGCTGAAGCTGCAGGGGATATTTTAAACTGACAAAGGACTGGTACTCAAATGTGCCTGGGGCCCTGGGAGTAGCACAGGATCTTTACTGATCACTAAGGTAAAGGGACTTTCATTTTGCTCCTCTCCCCTCGAGCAGCAGAGTTGTTTCTAATGACAGGATAGAGACCCAAGGTAGGGCTTTTAGAAGTTTCTTTGGGTCAGATCCACAAAGGAGTTTAGATTTCACAGTCCTGAGCTACCTTTTGTCACTTACTGTGAATTGCTCCGGACTGTCCACCATATAAATAATGTCCTTATTAAACCCTTCACATGTGGAGTTTGTCACCTACTCAGCAGAAGGCTGTGAGTTTCTTTTGATAACCTGGAAAACAACAACTAGAGTTGTTCTCCGTGTGCAAATCTTTCTGATGGAAAATATTACTTACTCTCTTCTCTTTCACACCCAGATGATGGAAAATTGTCTATCACAAGGTAACTGACTCTGTAGATAAGGGGTGACTGGTGACCACAGTTCATCTGAGCTTGGAGCCAAACTGGGGAGGCAGGATGGGCTGGGAAGTGGGTGAAAAACTGGCTGAATTGTTCAGAGAGTACAACTGTTTGAAGTCTAAATGAAATCTGGTGTTTTTCCTCAGGCGTGGTGGGGCAATGATATTTCATATCTTCATTAACAGCCTGCTTGACAGGAAAGAACACACCCTCAGCCAAGTCCCAGGCAATATTTCATAAGGCAGGGGAGAAAGAGCTGCTGAAAGCCTGGAGGGTAGGGCTGCTGTTTGGAGAGGTCACAAAAAGCTAGAAAAGTAGGCCAATGGGAATTTCAGGAGGTTAAAAACTTTCAAGTGCAAAGTCCTGCACCAGGGGATGAAACCTCCATGAAACAATGTAATCAGGGTACTGAGCTGCACAAGGAACAGTTCTGCAGCAAAGGGCACAGCAATGCCTGTGAGCAGCAAAATGAGTGCTTCTCAGCAAGCCATCCTTATAGCAGTGAAGGCTGAGTACTGGTCCAGGCTAAAAGTGCACATAAACAGCAAATCCAAGGAATTAATTTTTTCTGCTACTTGGCACTTGATTAAGTCAGCCTCTGGAGCAGCATCTGGTTGTGGGCCACCCATGCAAATGAGACATGGACATGTTGATGCAAATAGAGGAGAGAGATGAATCTGTCAACCTGCACAAGGGGAGGCTAAGAAAAGAGCTGCCTGTTGTTTCCAGCAGGAGTTGGGCAGTCATTCCTTTTAGCAGAAGGAACAGCCAGACTTCAGGGTGCAGACAAGGAACAAGAGCCACAAGCTGCACCAATGGGAATTTCACTTTTTGAGAAAATCCACCATGGCAGTAGCCCTCCACCAGAGTGCCAAGAGACTCTGGATTATCCTTCCATGTGGATTTTTGGAATTTAGCTAAACAACACCCCAAGCAAGTTTTTCTGACTTTGAGCCTTGTTTTGAGCATGAGACTCTTAAAGGGCTCTTCCAAGCTGAATTATTCAGTAAATTGACAGACTTCTTTTTCACCCAGTTTTTTAGCTGAACCAATTCAAAGCTTGCAAAGCAAAATACTACCATGAACAGAGACAACTGTAAGAACTAATTATATAGCCAGAACACAAGCTACATTTCAAAATCAACAGAAAATTAAGGCAGGTAACTTGGAAGAAATAGTTTGACAGCATGGTCTTACCACAAGACACATCTTACATCATTAAAGGCAAGCATTTACTGTAAAGGAATTGTAAAGTGCAGAGCCTCTCTAAGCTGATCAGTCCTACCCTTAAATAAATGTCTACATGAGAGGAACCTAATTCCATCCATGGAAGAGGGAACCTTGATAGGTAGGCCCTATTCAGGGCCTCACTTCAGATTTAGGTAGCTCTGCAGAAGTATTACAAAGATAAATTCCACTTTATGCTGGGCTGTAATAGCAGTAAAGTGGTTCACAAAAAAGTGAGTAAACATACCAACCTGTTGTTCCCAAGCAAGCAGAGAGAAGTTCTGTCTCCTATATATATTGCTAAAATTATATGTGGCTGAGCTGCATTCTTCTGCATTTACCCTTGATTACACCATTGATTTGATGTTGGTTGCCAAAGGAGCTTAATAATGAACTGAAGTATTTATCACCAGAACTGAGTAAAATAAGCTCACTAGCTTTGTTCCAAACCTGGTTCAGAATACATAGGTTCTACTCACTCTAATTTACATTATTTGCGTTATTGGCAGCTCTCCCAACAATACTGTATTAGGCTGAGAATTGCAAGTAAGCATGTATTTGTTTTAGTATCACTTAGGCAATTATTCATTGCAAGGAAAGCTTTGCTTTCTCAGTTTAGATATGACTGTGGTTTAAGGACCCTTTCAAAAAAACACGAAGAATCTATTCCAAGTCGAACTGTGAAATTTACTACTAGGCAGAATTTCAGAGCCAGAAGCTAAGGGTTTGAATCATGAACATAAGCCAAAAAAGGATGCCTTTATATTGAATCTGTCAAATGTATTCATGCTTGTTAACACCATATAAATCTTAGTTAATAGGTTTTCTAATTCTTGTTTCTCTTTTTTTTTCTTTTATTTAATCCTCTGTCACAGTCTGAAGCTACCACCTGTAAGGAGACAGCAAAGAAAAGTAGATCTGGGAGTTGAGAAATTATCATAAACGTTCATTTACTTCGCATGACCTCAGCATTCAAGGTGAGTTTGGACTGACAATTTTTCATTTGAGTCAAAAAGTGAGTTTCCTGGTCAAGACAAGCATCTTCTAGAAAATTTTACAAGTGCCTTCATTTTTGCTACATCCTCCCATAGTATGCCTAACTGTGGCTTCCAGCTGTCTGAGGACCTCCAGAATGACTGGTCAGAGTTGTGCCCCACAGCCAGGGCTAGATTTGGAAAGCTGCCTGGAGCTGTGCACTGATAATTATCTAAATCAGTAATTCTAACATCCCTGATTGTTTGTTTCCCTTTTGCTCCCCCCTGCACTCTCCCTTCTGTGTAAGCACAATATTATTTAATCAGTAACTAGTTTGCCTTGGTTTTCTTTTTATAATAGATCAGCCTTCCTGAGCAAAGCAGAGGTAACAGATGAGTGTACTAATTGGAGATGTCAGGGCATTGGGGATTTCACTAATGACTGAGAAATGGACTGAGAAACATCAAACACTTCCTCTCACCTCATCGTGAGCCTTATCAGTGGAAAAATGAAAAGTTGCTTAAGCCCTTTTTTATTGTAGAACAGATTATAAGTGAGTACCAAAGGAGGCATCCTGTCAGACCCAGGTACATGAAAACTAAGTTTATTTTGTCAAACAAAATACTAGAGTAGAACGAAAAACAACCCATGAGAGTGCTCTATTCTAAGACTGAATTTTTCTCAGCCAAATATAACCAAAATCTCTCAAGAGAAGAAATCAACACTTGCACAACAATATATTTTAATTCTTTAGAAACCTTTTAAAAGTCTCTTGACCATTCGTATAATGCAAGCAGGAAGAGAGGAATACAGGATTTTGTACAACTGTGGTGAAGCAATGAACTGGGAGGCAAGACTCGTGGGCTGGTCTGGGATCTCTGCTGCTATCTCACTCTCAGCAGAACACCACCCTGTTTCTAAAACACCACACTTCCCTTGGTAACAATGAAAACTTGATTCTCCACTCTCCTTTCTACAAAATGTTTAGATGTTTGAAGAGGAAAAGCATTGCATAGGCTGGATTCTTCAAACCTTCAGTGTATAAATCAGGTTCTCTATAATATGTGCTCCATTGGAAAATAAAATCTGATTCACTGAAACGGATTTCTTTTCTTGAAATATATCAATTGGACAGAAGTTCCCTCAAGTCATATGGAATTTCAGATAAGTGAGAATGAAAGAGATTTCATCCACCATTTCTTACTGCCAGAGATGCTCCCTTTCATCTCAATAATGGATTTCAGGTGGCTGCCTTGACATCAGCTCGCTGAGACAAGCAGGTGGGTGGCCAGAATGAAGTTCCCCTTTGAATAGGGACCCATAGAGGTTCTCCCGGTTGCCAGCTGTGCACATTAACTTGAGTGTCCTGGCATGGTTTGTTCTCACAGTGTTCTCAGTCCTGGGCAGGAGATGAGCTCTCAACAACCTTTATTTCATCTGCACAATGAAAGGTATGGTTCACTGTATTTCTGGGTTGAGTGCTCTCTGAAGGATCTACTTCCCATTGTGCCAAACTGCTGTCAATCCTTATTAATAGAGTACATATTTCCCCTCTGGTATATCCAGGAGGCTCTAAGCAGAACCAATACTCTTTTCTATCCAACATACTGAATGAACATCTGTAAATTTAGAGATTTAATGTGAAATTTTGCCCAGAAATGGAGCTTCTATAAAGTTATAGGAGAGTTTAATTTAGACAGCCCTGGAAATGTCATTATCACGGACATTTCTTTGTCATCAATATGACCTAAGTCTATTTATTAACTCACAATAAAAATAATTGGAAAATAAAAACTTATTTTTTTTCCATAGAGATCTGTCTAAAGTCCAGAGGAAGTTTAGTAACCAGAATTAATCTTCTAATATTCTGTTTTGATCATTTCTAGTTGAAATTACTTCTCGGATGCTGTTTTAACACAGGGTGATGTTACAAAGAACTAGGTTGCTGTTCTGATTCAACAAGCAGATACCTTTGCTTTCAAGTTTAAGATAAAATTAGATTTGTTCTCACGAAGTGACCATTCAAAAAATCCTCAGTCCCTGCTAAGAGTATTACTGGCCACTTTTTAAGAATCAGCCTTCTCTCCAGAGAACTATTAAATCTTTATCTCAATTATAAAACCTTTTTTCTCTGGGGTAACATAAGAGATTTTGTCCCAAACTTTGCAGAGATAACTCTCACAGAATTTCATTTTTCCAAAGGGAAAATTTAGCGATTAACTAATTATTTTCCGCCATGAAATAATAAATACTTTTAAAAGTAAATGTTTTTCAACTGAAAGTAAATTTCCCTGGGGAATAGTCTCAATTTCTAACTTGAGTTTCTCAGTGAAAAGAAGGAAATTGTAATAATATATTTGGCTTCCAAAAATAAAGAAAAAACACCTACCCTTTAAAAAAGTTACAGTGTTTCATATAATTTTTTCAAAAGTATACCTGTTCACCGCCTGGTTTAATGAGAAAACCTAGATTTTTTCCATAGAGGTTTTGTTAGTGAACTGATTAAACCATATTGTTAAAATTAGTTAAAATTCCCTCAGATCTAAACTGTGGAACCTGTCACCACTGAACAGTATTGTTGCTTATAGCATTGGGGTTTTTTGATAGCCTGTTTTCTTAGTTATGGTTCCAATTTTCACAGTTAGTTAATAATGACTACGTTAAGATTTATAGGAAAGATTAATATTTATTTTGATGAGTCTTCTACAAATACTTTTTTTCCTAATCATAACTGAAATATGTAAAATGTTCACCTGAGATAAAGAGAGCAGAAAAAAAGGTCATGTATCATTGAACAGTCTATCACCATGGCAAATACCACAAAATAGCCTGTAATTGTGGAAAATCAAATATAAGTGAGCCCATAAAACAAACTTCTTTCTTTCAACATGCATTCAGGGAAGGAAAAAAAAAAAGCCAACCAAAAACCACAATAACTAAAAAATATGTTAATACTGTAATTCAGCAAGGCTAAACTTTATAAGGCACATGATTAAAACTTTTAGGGAGTCTAAGGAAAGCCATGATTTTATCCATACCAAATAAAAGTATGTAATAAAAACCACATAAAATAAGAAAACACTAATTTTGATACACTGGCAAGCCCATGAGTGTATATATACAAGTTCCTTTATTAACAATTCAGGCTTCTTTTAGTAGTTCAATAATACATTATGGTTTCAGATGAAAATCATGCTGCAAGGAAAAAACATCACTGTAAGCTTCAAAATCAATAATTTCTAGCATAAATGAGGGAATTACTTTGACTTGCAGCCCTCTACACCTACCATTCTCAGGGTTAATGGTTATGGGGAGCCATCTTTTCAGTATGCAAATTCCATAAGGCTAAATAAGAGATTTGAATCCAAAAATTAAGCCCCACCCCATGCTCTGCATAGTGTCAGGAATTAAAACACTGAGTTCTTCTCTTCTTTGTCTTTCATGATGTGTATATAAACCTCAAAAAGGGAGAGAAAGATATAACTTCATCCTAACTGTGAACTTATACTGTCCTCCTAGCAAAAGGAGCTTTCTTCAAAAAAAGGTGTTCCCGGCCATCTGTTCACAAGGAACATTGCCAGCTGGCAAATTTGGTTGTGTTTTGTTGCTTTAATTCATTTTCAAAAACTTCAGATTTCCAAATCTGGCAGCAGATGCAGAGTAACAAATTTGTGTCTGTCAGCCCACTATTCCCTGATGAGAGGCCTGTGAGCATGCTGATTATACATATGCAGCTAATTAGGACCATGGTAAGGATAAGTTAATGGAGTGATTTACTTCCGTGTCCAGTTGTGGCAACCTCAGGAGCACACAGTGCAGAAGATACTGCCCCACTGAACTGGAGAGGCCAGGATTTCCAACTCCTCGGGCACAGCTCGTCTCCTAGAAGCTGTGAAAGGGGAAAGGTACTTCAGCAAGGAAAGGGAGGATAAACAGCTCTCTTTTCTAGACAGGAAGGGATGGCTGTTGTTAAGTGTAAAGCCCATTGTGTGGCTTTGTTTCCTTCTCGTGAAGTGCTAAAGGCCCCTGGCACTGTTTTAGTGGCCCATGTGGTTGAACATAAGAAACAAACTTTTGAGAGAATGTGGGAGCCAAATCTTCTTTTACAGGGACCCTTGCCTCTGTGGTAATAACTCTGTCACATGAAGTGATCCTTATTTCAGCCTAATGAAGAATGAGGTCCTGCTCCAGACTATTACTCTTGGTGATCCACAAGGGTGCTTCAGGGGCAAAATTTGTTTCAGACTGAAGGAAGTTCTGATGTAGGTCAGATCGCCTACATACAAAGCGAGTCTATTCTCTGCACTGACAGAGTTCCAGAGAGACCTCCACGGGTAACTGCAGTTGCAGAGCCCCAGGCTTCCTCCCCTCTTACCTCTGAGCCACAGAACAGCAGTCCCACAGGGAAGGAAGCACCATGGGAGAGCAGCCTGGAAAATAATTTTACTGAACTCTAGAAGCCTGGCAGGCAGATCCTCAAGTGTACCTAGTAAACTTATCTCAGGGCACACAAAGAATATTCTTTCTATACAGCCAAGAGTGGCAAATCCAGCTATGTTATCTTTCACATACATTCAGCCATTCTGTCAACACACAGTTCTAGTAGGAAATTTTCTACTAGAATTGAGGAATTTACTAAAATTTCTACTAAAGTGAGGAATCAAATGCATAGTTGTGTGAATTGTACAATGTGTACACACACACACACACGTAATTGCATGTGCATAAAGAGGTCACATCCTGCTGACTTGGTTTTCCATTTCTCACCAATAGCTTTCTAAACCACTGATCAATTCCATTCAAGTTTGTCAGAAGAAAAGGGATCCCACTGCCTGTTCATCAGTAACAGCAAAACTTTGTAGAAAAGCATCTCTCAGGTCTGTCTTTATTCTATAAGAAATCTGTGAATCAAGTGGTTCAAATTTGTGAGGACCCAGTCTTTGTTCTGCTTGCCATGAAAGTGTTTCTCATGATATGGCTCAGATTGCTGTTGGAGAGCAGGTTCAGTGGTCAGAGATCCAATGGCTTTGTCTAATTTGGTATCCAGCATGGGTTTGTCAAGCACTGCCTAATGTGATCTCAGTTCAGTTCCTTGTATTTGAGTGGGGAAAAGCAGCGTTTTCGAATGATCCATACAGAGCTGTGTTTTCACAAATCGTGTTGGGTCTCTAATGAGCAAACCCCTTCTGCAAATGAATGAAATCGTTATCACATGATGCAGGCCTCAGAGCTGCATCTCCTTTTTCCCCCCAGGCACTGGCAGTTTCCAATCAATGTTTCAGCTGATGGGCGAAGCCTGACAGAGCAGCACTCCCGGTCCTTCAAAACTGAGTGCTTCTGAGCAAAGCTCTTCTAAAGCTATGGCACGAGTATAAAAACACTATCTCAGAAGATGCATTGCACGTTAAATGCCCTTCATTAAATATCTACTGAGACAATAAACTTGCTGTTTCTGATTTTACTCTAGAACAGTGTTAATATATACATTTGGTGGGCACATTACTCTACACCATCACCCATGATCTGTTTAGTGGAGGTAGAGTTGTACATGTGCTAAGAATCTAGTCAATACATAATTAGTGCACTGAAATGCAATGTATTAGCAACATATTTTAAAGAATTTAAACTATCAGAAGCACTGCAGGGTGATTAGTAGACCAGTTTGCAGAATGATTTAGGAAAATGCCTTCATCAGAGAATTTCTTAACTGAAGACCTGAAATCCATCCTTAACTGCTTTATTCAACCAGGTCTTCTACAGAGTATTTGCCTGTCTCAAAGTATTAGATGCAACACAGAGTTAATTGAATTTTTTGTAGGCTTCACATTAAATTTGTGCTAAAGGACATTGCTGAATCAGGGATTTAATGGGCAAACAGTTAAACAAAGGAATCATGTGCATGGCTTGAGCCAGGAAGGAGGAGGCAGGAATCCAGAGGTTTTTTTCACAACTCTGCCTTTGGGAAAGTGAGATTAATCTTTATACTTTTAATAGATTTTGATCTTTCCTTAATAATATACCTTAGGCATCCCAGATATAATTAGAAAACGTAATCTAATGTCAGTCTCATGCTTATTATACTTAGCAATTGTGGGATTTAGTTAATTAGTACATTTCATGTGCTTTGGGGTCCTTGGACAATGAAGGTCATGTACCTACTTAGATAGATGTTTGGAAAAATGTAGGCTATTATTATTCAGATGAACTTGAAACCTTACTCATCAGTTATAGAGAACTGAGTAGGACTGAGGCTGAGACAACCACTCCAGCTGTTACTGTGGCCACAAGTTCTTAGAGAAAACAGATTCAGCATTTTCACTAACAAAATTTGAAAAAAGGAAAAAGAGGGAAAACATTACTCATATAAAAGTCCCATTTAAAAGTTAGGACAAGCTGTGCTGATAACAAAAAGGGAAATTCAGCCAGGTCTTGTTTGTGACAGGTACTGGACATAGATTTTTTGATGCCTTGATAGCAAAGCTAAAGCTCTGCCCACTGTTTTGGACATCTGTAAGGATTCTTTCTGTTACCTCTCATCTTCCAAATCATGAAGGGCAACATTCCCACCTTTAGCACAGTGAGTTATTGTGGAATAACCCCTGTCTCAGGTATATATGGTCACTTATCTTGAGATTTCCCTTCTGGCTTCTCAAATGATGGTGAGGAGAGAGATGGCAGGCAGAAAGACACACCGGAGACCTTCTTTTCCTCAAAGAAAGCAGTGAAGGAAATCTCTCAGCCTTTTTCTATCCATCAGTGTTTCAAATCTCTTTGTCTTTTGAGTGACTACGTAGTTTTAAAATAAAATGTCAAATGCACTTTTTTTGATTCCAAAATTCAGATTTTAAGTTAAAACCAACAGCAAAAACAACCAAAAAATTAAAAAACGTCTTTCAGGAGTACAGAAACATCCATAACGCTTTCCCAGCTTATAAGTAACAGTGGTTGCAAAGTCAGAGTGAAACAGCTCAGCAGGAAAAAAAAAAGTAACCAGTCAACACCATTCTCCCGATCAGGATAAACATCTTTAATGATGATCAAATGCATGCAGAAGTTCATATGGGTCCATCTTAATTTTGGTGCAAAAGACAAAGATCACAAGATGCAGAATAAATGAAGGAATCAAATATTAATGGGCAAGCAGCAGCAAATTCAACTCTTTGATTTTTTTCTAGTTTTTGCTTCTTTGAGGCTTGGTCCAGAGCAGGCTTCTGCACGTTTGAAGTCTACTTTAACTCATCAGTCTCTAGATTTTAGAATTGGAATGAACCATTATTATCATCCAGTGTGACCTGCAGAACACAAGCCAGAGAATTCCAGCTGATCATTTCTGCAGTTCAGTCAGCTGCTTATTGACTTGATCTTCCAAAATGCTGAGCTTTCTGGCCCCAGCTGCGTCAAGCATTTCAAACTGATCCACATTAAGAGAGACAAGATGGCTCCTCACAGCTTAAAACTACCTACAAATGTGTCTTACTTGAACAAAAGTAGTTGAGCCTAAAGCGGTTTTCTAATACAGCGTTTGATCCTTCCTGGTGGTAAGAAGGTGATTCAGGTACCGAAACCACAACCAAGGCAGATGAGAGTGAACATAGACTCACTCACCAAACACTGACAGGATTCTTTGTAGGGCTGTTCAGAACACAAACTCTGTTTTTCTTCAAATGTTATTTTGTTGGGATTAAACCAGGTTTTAACAAGGCATTGGTCAATAGCACTGTAGACAGAAATACTCCTAAGACCTAGAGAAGACACCTTGGATGATTCCAAGGACGTTGAAACTCACCAAACCCCCAACCTTCTTATTGTGGAAGGGGAAATATTAACAAAATTCCATTTCATTAAAGCTTTGAATTTAATTCTAATGCAGGAATAAAACAAAGGTGAAATCTCTCAAGTCAGTTTAGAAGCAAAACACCAGACTCCTGAGAAAACAGATTCCTTGTTTTCTTTCTTCTCTGCCCTTTTAAATGTTGTTATACTCACTTACTGCTCTCTGGGACCGTGCCTCTTGCTTTCTTTGAGCACTTTTACAAAAGCAAGAAAGAAAAAAACACTTGTCGTTCTTTAATCCTTGAGTTCAACAGACAATCTGGGATTCCAGTCTGAAATGTCAAACTGCTTACGTCCACCTGCAGAACAAAGTTGAATTTTCAAATCTTTTATTTATTTATCTGTTTTACTGGGTTAAAAGTTATCCTAGCACCTGTCATATTCCTTGTTAAAGCCCTCTGGTGAAAGGACTTTGAAGCAGTGTTCATAAATCTCATTCTCAAAAAGCATTCCTTTGAGGTAAAAAAAAAAAAATAAAAAAACAGACAAACAAAGCTTGCTATTTTTCACTGTTCATTAGATTTTCATATCTGGAATAAGCAGGGGGCTTTAAAAGGAACAAAAGGAAAGCAGCAACTCCAATTGCCTGCAATAACTAAAGTACCATCTTCTGTCTGCATTCAGTTCCCATCCTAACACAGCTCCCTTACGTGTTCAGTGCGTGAGAACCTGAATAATCTCTGTGAGTCAGCTGTAATGTTTGTCCCTCAGAAGTGTCATGGTACGTGCATGTAATGACCTGAATTCAACTTCTTCACTTCCCCAAAGGCTGGTAACCACTCCCTGAAAGTCATTCAGGGTCCCTGTATAACTGAGAGTTTCCAATTTGCTTATAGAATGGGCATATTCCTCCTTGAATATCTGATCTGTCTTTGAACTCTACAGGAAAGTCAAAGCCACACTCAAGACTTCAGAAAGCTAGTGGATTTATTTCTTATTCCTTTGAAAAACCTCAAAATTGAGTTCAGTTTCAGTTGAAAAAATGGCCTTAAACCCTACCAAAATGAACTGTTTTCCTTTTTCCTCACTATTTTGAAAGATAGATGCTCACTTGATGTAAAACTTAGATCTAATTTACATTTCTGAACATGAAACATCTCCTATGATAAAATATGAAGAAATGTGACATTACTTCAACATTCCTAATTTAAATAATTTGAAAAAGTTTCATTTTAAAAAGGTAAAAACATTTTGTGTAATCTTCATACTGTAATCAGTATGTGATGATTTCAGTTTACTAGACTATTTAAATATGATTTAATTCTTTTCAAGTGATATATTAACATCTAATTTCAAAAACTAAAAGTTCAGTATTTTCAAAAATGTTTAGAAAAAGATAATTTTTGACAGTTATCCTAATTTCAGCTTTTCATTTTGAATAGAATATCAGAAATCGCTGGAAGAATCATGATTTTCAGACCAGACTTCATACACTGTGGGTAGATTTCACTGCTCAGATTTCAGAGACCAGCATAAAAACGGGTTCTTGTCATCTGTGCATTTAGCAATCATCTCTTTATTTAGCCTCATAACAAGTCAGGCACAGCCTTACTTCCACCATGGTCTGAGGGTACAGCTGCATTTACAGAAGCAGTGAGTGAGCAGTGCCATAGCAAGTGGCACTTGTGGCTCGTCAGTGAGTGTCAATAACTGTGTGTAGTCTGTGCACCTGAATGTGTTCATCACTCTCTGCAATCGGGATGAAAGACCTGCTTAGCAGATGGAAACCTGTCAGTTCCTTTTCACTAAACTGCTTTCTTGTGTCATCAATCCTTCAAGGCATTCCTTTTTTAAAAATACCCACCCTCTTCAGCAAAATCACAGGGTGAGTCAGAGAGGAATTGTGTCTCAAAGTCTTCATTGAATCCTGTGGTAAATGCCGATTGTTCCTGAGAGGATGGCTTTCCTGGTCAGGAGCCCAGCATCTCCTAATATTCTGCTTACCTTGAATGCCAGAAAGGGAGAGGAAAAACTAAAAGTCCAACACTTGAGACCTCAGACTAACGGGAGTTTAACAGCATGAATTTTATAGCCTATTTATTTTCCTTGTCACCGTAACGGTCAGTGGCCTTCTATAACTGTACAAGGAAAAAAAACTCCTAAAAGAAAAGGTACTTAAGGTCTCATCAATTTTTTTTAGGACTGATTCAGTTCTCTTCAGTCAGCACAGGCTCTTTGCTTACTGCTGTGCTGCTGAGCCAAGGATGGCAAAGATGGAGGTGACAAGAAGCTGAAGGGAACCAGTCAGTAATGTCTCAGGTGTGTTTTCTGTATTAGCTTCTGTATTAAGTAACCTTCTTCTCATGTCTGCATTGCAGAGGGAAGACACATCAAAGATGGCTTAAAAACAAAACTGACAGCAAAACCAAGGAGCACCTGACTGCTCCCTGAGTACCAACTGCTGGGCTCTGTCCTTTTACAGCTCAGCTGCAACACTACCCTCAGCTAGAGAGGTTAACATTAGCTGAAATTCTTCTGATTTAAACAGCAAATTTAAGAGGAATTGGTTATTTGCAGTATATTGCAATAGCTGCACTGCAGCTGGACCCAGATCTCTCTCTGTCTCTTCACCCTCTCTCCTCACTGAAGCTGGTCCTTGCCCCTTTTCTGTCTCAGCCTCCAAGCTCTGGTAAGGATCAATGCCTGGAAAGTTGGGGGTGCATCTCAGGATGATCAATCCAAAGACAGGAAACAACGGATACAAAGTGAGACTCTTTGTTGTTCACCTTTTTGTGCCAAGCAAGAATGTCAAGAAAAGGTTCAGACAGGTACACAGCAGCACATGTGCAGTCAAGCAGCACTAAGCTGTCATCTTCTTCTGATATGGTAGGAATGATAGCAGGAGAACTGCCACATTCCCAACCAGGCATTATCTGGATGAGTTAATTCTGCTGCATCCTTCTTGCCACAGCAGTAATAAGAACAGTGCTGCTCTGATGGATTCCCAGAGTTTATTTCTTGATGAGGCAGAGAAAGCAGTGCTTGTGTCAAGTCCTGTAGAACCTGGCAGGACTCTGTATACTTCACATCAGCAGATTATATCTGTAGCTTTTCTTTATTTCCATAAAGAAGTAGTGTGTGTTTCTTTTTGTCAGTAAGCCTCACAGCATTTTACTGAAGAATGAATGTAGAAAGTAACTTATAAGACATGTCCCACATATCTGGACAAGGAATCAGAAGAGAAAAAGTAACATTCTTCCTCCAACAAGTGTTTATCCTGTGTAGCTGCCTGCTTGGACCTGGGATTTTCCATGGAATCAGTCGTCTGACTTCAGGAAATAAATCACGAATACAAAATGCCTGTGTCTCTATGGAACTTTGCTACCAAATCTGCTTTCCCTTCAGGCTACCAGAACCTCATCAAACCTAGCACAGTGGAAGCTGCCATCAGAAGAGGCAGTTTTCTGTTTTAGCTGCTTGTTCAATCCTTGGGTGCCACATGTGGCACATAACCCTGCTGGATTGAGCCACTGCCACAGCGCATACCACATGATTAAGCCCTTGGCTTCAAAACCACTAAAAAACCCCAAGCAGCACAGAGACCTGATTCCAATAAAGCTTATTTCTGTGGCAGTGCCTTACAGGCATCTCCTATAACCATGGATATCAGTGAATCACAAGAAATAATACTTTTGCAAGTTCAGTAAGACCTGATAAAACTGGCTGACTGACTGTTCCCTTCTGGGAGAGTGAATGCACTCACCTTCAGCTTGCAAAGGAAAAAAAACCAGAATTCATGCCACTAACTTGCATGAGGAATAAATCTTGTGTTCAACAGGCTTGTCATCTGGTGGTGAGTCACCACTCACCTTATAATGAATGGCATTAATTTGATTTTGAAGGAACATCTTTTGCATGTTATGTCTCATGAGGTTATAAACCACACATGAATCTGATACATGCTGTACAGACAGCTCACGTGGGCAAATAAAGCAGATTTTATTCAGGGAGGAAATCCCAGAGGGAGATGGGAATTTGTTCTAATGACAGTTAATCTCAGGGTTTAGGAGGTAGAGAAAAACAAGGGGAAATAATTGATGAACCTGTCCCAGCTGGAGGTAGTGTCGGTGCTTTGGGAGGATTTGTACACATGCACCCAATCCTAGCCCCTTCGCACACAGAGACACCCTCCTGCTACCCCCAAGGGATTCAGAAACGTGCAACAGCAATTCCTGTGAAGTCAGGGGACTGTTCACCTGACTTTCTATCAGTCAGGCCCACTTTTGGACATGTATACATTTGCCATTTTCTCGTCTTCTACCTACCCTTATTGTCTTCACCTGGGAACCATCTCTCCTTCCTACTTTTCCCATATTACAGGTCTTACTGCAGAAAAGTGGCTTGTCCTGGTCCCCTTCTTGTATGGTAATGGGAAAAGGGCAAGCGAAACAGCCCAGACATCTTTGCACCCTGCTGTCTTTCCTGTTCTACATTTTCTATGACTGTGAGGATGAGAGTTCAGTACACTTGTATATTTATGTATGTTGTGTGATGTAAAAAACATGTTGTGACACTGACCTCTATATAATTCTACCCCTCTTGCAAATGAAAAAGTCATTGTGGCAAACTGCATCCATGGGACTTATTGTGGAAAAGGACAGGTAGCTGAGGTCTCTGGAAAAACCCAAGCTATTTGTGTCTCACTGTAAAGTGGGCGTTGGCTTACAGATGTACACAGAAGTTATGCACACACACAGCACACTTTTATTTTTATCTTCCTATAAATAAAGAGATCTCACACGATGTCTTTGGGTTAAAAACAAATATGGAAATGAACACAAAGAGAGTAATTTAAAATTGAAATTATTTTTTTACTGCCTCTCCATCGCTTCTGTTCCAAGTAGCTGTTGAATATTACCCTGTCAACTCTTCAAGTATTTAACTACAAAATACTCTTCATAAATAATGTAGACAGATTAACTAAATGGTACATAATTACTGCAAATTTAGAGTCCCCTTGCAGAATATATTTTATCCGTGATTATGGTGCTTACAGACTTTCCAAACAGTCTCTTGTATATTTGACAGTAAGCCATAGGAAAATTTCAGCTGTCTATAACTGCATTTTAGATTCTATAAAAACTTAGATGAACATGTTATTAAAGACTTTGATTTAGGACACACCTAATACATTTTTCTATTTTTTTCCCTTTCATTTAGGGTTAGAAAAAAAAAGCACAAGATTGCACTTGTAAAGTGGAAGTTTTCAAAGTTGATTGCAGGTTCATAGCTCTATAACAAGGTACTTTCACTCTGGCAGAGACTCAAACGAGACAATTAACAGGAGCAATGAAGCAATTCAAAGAGAGAGTTGTGGGGCTTTTTAATTGGTGCTTCAGAAAGCCAAAGTTCCCTCCATACAGAAAAGAGAGGAGCCAGGGAGTAATTGCCTCTCCGTTTATCTAAAAAGGGCTTGAAATCTCAGTCAAATAAGCTCTTGATCTTAGCACAGGAAGGTCATGGTTCTCTGGAAGTGTACAGATGTTCCTCCCCTGCAGTGAGTGGTCCTTCAGTGATTTGAAAGATTTTATGCTGGTCATTACAAGATACTGAATGAATGCCAAAATAAAAGCTAAAATACAGATTCTCTGCAGTTCCTATCGTGTAATAAGGGAAAATTTCCACTAACTGAAACAACAGCTGGGCCCGTCTCTTTTGATAATTAAATAGTCATCTTATATCTATCTGAGCACTTCACTGTGTTGGTGCTCACATTACAAATGTGACTTTGAGTAAGGACAATATACCCACCTCTGAAAGTGTCAATATATGTTGAGTAACTGGTCCCAGAGCAACCTATGCTTTTCAGACTAAGAACATGGAATTAGGTTTCCAGAGCCCTGGGCAGGCAACCATTGTTTGACCAGGGTCCAGTGCTGTCCTCAAAAGTGTAGCAATGTAGAAGTTTCAGCAGTGTAAGCACAGTTCAGTTTTGTTTGCATTCCCAGGCCAGCACAGTTCAGCTCTCACTCTGTGTCTTCTCTGCTCTCCACATGCATCTTGAGAAAGCAAAGACAGCAGCAGATAAATTGCCTTTAAATTCCATAAAGCCTTGAATGCCCATTGCTGTTCAGTGCCTTCAGCGTTTAAGTTAGATTGGTACCCTGAAGAACTGCCTTGTTGCCATCCCATTTCTGTTCTCTTTAGCAAACAGCTACTCTCCTTATGCCTCAAGTTGAAAAACCTTCTTCAGAAAGAAATCCTGGCTTGAGTAAGGTGTAGGCCTGCAGTGAGTGACTTTTAGAACATTTCCATTTCCTCTTGAAATCAGTGGAAATTTGGGGCTCAAACTTCCCTTCTCGACTGTTATTAACCTCCGTGTTGTGCTCCCTTGCCTTGGATGTATGAAGAGAACACTCTCAGCTTCTGTTAACCTTGAGATTCTTGCACAACAGTAAGGGAAAGACCAGGTTCTGAGTATATCATGGAGGTATGAGGAAACAAACTCATCATTTCTGCCAGATAAATGACTTCCAGGCAAGACACCTGTTAAAAAACATCGGGCTCTCAAAGAGATTCATTTGCATTTTGGTAGAAAAATTGCTCATGAAATCCTCAGGTATACTCTTGGATGTATTGCGGAGTAAGGACTTCAGAGCTGAAAAGGGAATTTCATCTTCAGTCATTGCAACAGATAATGATAAATTTGTGGCTGTCTTATCCACAGGTACTTGCCCTTGTGAGAAAATGTGGAGACCTGGGATGGATACCTTGAAATACCATGCAAATTACTTCTAGACAGGCAAGTCCTATTTTATACAAAGAAGGAACTTACTGGTATATTGGAATCTGAAAGTCCATTTGCTGTTCCCCATGCAGGAGAGGTAAAATTAGGGTATTATTTAAGACGGTGTTTGTTACCTTCCTTCTACTTGTCACATCATTTTGGAAAGTTATCTGTTCTCTCAGTGCTCTATTTTTTTTAATCTATAAACTAAAGGTACTATGACTATCTTCGCATCACCCTGTCTAGATCACAACTAGATCAGAATGAAGGACAGACATTTTATTCAGTGGCTGACTTTAAAAATCAGGAAAAAAAATTGCTGTAGATTAAATGAAAATGGAGACATCTTCTTTGTCATTTTTATTTTTCGTAAAAACCATCTGCAGACATTGTAAATACCAAGAAAAGTGATTAATTTTATTTTTGTGTTGAAAAATTCTTTATATTTTTTTAAAATACATTTTTATACATTTCATATTGCCAAGTTTTCATTTAAAAGAAAGACACTTATAACTTTTTATTTTAAAATTCTTAAATTGTGAGAGCTTTAGCATCCAGGGTATTATTTCTCATTTTGACAGTAGTGAAGTGTTATAGTTTTAATTTTTAAAAAACAATTATCCACAAACCATTTTCTTTTTTCAGTGCAAGGCAGAAATGCTGATACTATCCGCAAAATTTGAAACAATTTCTCAAAAAACTGTGATCCATCCAGTTTTCATTTTCTACTTTTTGCCTGTTTTCTTTTTTCTTTAACACAGTTCAGGGTGTATAATGAGTATCCAGCCTCAGTGGAACCACATTTAGTCGAGCTAATTGCTTCTGTTTTCTAGGGAAGGAAAGAATAACATCAGTGACATAGTGGGCAGACCTGCTGCAAGCACTGACAATCCCATGAACAGCAGTGAATTTTGTATTTCTGTCAATTAATCTTCATGTTTATTAGCTGCAAATATGACAGGGTTAGGATGGAGGACACAGTTTACCACCTATCCCAGTCTTGTTTTTCTTTTATCATTTTGCTTTATATTCTACAAAGCCCCAGACTTGACCTGAATTAGGCCCCGTGTCAGTTTCTTTCATTCTTATCTCGGGCATGGCAGCAGGCAGGAGATCTTTTATGATCACTGGTTCACCTCATTTGTTTCAGTTGTGGCTCTGGTTCTGCCAGAGGAAAAAGAAACATGAGAACCATTTCTCTTCTTGACAATTAGACTGCTGCATAAGTCTCTTCTATTTTCCCTCTTACCCCTTCTGCCCCACTGAAACCTCACATCTTCCTGGGTCTTGCCAGTGACTTCTGATCTGATCTGAAGGGGAAAGGCTTCTGTTGCCTTTCCCCTTCTATCTTCCACACCTCTACACCAGATATTTTGGAGCCTGAACCCCCATACTTCACAGCAGCATTAAGCAATAACTACCCACAGTGATAAAGGGAGATTTAATAGATTGTTCTTCCCTACTATCACTGAAGATCTACTTCTGAATTCGAGCAAACAAATGATAATGTCAAATTTTCCCTGTAAAACATTGTTTCATTGTCTCGTGTGGGGTAAAAATGAAGCAAGTAAAAGTCTTCTAAGAATCTATCATTCTGGCTTATCTTCATTCATTTATTGTAAAGATTTTAAAACTTTAATTTGGTACATCCTCATAAATGGCGTCCAACAATGGTAGGTCTGTAATCTCAGAAGGGACCTCATAGAGGCTGGTCCAGACTCCAGTGGTTTGCTGTGGGGTGCTTCACTGGATTCCAGAACTGGGATTGCCTTGAAACAGGGTAAAAACCCTGTTGTCCTCATCAAATTTGTATGTGTAGATGCTGGTGGGTATCTCTTTATAGAAACTGGCCTCATGCTTGCAATTTTTGGGCCATATAGAACATATCTAACAATTGCAGCTTCTCTTGTAAGATCTAACAGTGTGAGTAAGAGATGAAGAAAAAAATTTGTCCGTGGACACTGTTTATTTTCTGTAGAATGACCTTCAAGAGTTGAGGCTCTTGTGTTTGGGTGCTTTGCTGAATGCTGGACGATGTTGAACAAAGTAAAAATTCAAGTTCAATAGATATATAAGTGTCTCATGAGACACTTCATGTCAAACAACTGTTGTTCTGCTTTCATTAAGGAGCTGACACTTCATGACATGCAGAGAAAATGAGAACTAATTTCTTAAACTTAGGAGTTTGAAGGTCACATAATACCATTTTGCTGAGTTTTACAACTAAACAGTTTTTCTTGTTCTGCAGTCACTTAATCACTTTTGTTTTCATGGATACTTAATAATAAGATATAATTTATCTATAAACCCACCTCTGCCACATCCTCTTTCTGAGCACCTCTGAATAAGTATTTCTCACTGCCAGATACATTTGAAATACCAAGATATTATTGTCCTTTGTGGAATTTGGGGGAACCAGGCACAGAAACTGTGATTTCCTTGAGATCATAAAAGTATTCTGGGAGAACAATCAGGATTTACACTATTTGGGAGAAAGCACTTACTACTGTTCCTTATTTCTAATATTTTCATGTACATGTGCCACAAAAATGGCACAAATTGTTTTTTCCTGTCGGAAAGAGAAACCATGGAACCAAGAGAGAGAGCTTGAGATTATCCTCGTGTGGAATTGAATTGTCTCCTTTGTATGAGAGAGAAGCCAGCTGGGTTTGAAACTTGTACTGCTGATGCCTCTGTATAGGCAATCATCACACAAAAGTATCCTAATGAGTGGATGGCTGGAGTTAAACCTTCTGGCAAGAGGCACGATGGGTACTTACCTCTGTCTCCACAAAAGAAACAATTTGAAATGTGAGTTATAAGCAGGCTGTATGCCCTGCACCTCCTGCTGCTTAATTGATACCTTACACTGGCAAAGTATAGTTGGTACATCTCTCACTCCCAACAAATCAGGTCCAACTACAAACTCCTCTAAAAGAAAATAGTTTTGCTCATGTTTACAGTACTTATTAAAGCTTATCAGAAACTGAAATTTCTGATAATTCCACATTGGTGTTCTTCTCGTGATAAGTAAAAAATTTCCTTTGGGGTTTTTTTTGGTTTCTTTTCTTTTTTTTTGGGTTTTTTGTTTTGTTTGTTTGTTTGTTTGTTTTTTGTCTTTTTAGAGAAAGAGGAAAATCTTGTGCCTCCATGCCATTAGATTTGAAATACTGAAGAATCTCTTGATACTGAGCAATATTTTCCTGCTTTGCTGCAGTGCCTGTGGGGACTGGCATCCAAATGCCCCATCTTACAGAACCTGAGCTGAACTAACCTAAGTTTCTCAGGACCTCTGTGGCATTTGATGCTTAGAAGGGAACCATGTGCTCTATGAGAAAAAATGTTCAACAGTGAGGGCCAACACAAAAGCAGCTGTGAGGAGAAGGCATGCACTTCCCATAGGGTAATGCACTGATCCATGGAGTTCCCAATTTAGGCAAAGCTGAAATGAAGCTGTACAATCAAGAAATGTTCTTAAAAACACCAAAAATTGGAAATCAAAAGCACAAGCAAATAAAGCTGACAGAGTGAGAGAAATAATGAAATCACAAACTCCTTTCATAAAAAACAATGAAATCACAAACTCCTTTCATAAACAACCACTTCCTGAATAACCCCTCACTCTCAGAGTATCAGCTATGATGCCTTCTACTTTCCTACATCAATCACCCTCCATTTTTGTGGTAACTATGCAAAAATCAGAGCAACTTGAAGTCCCTCCACAAAGCCAAAAGAAACTATGAATACTGAAACCAGTAGGAGAAGTCTCAGCTAAGCCATTAGAGTTCTAGCAGGTAATGATTTAGCAATTAAAAATGAACTATCTCTACACCATGCTTATCTCCCCACTGTCATGTTCAAGTTCTTGAAGGCCTAATGGGCATGATTTTATTACTGGAGATAAAATGTAATGGTACCAGAGAGTTTCACTCTGCCCAGAACTACAGTTGTGTTTGGCTGTACTTCTCATTAAGTGTGGATGAACAGCAATGGCTGAGATCATTTTCTCTACTGAAGTGTCACTGCTGACATCTATGGCTCCAGTGAGTAGCACTAACTTTTGTTTCAGTGTTGTTAGGTAAACTTAAGCTTCCATGTTTACAAGAGAGCAACATTTTTTTTTTTTTGTCAGGAGGGATGACACTCCACTGTCGTGTCCTCCGTGCTGAGGAAATACCAAGCAGGGCTGAAATGGCTTGAAGGTGGAAGTGTTCATGAATGATAATCACTGAAAAATGTCTGTGGCTGACTGTGTAGAGGGATCTGTTCCCTGCCCTGCAAGAACATCAGTTTGCCTGTGCTCTGCTATGACTAACAACGGATAATTCTGGTTCTATCACGACAAGCTATTTTAAAATTTTGGTGCTTGCCTTGGGATTTAGACCTCTGGAAGGGCAAACTACTTCCTTGTCAGAGGTCAGATTGCTGGCTGGATTGATGTTTATAAGGCACTCAAGTATTGTCCATTAATAGCAGAGATGAGTATCACATAATTTAAAAATTATTTATTATTATTATTTTTAATAATATACATATATAAAATTATTATAATTCATACTATACTTTGAGGCAATGCTCCTTGTTTACAAAGAGGAGAGGAAGAAAGGATCAGATCTTTTGGTAACACTTGTGGATATTCTAAACGTTATCTTCTCCAGCTGTTATTCCTCTCCTACATGGAGATATCTGTATTATGAGCAGTTTACTACAATTTCCCTTCTGCGGCTCCCAGGCTGACGTACACACTGAAGTACTGAGCAGTCAACAGCCTTTCCTTCTGCTGAGAGGGTAACTCCTGGCAGGAACCTGTTAATCCCCTGCTTCCTCTTCTGGAGGCAGAGACCACAGAGATTTAAACAATGACTGACCTCAGGACCTCACCTGAAAGTATTTGAAAGAGTTGGAGCAAACTGACACATTTCAGTAGGTTCTCTTAAATTCCAGGCAAATCCACAGAGCATGTCTGTAGTTAGTGGATTTTGGAAACAGCAAAACTACACAACACAGAAGTGATAGCAGGAGCAACCTTGACCCTGTCAGTTCTCTTCTCACTCTGTGCTGCTCACCTGTGAGATGACCTTTCTTTACCTTCAGGAATATATCTGAATTTAAATATTATATCTTTATCTGGATTACCAAACCTCTTCTTCCATCCAGAAGAGATTTTTTACAGAAACACCTGTGTGTGTGTGTGTGCACGCACATACATATTTTAGTGTCACGTTAAATAGATATTTTTCTGAGTTTGGGTTCTTTTTTTCTCAGTAAGTAGAGAAGCAGAATTTTATTTCTGACTCTGTTCAATGTTAAACTGGCTTTGGTTTTTTGATGTTATTTTGGCTTTTTTAAAGCAAGACTTGGCTCTGTGTTTGTGAGTGAGAGAAAATGCTTGTGTCTGGAGGGGTTTAAAAGTTTAGGATTTATACACTTCAAGAAGTAGAAAGAAAAAAGACCAGAATTGGCTTTAACTAGAACCATTCTTAATTTACATACTAAAAGGTATCTGACAAGTGTAGTGGTGCAGCCAAATCTCACTAAAGAGTTCCTCCTTTCTTTGCCCACTCGAANGACACTCCACTGTCGTGTCCTCCGTGCTGAGGAAATACCAAGCAGGGCTGAAATGGCTTGAAGGTGGAAGTGTTCATGAATGATAATCACTGAAAAATGTCTGTGGCTGACTGTGTAGAGGGATCTGTTCCCTGCCCTGCAAGAACATCAGTTTGCCTGTGCTCTGCTATGACTAACAACGGATAATTCTGGTTCTATCACGACAAGCTATTTTAAAATTTTGGTGCTTGCCTTGGGATTTAGACCTCTGGAAGGGCAAACTACTTCCTTGTCAGAGGTCAGATTGCTGGCTGGATTGATGTTTATAAGGCACTCAAGTATTGTCCATTAATAGCAGAGATGAGTATCACATAATTTAAAAATTATTTATTATTATTATTTTTAATAATATACATATATAAAATTATTATAATTCATACTATACTTTGAGGCAATGCTCCTTGTTTACAAAGAGGAGAGGAAGAAAGGATCAGATCTTTTGGTAACACTTGTGGATATTCTAAACGTTATCTTCTCCAGCTGTTATTCCTCTCCTACATGGAGATATCTGTATTATGAGCAGTTTACTACAATTTCCCTTCTGCGGCTCCCAGGCTGACGTACACACTGAAGTACTGAGCAGTCAACAGCCTTTCCTTCTGCTGAGAGGGTAACTCCTGGCAGGAACCTGTTAATCCCCTGCTTCCTCTTCTGGAGGCAGAGACCACAGAGATTTAAACAATGACTGACCTCAGGACCTCACCTGAAAGTATTTGAAAGAGTTGGAGCAAACTGACACATTTCAGTAGGTTCTCTTAAATTCCAGGCAAATCCACAGAGCATGTCTGTAGTTAGTGGATTTTGGAAACAGCAAAACTACACAACACAGAAGTGATAGCAGGAGCAACCTTGACCCTGTCAGTTCTCTTCTCACTCTGTGCTGCTCACCTGTGAGATGACCTTTCTTTACCTTCAGGAATATATCTGAATTTAAATATTATATCTTTATCTGGATTACCAAACCTCTTCTTCCATCCAGAAGAGATTTTTTACAGAAACACCTGTGTGTGTGTGTGTGCACGCACATACATATTTTAGTGTCACGTTAAATAGATATTTTTCTGAGTTTGGGTTCTTTTTTTCTCAGTAAGTAGAGAAGCAGAATTTTATTTCTGACTCTGTTCAATGTTAAACTGGCTTTGGTTTTTTGATGTTATTTTGGCTTTTTTAAAGCAAGACTTGGCTCTGTGTTTGTGAGTGAGAGAAAATGCTTGTGTCTGGAGGGGTTTAAAAGTTTAGGATTTATACACTTCAAGAAGTAGAAAGAAAAAAGACCAGAATTGGCTTTAACTAGAACCATTCTTAATTTACATACTAAAAGGTATCTGACAAGTGTAGTGGTGCAGCCAAATCTCACTAAAGAGTTCCTCCTTTCTTTGCCCACTCGAAATGACAAAACTGTCACAAAGACAGGTCTTCAGAGACATCACAGCTGAAGCTGTTACCAAAGGCACAGAAGTCTTTAGAAAGACAAGTATTCTTTCTCCTGTCACTTCAACACTCAGAATACCAGCCCAGTCTCACAAACCATATATAAGGTCAGTGCACAGGAGCTTCTTCCAGACAAGAGGCTTTAAAAGATATCTGCCATGAATGTCACTGATCTTTTTTTGATTGTGTTGTGCTGAATCTCTTTGCAGACTCTTTGTGTGCAGAACGGGTCTGTTCTCATTGGCATGAGTCCCCTGGCTGCAGGTTTTCCCTCTCCTTTGAAAATCTGCAATATTTCGGTCCTGGAGTAGTTAACATGGGGACAAAGGAAGCAAGAGAGTACACTTTCAACTTTGCTCAGATTGAAAAATTTGTGAATGACATTTGACCAGAAACAGCTGGGTTTCGATGAAAGGTGCATGAATCAGGTGAAAATAAATCCAATATCTCTCCATAAGTCAGGTAAACTTATCTGTGCAGAGCAGCTGGGAGTTCCAGGAACAAGAAAGAGCGTCACTCTATCTTGAAAGCTCTGCAGTGTTAGTCACAGTTTGGAATAGGTATATGAATATATGTACAAGCTTACATGTATATAGAATAGAATAGAATATTTCATTAGAAGGGACCTGCAATCGTCATCTAGTTCAGCTGCCTGAGCTCTTCAGAGCTGTCCCTGAAGTTTGTCCAAATGCCTCTTAAACACTGACAGACTTGAGGCATCAGCCACCAGAAGAGCTCAGCACCTCCCTCTCCACTTCCCCTTCTCAGAAAAGTGCAGGGAGCAATGAGGTCGCCCCTCAGCCTTCTCTTCAAACTGCACAAACCCAGTGTCCTCGGCACATATTATACAAGCACTATAATGAGGGGGTAAAGAAAGATTCAGCAACATGATTAACTTCTGAAAATTCTACTTAATACTCCGGTAACTGCTGAGCATTTTCGCCCTGCACTCCTTGTGGAGGTAATGAAGAGCTATAGGTACCTCCAGTGGCTAATTTAGTCCACTGCTCTCTTATAATTAGGCTTCATCACTTAAGGAGAAATCTGGGCTTTCAACTTGCCAATGATCTTTAAATGAGCACCTGAACTCCCTCTGCAGCTTGAGATCTACAAAATGTTTCTTCAGCTCCCATCCAAAATGTTTGCATCTTGTGTTGCACAACTTCCTGGGAGAATATTCCTCCCGCTGTTCCTGGCAAAAGAAATCAGGCAAAAATAGCCTTTAGACTGTTAACTTGCTTCAGGCTTTTTAAATGTTTTCTGGGGAAAAAAACATGCCTATTCCTACATTCAGTATTCTGGTGAGCTTTGAAATATACTTAGATTTTATTTTTAAATTTATTTAATCCACCAGGACTCAACAAACACAGTGGGCTGCTCTGAGTAGAAAGATTTTGTTTTGCATTCCTGACTTAAAACTAAAATAAATGTCACTTTAGATTAACCTCAGGTTCTTATTTAAATAGATTCCATTCCATTCCATGAACAAAGCAAAATATAAATATTTAAAGAAAAACAACAAATGAACCACCTCCCGTTTTTTGTAAAGTTTAAATGCCACATTTTCTTTTACCTCCCGTTTTCCTTAATATTTCTTTTCATAATAGTTGAAATTCAAATGATAATTAAAGGTTTATAATTTAAATGTATTTATTCCGTTAAAAAAAAAGCTTTGTCACAATTCATTAGTACCATAATCTAGATTGTGCTAGGTTTTACATGATAAATATCAGGATGAGGAATCATAAATGGACATGATTTTTCTTCCTGTGGAGTTCAAGCAATTTTTATCCAAGCAAGACAATTTAGGAACAGATATTCCTTCTTTCAAGAGCTGTGCTAGAGGTATATTAATAAAAGAGACTAATTCCCTTGGTTAGTTGATTCAGAGCAAATGCACTTCTGTGACAAAAACAAACACCTGAGACACTTGGGAGGCTTGGGGCCTTTCTGGAGGCACATTCACAACCCGAATAAGTCACATCATAATTGCATCTCTCAGTTGCCGTGTACATGGAGTGGTGAAATAATCACGCCTACTTCAAAAAGGAGAACACAAGTGCACTGTACTTTATAAAGCCAGAGGAAGAAAACAAGTTAGACCATACAGGCAAGGGACTGGGGATCAAAACCAGGTTGCAAAGTCTTTTCCTGGTGAGGGTCGGATCAGAAATGGAGGATGGGGGGAGCTGTCCTATGAAGTGATGCATTCAGGTCAAGCCAAGTTTTTCCCGAGTGCAGACACTTCAAACAGCTCATCTGTCCAAGGTGGACAGCTTGGTGGCAGGCTCTAAAATATTCCTGCTCTTTTTTATGTCTGTAAACAAGTCAGCTCAGCAGAGACAACCCAACCTGTGCATGTAGGACCTAAGCTGAGCCAGCCAACGCTGCACCTACCATGCCAGTCCAAGTGGGAGGAACCAGCACTTCCACTGGAGAGGACATTTCCACCTTTCTCCCAGCTCTGGCTTCTCACTCCTGCTCCATGCACAATCCTTTACTTTGCAATGCTACAAGCATCTGTGTGACTGTGCTGTGAACTCATCAGGTGAAAAACAATTTTAGAAAGGGCTAATTTCCTTGTCCCAAGTTTTCTGACAATTTCTTTAGGTGAATTTATTCACAAGGGGTTAGAGTTTGCTTAATCATACAGGAGGAAATTTGGTGAAAGAACGAAAAAAAAAAAAAGAGAGAATCACCAGATTTTAAGAAAGTTAAATTCCGTCTCGATATTCCTCTTTTAGATTTGTAATTTGGCCTTCTCTGTTTGATATGATGAATCTGAACTTCAGTATCCCTACAAACCCACTTTCTTCCCCTTGAACATTTATAAATGCTGTGAAAGCCATTCTCCATGGTTATTGACAGGGAGTGTGTGTAGATAGAATATAGTTTACGTGTATACAGAGAGACATAAAGGTTATGGGAGGAACAACACGGAAGATGTTGTTCTCCTCAGGTCCCAGTGTGGATCAAGCAATAATTTTTTTTCTCACCAGATGCACCTTGCAAAGCAATGCAAGTTGCAGTTCATCCTTATGCAGAAGCTTTGACAGGCACAACGTGAATGACACAAATGCCTCACCTGGCTTAGGCATAGCCATCAAATTAAACAATATTGAGGGGAAGAAGGGCCACCATCCTCACACTTCCATAATAATAGTAATTAAATTCATTGGCCTACTTGGAGATTAAAATGGGTCAGACTTGTAAGTTTTGTTCTGTTTGAAGATTTATTCAAGAGGATATAAATACTAACAGGCAAACTTTCCTTCTGAGCATTTCATATATTGTTTGTGCAAGCAGGAGCTGGAAAAGCTAGGGAATAAAAAACCTTACTGCTTCCTAGGGAACAGTTGTATTCTTTGAGGTTTTTTTTATATCATGTCTTTCTTCCTTCTTTTTTTCTTGAACATCTAAAGATATTTCACACAGATATTTTGTCCATTTGCATACTGGAGGGGCATGCAAGTCCATGTAAAGTGAAATCTCACCTTTGGTTTTGAGAGAAATGATCCGTGAGTGATAAACTCATGCATGTAAAAACACCTATCAAGTTATGTATTTATGATTTTAACACATGCATGCCACTACCCCATGGATTAGTACTACTTCAGGAATATAGGATATAATACACATCCTGCTTCCGTCATGTTTCCAATCAAAGAAAAGTGACTTTTACTTTCGTATGTACATTTCTGCCTAATTAGTAAATGAACTGATTTATGCATTTATCCTCTAATAATCTGAAACCTGAGACTTGATTCACCAGGTCTTTGAGTACAAAGACCTGTCTGCAGTACACAAGTCTAAGTAAAATCCCCTACTCTCCCTCCAAGCTCATAACTTAAACACTGAAAACCTTTCTCAGCAAAAAATCTCTTGCTCACAGTCTGCAAGAGCAACATTTCTACAAAGAATCAATATATCTGTTCCACACTTTGAGAAGTGTCCATATGGCCTATCAACACACATCCTTTTCATGTTAGGCTGGAAAGTGTGCTGGAAGTGTGACACCATGGAACAAGGACATTGAATAATCCTGACAGTGGAAGGCCAGGTTCTTTGAAGGAAGGAGATAGCATGGGAAGCAGCTGGTACTTTTCAGTCTTCCTATAAAATTATTGATTAATACTGAAACCTGGTTGTACAGTTTATACATGCAATAAAAATTGTTACTCCTCTCATCATGGGGGCTTCATTCATGTCAACATCTTCTGTATGCAGGATCCTGTGCTATAGTGGGAATGTATCCATTCACATCATAATTGCATCCACACCTATCCTTACCTTGAAGGTTTTACAATTGAAAGAAGTTATAATGAAAAGGTGGGGAAAGAAAGTACTTTTGTCCCTGCTTTACAGAGAACTGAAAGAGAATAAACCCAGCTCATCTGCAGCACCTGAAGTCAGTCTTGCAGTCAATATGTAGTTAGGTTTCAGTCCTGAAATATTTTAAGATAATTTGCTAAGGTCATACAGCAAGTCTCGTGAGGATCCCATCTCCCACATCCTCTCATAGTGCTCCAGTGAGAGAACACTTTTCCTTTCCCTTGCTAATATTGTTCACCAGACAAACGTTCAGAGAAGTCACTATGTCCTCTAAGCATCACTTAGACCTGTAAGCGTTTGCTGCCACGGATCTATCTCCCAGCAGCACACAAAGAACACAGGAGTTCCATCCCCTTCCTTGTTGTTGGTATGCCAGGGCAGTGGTACAAATCCATTGCTGCTTGTCGGCTGTCTGGCATCTGCTGACAGTATCTACAGGAAAAGTGAGTGGTTGTATTTAAACATCTGTCAGCAAATATGGCAAAAGACGTGAATACTTCTCTGGGATTTCCAATGACCTTTTCATTTGCCTTGAAGAGTTGTCTTCCTCTGATCAAGAAATGAATTAGATTGCTGAAATTTCCTGTACATCTCTATCACTGCATCAGGGAAATCCACTTCTCCTTTTGACAATCACTCTGCAGGATATCTCCATTCTTCACAGAATGGAGAAGAATGGAGATATCAGAATCCATCTGTGGCTACAGATGGTTACACTTTCCCCATAGCTGAAGCCTGTGAAGGTGACAGCAGACTGACCAACGTTGGTTGTAAGCAATCACAATATTTGGCAAAGTTGAATTACCTTGGAAGCTCAAGAGACTGAGTTTCTACAGTCCATTGGTAGAGTTCTATAATGGGCCCCAAGCTCACAGTTCTTGAAAGTAGGCTGATGGGGTGAAAAGTAGCCATAGTTTTGCAGGTACCGTGAAGAATCAGAATTTTCTGATTCTACACAGGGCATACATGCACCTGAATTTTCATAGGATGGGGAGGGCACATCTAGAAACAAGCTGGTAGAATGGATTTTCAGTGACACAGCAAACATCAGTGGTGCTGAGAATGAGGCTTCTGTCTGCACTGTCACATAGATGAGCAATAGAACTGTGGCATGGCCCATGATCTCAGTGGATTGTTCGCTATTTAATGTCATGATTTGCTGAAGACATTTGGGAATTTAAGGAGTTGCCAGGAGACACTCACAGAAGCTTCAGGTGGATTAATCTCATTTACACTGGAAAAGAGATGTAGATTCAAACTCCATCTGTTCTCCCCAGCATTTACCTTGGAGGAGCTTTTTCTTCTGGAATATGCTGCCTCTGGGAATAGACAAACATCTCACAACAAATATTGCCAGATGAATACGCCTCCAAACCAAGAGTAGGTTCTTTCTGGGATTTATTTGTTTGCTGAAGATTTCACAATGAGAGGAATCACTAAAATCTTCAGTCTGCACTCCTCCATAGTGCAGGCCTTGGAAGTTTATGCTGGTGCTACTCTCCCCCAGTGGCTGTGGCCAGCTAAACCCTGCCAGGACAGGGAAGTTGCACAGCAGGCAACTACATCCAGGGCAGATAAAGCGTGAGCCTACTCCCCTCTTCCAGACCAAATGAAATTGCTCCATCTAAAGCAAGACAAGAAAAGAATCAAAAAATATCAATTTTATGTGAATATTTTGTTTTTTACTTTGTTTGGAAGACTCTCTATGGAGAGAAGTGGGCTGTTCATAGCTTATGTGGGACTCAGGAGGGCGGTGTGTAGCTGGCTTACCCGTGTGCCCAGCAGGGCTGCTCTCTGGAGAAAGGCATAATTTCCTGTGTTCTCAGTGCCAGTAATTCGTATCTCAGTGCACATTCAGCTGGGTCATAAAACTTCTCTTTGCTTACAATAACAATGAAAGCACTAAGTGCATTAAATTAAAATACTGTTAAAGTGGTTTATGGGAACTCCTTATAAATAATCGTCAAGATCTAACTCCTGGGAAAACACTGTATTTCATGCAGTTTTGTTCCTTGCTGTCTAGAGAGAATAGAGAGAAAGTAAGTTTCATAAATGTGCACCTTCTCTATTAACAGTTACAATTCTTGCCTTTCTTTGAGAAAGTTTTCTTCGAGAAAGTTTCTTAATTCCTCGCAGACTTCCCACTTCCAAAAGACACAGTCGTGAACGCTGCTGGTATTCCAGGCAGGGAGCAATTCAGAAACCCATGTCTTCATGCAGTTTAGATCTCTTCAATTTTGAATTCTTAAATGGAACCCTGAGCCTGAATGCCCCTTTGTTGGCAGTATCAGTTCCCTGTGATGCTACTGGTGGACCTCCATTTGTCTCATTAGTTCATATGACCTCTAATGGCCGGGGCTGTGGAATCCCCAAATGTGGTGACACAAGGGTGGTGTCTCCTGTCACTGTGTACTCACCGTCTGCCTGCCAGCCCTCCTCCCCTTGCTGGCACCCACGTGTGAGTGTGACAGAGACTCATATAGACAGATGGACAGACAGGCAGACAGAAAGGCTGATGCATAGATACTCTCTCCTGTGCCTCAAAAATCTTCAACTTCTTGGATGAGAAACTACTTCTCTCTGTCTAAAAGGAGGGGTGGAGAGAAAGGCTTGAAAAGAAGATCTCTGTTTCATGAAAGCTTCCATCTAATCCTTCAGTATTTTATCACTTATCTCTAGATTTAAAAGACTAAAAATTATGATTCCATGGGAAATTAGACCTAAATTACATATCAGTGGAAATCAATATGCAACCAGCATTAACTATAATGCTTTTTACATGCTCCAATATTATTTATATTGTATATAGATACTTGACTTAGTCTTTATCCCCTTTCAATAGAGACTTCTCATTAAAATGTTTTGGATTTGGCTTGGTTTAATTTTTTATGCTTTTCTTAATTCTTTTTTGTTCTCCTGTCTCTGCAAATTGTGTTCTGGTTTATGGAGAAAATAAGTTAATTTTCTGAAGCTGAGATACTCTTTATATGACTAAATTTTAATATTACTCTAAATTTCTTCTTTTACTTCTGCACTTCCCTTTACTTGGCAGATGGAAGGGAGGGAAGTGAAAAGAGAGGAAAGGTAAAAATACTTCAAAATATCCCCAGGAAAGAAACATGTTTGTTCTCTGAAAATTAAGTACCTCAGTAACATTTTTTAAAGTAGTTTCTAATGCACAGAAGCTTTTTACATTATCATCTATCAAACAAGATGATCAATTTAAAAAGTTATTGACTATTTTCCAGGACAGCTCTGGTTCAGAAGTCCCCATGCCATGAATTTTAAGGGCTGTGGGATGTTTCATGCCATTATATACCACAGAGCACTCTCATTTTCTGAGGTCGTTACATTTGTATTTACATTCTGTATTTACAAAACCTTTGCCACACTGGCATTCCTAATCTGGATCTGCCCAATGACCCAGTCCTCTCTCACCAACCATGACCAGAACCAGCTGCTCCCAATAGCAGAAGCAAAAATTCAGCTTATGAAGTAATCTACCCAGAATGAATGTTCCTGCCCAGCCACCATTAGTTAGTTAATCTACCATAACAATTTTTAAAAGCACATCATGAACAATGGGCCAAATGACTTTAAGAATGCTGCATCAGTAAAAGGTCTCATTTAGCTGGCTGCAGCTGAGCAATGCAGGTGATCAGCCAAAGCACCACAAATGGATGAATTCACAGTACAAGACAACGCTGTAGTTAATTTACTTTCCTTTAAATTCTTGCTAGATCACTTTGACAAGCAAGACTTGTCAGACCAGAAAATGACCATGATATCATTGCCCAGAGGAGCAAACACGTCTATTTGGTTATGATTATATTCTAATAATTTCCCAATAGTCATAAAGCTGAGCATAGGGATCTCTGATAGATGGGTTTAATGGACTGACACTGATCAAAGTGAAAATGTGAGTTAGGTACTGTGAGCAAGGGTCTAACTGAGATTCATTAGAGGACACAACAGTCTCCTGAGCTGGACGCTCCATCAAACAAGTCACTTAAAACCACACTGGAGAGAAGCACTGAACTGTTCAAATGTTCTGCTGGGGAGTGAATAGACACACAGGAAGGGAAGGAAACATCCAGACATTCAACACTTCATTTGCAGGCAGCAGGAATTTAGGATGGGAATCTATGCTAGATCAAAGCATTTAAGAAGACGTATCCACATCTGGGTGCCTACACTGGGACAAGGTGTTTAAATAGCTGCTGCAGTCAGGGGACACTCCAGTGCTTCTAAAGCAGACAGTGGCTGGTGGGCTGAATGAGCAGCTCTGCAGTCTCCAAAACAGGTTCTTTATTGACTGTCCTGAAAGGTCAGACATCATTTCTCATCTAGATTTGTTGGATAAAGTTTTTAATCTTCAAATGAATTCCAGCTCTTTCCCAAGAGGAGCTGTCGTTCTGTGAACATCACTGAACAGCCAGGGAAACAAACACCATGTGCCCCCACGAATTTGCACTGTAAAAGGCACGTAATTTACAAGGAGAGTAATGGTTCAATTTGGTGTTCTGGATGAATGCATGCAGAGCCATTTGAGGTGTCCTGGGCTATCCAGTGCTGGCACACAGGTTTGGCAGATATGACACAGGACTCACAGAAGAGCAGTGATGCTCTAGAACAATAGCTGGTAACCAGACATGACACCATAGGATATCTTAAATGACACCATATTCCTATATTTAAATAACCATATTTTCAATTCTCAATATGGGAAACTGCTGTCTTTTATTAGTGCTTAATTCCTCTGTTGATAAGGAACCATTCTTTTCTTTCAGGTAAGGGAAATAACCTATTCAGGCTCCAGAGCTGCATTTGATATGGTGCGGCATGGGAATATAGCAGTTACACTGCAGGAAATCATTATTAGTAGAATAACTACAAGGCAAGTCATGATTAGAGAGGAGATTACAATGGCATGTGTTAAAATGAGAAATATTTAGCTGAAGGGAAGTTATTTTTGGAATTCCCTAAAAGTGACATCAGGATGATATTTGTTCAGAAATGTAACATAGAGAGGCTGTGCTTATGAAATTTGCTACAATACAGAGTTAGAGGCACTGGAAAAAAGCTGAAGAAAATCCAAATATTACTAGTATGAATGAGATGATTTTAAAGTCTGTATTAATTGAAATCAGATGATTAAAGTTCAACCACTTGTTCCCAGAAAGCATAGTCAATATTCTTACTGAAAATAAGTCATATTTGTTCTTGAATCCTTTTTTAGGAAATGACAGAGGAAATTAATATTGAGATAAATAAGTCAAAAATAGTTTAAGCAAGAGCCATTTGGGTGATGTGACCGAGAAAAATGCAAGTATTTATTTGGATATATACAGATTCCTCCAGGAGAAAGCATTTAATGTCTCTGCAAAAGACATTAGACAAAATGTGCAGGCTTTTGCCACCTGTATCCTAGAAACAACATTTATACTGGACTACAGATGTAGATGGGAGGTGGGAATGAGCAGAGAAATTCAGAAGCAGCTTTAAAAAAGGGTTTGTAAAGACAGTAGAGACACTAAGTTAATTTTGTTTCATCTGGTGGAACAAAGTCCAAGAGGAGGTAGAATAATTTTGCTGAATTAAACATTTGGGAGCTGTCATAGACTCATTTGTTGGAAGGCATTGCCAGGGCTCCTCTTGTCCAGCCCCAGCTTGAGTCAGTACTGTTAACATCAGTAGCTCAGGTCAACCACAGGTCTGTCAAAACAAACCTTATAAAATAGTTAGGGTGGGGATGCCACACCTTCCCTGCTGGTCATTGCCAAAAACCTCAGGAAATTCTTTCTTAATGTCCAGCCTGAACCTCTCCAGACACAGTTTGTGACCATTTCCCACTGTTATGTTCTCTGACAGCACTGAGGACATTCACAGATCACCTCTGTTTCAGAAAAAAAGAAGGAATATTTGAACCAAGGGAAGATATGGTCCCAAAGGGATGGATATAAATCTGTCTTGAATAAGTCAAAATTAGAGGAACTTTTTCTCTGTTAATGGTCTGGGGCTATGGAGCAGATTTTGGTCAGGGAGACTGGGAATCAGAAAAAAGTAAGACAGTCCATCAGCCTTAAGGTGAAATAGAGTAATAAATTTCTGACTGTGAATCAAATACCTCTTAGTTAGGATGTGGAAGAGTCTTGGGCTCTGTGATGTCTTTCCAGCTCTCTGTTCTGCAGGCCCAAGTTTCTCCCATAGTTTTCCCTATCTAATAAAGTAAAGACTTTGCAAATTTTTGCAGCTTTCTCATTAGAAGCAACTGCCAGTGGTTATATTACCAATTATGGTTAATGATTTTAACAGAGTCCAAGTACTGTTTGCTAAAACAGCCATCCAACCAGACCATGAGTCTGGCAGGGTTACACAGGAGCAGGAAGGTAAACCACTACCAGAGGGCTGCACTGGATCACTGTTACAGCAAATTGTCCCCTGAAATTCCTCACAAACCCTTCATGGAGACAAACCTTCGCTGTAACAATAGATTTCTTTGCAAAGATATTTTCTACAAAGCTGATAATATCAGCTTAATATCGGCTATAAAATGCACACAGAATTTCTTTTATATCAGGGATATGATTGTTTCTAGGAATGATTTCTTTTCGTGGGTGACCTTGTACAGTATTATTCAAGAGTTTTTCCAGCACTGAAATGGAGTTATAAACATGTCTCAGCTTTATATATACATAGGTATTACAAAAAATAATAATTCTGATGATGCCTTTGAATGGATAGGAAATCAATTTTGATTACTTGCCAAATGCTACTGGAATATTATAAGATGTGGAAGTTACTTTTTCATAGCAAATTCCCTCATTTTATTTGTTCTCAGGAAAGAAAGTCTTGTTCGGCATTTTCTTTTTCCCGGTCCTCTTTTTTCAGTCTCTTCTTCATCTGTGACACAAAAGCATTTTCTTTGCAGAGACATTATTAATTCAGGATTATTCATTTGTGACATTATTTTCCTCAGCTTCTGTCTGAATGCCTTTATTCCAGACTCTTTCTCACATTTTGAAATTACAATATAGTACTGAAAAAGAACAGTTCATGCATTTTTCCCCTTCAAAAAATAAAATAAATTAATAAAGAGGTCAGACAACACTGTTTGCAGGTGTTTCTGTGTGAAACAATTGATATTATTGTATAAAAGGAAATGGAATGAGATGAGTTTTACTGAATTCCTTAGGGAAATCATTCAATACGCGCTCTTATCAAAGTCTAATAATGGCCCTTCTGCTGCCTGTTTGCTTTGATGAAGCTGATAATAACAGAAATCTACATTTATTTGCATTTTTTTTCTGCTAGAATTCACTGAGGCATCTCCAAATGTAATTTTAAAGTATTAACACATGTAGATTTGTGAGTTGCATTTGAGAGTTGCATTAACTAGAAAGAGATCAGACACAAACTCATGAGACACAGTCCCCAGGGCTGTGCTTGATCCCCTGCATCCTTTCTGAGGGCCACCAGGCAAGATTATTCCTCTCTGTTTCAGGTACCCAGTCAGAGTCAGAGCAACAAGGGTGCATCAAGCGGGAGGACAGAGTGAGCTGCTGAATTAATGCTTTTGCAGCTTTATTGAGGCAAGCTATAAAGATGTAGTAAGGAGGTAGAAAACCCTGCAAGTTAAAAGGAGTCTATCATAGCTCCCTTCTCCAGGACCATGTCTCTGTCTAGAGACATTAATTCTCCAACACTTAAATCTCAGAGTCCAGATATGGCCCCACCACCGAAGTTTCCAAAGGTTTCATACAGGAGGCAGAAGACTGTGGTAGACATCAAGTTCTGGTTCAAGTCCTATCACCAGCTAAAAACCAACCTGACTACTGCCAAAATCTGGAAGAATCTAAACCAAATATTTATGCTCACATTTTTTCTGCTTTGCATATCTTGGTTCTCTGTTTGAAAATATGATTTTCTGAACAGTGAAGGAAATTGATTTAACTGTTGCAATGGATATGAAAAAAGTTGTGGAAATTTTCTGGTTTGGAAAAGAACTTTCTAATGAAAGTTTTTCAGAGAAAACAGGTTCTCATCAGAATGCCAAGGGGTTTGAATGCCTCTGCTCAGATCTAAAGATGTCTTCAAAGACAGAATCTAGGAGAAATCACTGAGAGAAATCACCACACCACAACTGGCACAGTCACACCCTTCTTACCAAGACTTCAGCATAATACTCTCAATAATCTGCATCATTAGTTCTTTCTTCCCATACTTTCTTTCATTTCTATAAATCCGTCCTTGTCACACAGCTACTGCCTGCAGCAAGGCAACAGCTGCTCGTGCTACCTCCACGTGCTTTATTCCATTCCTCCAGTGAGGATTCTGCATTGACTCAGTTCTCTTCCTCTCAAGAGCCTGAGACAAACTTCGTGGCTTCCAAAAACTTCCCCAATCAATACCTCCTAAGGTCCCTGAAGTGCTGTAATCTGAATCAAGGTCTGTGAAGCAAAACTGAAAATGAGCTCAGCAGGGTTTAGCCACAGCCTGTTATCTGTCACAGGAGGGTTTGTTTTTTCTGCATGGTTTTGGGGTTTTTTTGGTTGCTCTTTGCAAGTTTGTTTTTCACTAACTTTCACTTCTCAAAAGTTAGCTCCTGGTTCTGAATCTGCAAGCTGTAGCCATGCACCACAAAGTTGCCAATCAGACTTTGGGCTCAACAATCAAATACTTCTGATTTCTTCAGATCTCCCAGAAACAAAAGATGCATCTAGGCTGAAAGCATCTAATTTTATGTGTTTAGCTTGATTCTTCTCCTTCATTGCAATCTGAAATAATTTTTGGAACAGAGACAGAGTTGCTGGTAGGGTGGTACATCCTTACAAGGCAAAGAAAAATCTCAAGTGATTTTTTCCTCTGTTCCTCAAGGAATGATCCATTCATTTTAAGGCTTGATTGAGAAGCTTCCCTGTAGCATTATATTATTTACATCCAACCCACCAGTCACAGCTAAAGAACACCCATGAGATATTAGGAAATGCAAAAAAATTTCCAATCAGAAAAGTTACTCCATGGTTACATGTTTTTACTTACACAACAGAATTTAAGAATAAATTCACAGTGGAATTATTCTTTTACTTTTACACGCATAGCTAAGAGAGGACCACTGGCTTGTGAAGATTTATGCTCAATTATTATTATTAGGTGAGAGAACTGTATTTACGTTTTGGCATTGTTTTGATATCTGGGGAAATGAATTTTGGGTATTGCTGAATCTCTGGAACACCCAGAGAACCACCAGGAGATTCTCCTGTCTACTCTCTAAAGTTTAGTCCCTGGATATACGTAAGTCGTCTTGCATTACCAGGTGGGAGATGGCAACATTCTGTTTCCTCTCTGTCTGATGCAGATTGACTTGCATAAGTTAAATTTGGCATTCTGTGCATGTGACTGTTCCCAGTAAAACAGGGAGTGATGGGTTCTGCCCCACGTGCCCCAACAGCCAGAGCTGAACACAAGATCCTCAATCCCTTACTCTGAAATGTGGTCTCTGTGACTCTAATAGGCTCTAATCATTCATCCAGGGCTGAACAGGTTAAGTTTTCATCTCCTTTGAGAGTTAGGAAAGAATAACTCAATCAATATTTTCAATTCTTGAAAAATCCAAATCCAGTTAAAACCATTTTTTTCCAAAGCATAAAGCCATTTGACACATGTTTTTTTAAGGAAGGTTATGGAGTCAGAATTTGCTGGTTTTACATTTCAGAAATAAGATTTTTCAGGGATTCTTCTGTCCAAGTCTGTTTTAATTTTGACAGTGACTGGCATTTTTTGTAAAACAGTAAGTTGGAAACAATTTCAGACTCTGAAATATTTAGAAGAAAAAGTTTTACTGGGGCCAAATATTTTTAAATTGTTTTATGTAAAAAAAAAAAAAAAAAGGTAGGTGCTTTTGTGGGTTAGTCCAGTATTAGGTCAAGATACAGGCATAGATGTGAGCAAATAGATGAATCGTCACCCAGCTCACATAAATTAGAAAGCCTTTTCTCTCTTTCTACCCTTGTCCTTCAGAATAAAATTAAATGTGATGGGGAAAAAAATGTGATCCTGTAAAACTATGTCTGGATATTGACTATAACTTAATATAAAACTTGACCATCACTTTGTTTTTGTTGGATTTTTTTGTTGGAGTTTTCTGGTGTTTGTTTTTTGTTGTGGGGTCCTGGGTGTTTTTTAATTGAACAGTTTCAATAGCCAGACTGTTTCTATAGACTTTCTCTTCTGAGTCAGGGTTCAAAAATAAAAGCCAGCTTGAAGCAAATTCATCAAGCACCATGAGAAGGAACATTTATAACAAGTGATGCTATTGCAGTGAGCAGGGCTTAAACAAAGCTGAGTGATGCTATTTCAGTACTGCAGAGTCTATCCATCCTCTTCTATGAATAGTTATAATGGTGAAAAAATCATGATTAGACCTGTTTGTGCTTCGTGTGTGGTGTCTGTATTTTGTACATCTGTCAGTGTCACTGGAAATAGCTAATTCATGTGCTCTCTGCCTGAAACCTACTGTAACAATATAAGTGTACTGAAACAAATGTTATGGCTGTAATATAAATCCTGGTTGATGGGTTTTAGTAATAGAAACACAGGGAGAACGTTGCCAGCTGCAAGCCCAGCTTCTGATAAAACTTCACTGGCTGGCTTTATTCATGTTCAAAGTAAAGAGATTTAGCAGCAATCACAATTAGCCACATGGAACTCAACTCTAGGTTCAGTCTGGGTGAAATATTAAGGAAGATGTATACAGAGTCTAGTTTTAGTGGTATAGGACAGCTGGAGCTGCCATGGTACCTAGGCTGTCACCCTAGTCAGCAGTTCAGGGAACATAACAGTGGGTTTCCATCAACTTATCTTCCATTTGCCCCACTAGGTGCCCCATCTCCTTTTCCCCCCTCTCTTCTTCGCCTTTCCCATGTTGACATCTCACAAAAGCTTTAATAGGGATTTTTAAACACTTATCTTTTTTAGAGGCACTGCTGTGAGCCTAATGAAACCATTCCTTTACAGCATCAGCTAATAAATCTGCATGGATTTAACAGGGAAGGTCTGGGAAATGGAATGTTGTTCTTTTTTGTAGAGTGAGGATATTTCCTCAGCACAGAAAGCTAAGGAGGTGGCTGTGGAAGGAGCCACAGCAATCAAAGGTCTCTGGCTTTTATTCAAGTTCGTGACTCACAATCCAGAAGGTGCACCATAGGCTGGACCCATCCTTAGTACTAAAAAAGGTATTTTATAGCCTTTGTGATGGTTTAGAAAAGCTGAGCTGAGGATTCTATTCTCACTCCAGACACTTAAAATCAAAGCTGCCTGTTTCTCACTAAAATCAGCCTGTATGGAGAGGGCTTCCAGGGAATGTTTTCTCTTACTTGTCTGAGTGCTGAGGCACCAAACATTTGTCTCAAGCTGAGAATTCAATCCCGAGTCTCAAGCTGCCTTCACTGGCCGTAAGGGGGGAGCATGTGGAAGGAGAGTAGGGATACTCTCAGGGTGGACTGCAAAGGATTTTCCACTGGAGGAGCACTGCCTGTCCCAGGGCCTACTGTGAGAAGGGTGAAGAGCACTGCTCAGCCGACTGTCAGTGCTTATCTGTGTCTCACATTTTGGGACCGAGTCCTGCAAATCCATCCCCTTGGAGGTTTACATTTCCTATGGGTATTTGATAGCTCTCCCTTGGCTGCAATGAATAATGAAACTGTGGATTGTGGCATATGCAGGAAATTTTTTACACTGGTTTCTACATAGTGTGGATGTATTTAATTTCACTTAGCTAAAAGCTAGATGGTTAGGCTGCTCTCCTATCCACTGCAAGACACAGGTATCCCCGGAGGGTCATTTTTCCCATTTGCTTTAAGTATTTAATGTCAGGTGGAATCAACCTGTTGCTGGTGATGCCAAACACTCTACTGACTATATATGATGGTATATGCAAGATTTCCTTAGCCTAGATATCTAACTTTTAGGCAGATGGCTCCAACTCAATGTCATTGATACTTTTCAAAATGCTCCAATAGAGACTGCAAAGCAGTTTCATATAGTCATGCTCTCCCACCACATTTGCAGAAAAGGGCAGTCCTGCATTTTTAAGAGAATTTCTTCCTCATTTCCCAGGAATGGCTAAAGGTCCCCTTAAGGTAACCAATAAAAAAATACAGATGCAGGAGAGAGAAAGTGTGTGGATTGATTCAGTGGGAAATACAAACACATTTAATTCATTTCTTCTAGAGTTTTCAAGCTCCCCATAGGATTTTCTGTTCATACTTCCTTTGGTGAAGGCTTAAAAATCTATTTAGCCACTGTCAAATATCACGGACTAAAAAAGATACATACTTTTGGTTATGATTAATTCCTCCCATATAAACAACCATCTTCTCTTGTTTGCTGAGAGAAATGGACTATTGCACATTGACTGAAAAAGCACACTGTAATTTTTTGTAGTTGCTGCTTTGATTTGTGTTGATTTCTCTTCTCTAAGCCTGGCAAATATATTGTATATGAGTATGCATAACTCGACAGCCTTTGGCTGACTTGGAAACAAATGTCTGATTGTTGTTCCAACAGTTTGTGGGACAGAAATTCAAGTGGCATAAATCAGTTTGTCTTCACAGATTGAAAAGAAAAACCCCAAAATAATTCTGGTATATAAAATTAAAGTATATGAAGTTATACATCTTGGACCTTGATCCTTCCCTCCTTTTTTGTCTTTTTTAAGAAAAGCAACACTATTCACACAATTCAGCAGAGGCAAAGTTACTTTTCTACTGTTTCTCCCTGTTTACAAGGACACAGCAGCAGCAATGGACTTGTTCCAGCTGGATCACTGGCTGTAGCAGATAAGATATATTAAAATTTTAATTGTATTTCATCGTGAATACAACTGTTTTGCATCAGTCACTATAGAAGCCCCATTTAACTATTCTCTGCTGGTTTCTGGACAAGAGAGGCCTCAAATTTAATTAGAAGTGTGAGATGCAGCCGAGAATTTGATAACTAACAGCAATTCTGATGGAGCTAAAACCACAAAAAGGAGAACAGTGAGAGATAAGATTGCTTTTAAATGGAGGTAGTAAATGCAGTTTTGCTTTTGCTGATGGGAGATGCAAAGGTAAATGCCATCTCCAGCGTACAATCCCAAATTACTCTGCATGGTGGCAATATAATTTCAGTCATCTTGAGGTACTTTCTCTTCAAATTCCTGCCACATAATGAAGCAAAATAAGTATATTTGAATAGCTGATAAATTATGAGGGATCTGATCTCACTTGGTATGGTGACTCAGTGATCATGACATTCAAATCTTAAATTTCTGACAAGCAAAGGAATGAGTGCAAGGAAAATTTCAGCTATTTGGCAGGTGTTAAATTTAGGTGGAGGACAGAAAAGTACAAGGTGAAGAGTTTATAAGAGAACAAGGCTCAGAATTGAAGGAAAATCTGACTTTTTCAGGAAAAATTAACTGTAAAAAATATAAACATGTTTCTGACAAGTATCACAAATATCAAAGTGAATAGCTAGCTGGAACAGTGACCCTAATCTTGGAGATAATTCTGCCTCACACACAAGTGTACCTGAACTTTCCCGGTTTCATCGAGCTTGGGAGCTGGTGTCACACCACCAGCACAGCAGCCGACGTGGTACAACCTTTTGGGGCTTTCTAGTGGGGAGTCAAAAATTTGGTGAAGCCTGCAGCCCTGTCACGACTACCGGTACCTCGGAAGTCAAATTGTCTTGGATATGTGAATGTCTAAACTGCTGTAAAATTAACATTTTCATAATAGATCCAGGTTCAACCTCCCCAAAATAATACTTCCTTCCTGGAAATAAGTTTTTTTGGTGACATCCAAATCCAGGGGAGTATCAATAATCTGACCATCTTCCCTTTCTAAAAGGTTTCATGTTGTTGAGATCAGCGGTGCCGAGCCCTGCTGCTGGAAGTGAGATCAAAACATGAAGACTGCCTGAGATTCAGTATGTGATCTCTAAATAAACACTAACGCCATTGACATCAGGGAACCCATCTGCTTCTTTATTTCTTTACCACTACAAAATCTATGATATGTGATTGTAACAGATGTTTCATGTCTGCAAACAATGATATGCTGCATTATTAAACCAAGAGGGTCATTAAACTGAGTTGTTGGCACTTTCTCAGTCTATAACTGCAAGATCATCAACACATAACCTTAGGGTTATGGAAAACCCTCTCATTCCTCTCCTGACTCAGCGTGTAACTTATGCAGCAAACACGCAGCAAATACCATGAACATCTCCATTAAAGCTTGATAATGCAGGAGTGCCTGAAGGCATCTGTACAACTGTCGGTGCTAACGTGTCTGAACGACTTTTTTGCCAGAAGCACTTCTACATTTAGCTGCATCTTGAAATAGTCAAATAATAGTTGCCTACCTAGATAAGAATGTGAATTCTCTTTTGTTATAGGTAATAATATTGGATTGGTCTATTCCTTGGCATCAGAGGAGTAAACAGGAATCTCAGTTTGAGAAAGGTGTCTTTGTTTTTTTATTATTACTGTTATTATTATTTCTAGATTGTTTTTCTCTTTATGTTTAATCAAAACCTCAGCACAATGGGTTTTTCACATGTAGCTGCCTTCATTGCAATTCTGTTCACACAGTATTCTTTCCTACTGGAACTGCTGCAAACACATTATAGTAACATAGATCTCCACAAATACGTGTATTTTTTGGCTCCCTTTGGATTGAAAAATGTCTATTTTCCCTTTTCAAATATCACGTAAGAAGCTTTTGCTTTGTCTCTGAAGAATGACTGACAGAGTAACATGAGCCCCAGTGTGAAGCTGTTTTTATTGAAGGATAATATTTCTTTATTGAAAACTTAAAAAAAAAAAAAAAAGGATTGGTTTCAGTCTTTTAGAGATCCATTTAAATTCTTTAATTAAAATGTATCTCCTTATTTAGCAGGATCCTTGGGATTCTTACCTATAAATTTTCATTGTAAATTTTCATAAATGAAGTGATATTAAGGGCAGAGTTTCTGGAAAGTCTAAGGAGAATTGAAAAATATTATTTAAGGACCCTATATTCAGTCCAAGCAAGTGGTGGAATTGGATAAATCATGTGGAAAGCATGAACACTTTATGAGTTAATCACAGATAACAGTCAAATATTTGAATAAAACATTTACTTATAAGTTTATTAATATTTCTGTGTGTATGTGTATACATGGCAGTCTTATTAAAAAGAGCTTAATGAAAGAAGAGAAGGAATAATTGTCCTTTGGTCCTCAGGCACTCAAAACTGTTCTTTTTAATCTTTTGTTGGCAAAAAAGCAATGTTTTTGGTTCTGTCTTGCAAGAGTACTTGAGTTTACAAATGTCTTAAGAAAACCATTGATTTTTGCAAAACATTCATGGTTTGAAAGTACTTGAGGTTGCATAGACTTTCCCAGGGATAGATGGCAATAGAGAAATGTCTAATCACTTTAACCTTGAATATGTGATCTGCACCTTGAGCTTCAGTCTGGATTTATTTTTTTATTATTATTATTTCCTTTTTTTTTCATTTTCAGGGGGGCAGGAAAGAACAGCTATACACGCTGGGAGCTTCTAGAGGAAGATGAAACAGGACAGCTATACTTGCGTATATCAAATGTAATGAGAACATGCTCATGCAGCTGCAAGTCTCACATGCACATTTCCAAAAATCCAGAAAATTCACTCTAGGTGGCAGTATCTTTTGTCAAAACGGCCAGAACAAATAAGGATTGAATATAGCAGATCTTCCTTGCTCTGTAGTAGTTTATCCTTCAGATGAGAGGAAAAGATAGATCACTGGAAAAACGTGGCAGAAGCACTACTTACATCTCAATTTTCTTGTTCTGCAGTGAGTACCATCTGATTATCTCAAAGTTGTTTATCAAAAATGGCCAGTACCCTAAAGGAGAATGAAGGCATTGGAGCAAAAAAAAAGGGGTGCTGAGACAGGAAGATCAGGGAGATTTCCAAAATCCTAACCTAGAATATTTTCTTCTAGATTACACTGTCCTACCGAAGGACATCAGGTAGATTCATCTTTCATTGTGATTGATGGGCAGAGATCAGACAAGCTGTGCTATTGTGTCACTGCAAAATATTCATGAATAGTTATTTCCATTTGTCCATCTGCCCTCCTTTGATACGCACAGAAGCAAAGGTCTCTTGCAGGTTTATTTCAGGATGACTCCTTGGTCTCTACCATCTCTCTTGATATCTCCTCCTGCTTCTATCAGGTGTCTTTGGCAGGGTCCTGTGTCTGTTGTGGATGTAGCATTTTCAGCTGGCCTAAACACACGATTTCCTCATCCTGAAGCAAATATGTCTCCATATTACTGTGTGCTGTAGTCATACAGTCACTTTTCATGGAAAAATAATTAAAGCAGCAGCAATGGCCACTGCATAATCAATATACAATGTTGGTGCTTTACTGGAAACATTGTACCTACCAGTATGTTACTCTGGACTAGTACATCTGGTGTTTGTGTCTCCTCATTCTTCCATAAAGAAAAATAGTAATATTACTGATGGTGAAAGCATGGCCAAGACATTGCCTGTGGTACATTCAAAACCACATGACTTTCAAGTTACACAGGCCCAGTGTTCAGAAAACTGTTCTATGAGGGTGAATGTGTAAGTGAAATTTTCTCCTAGCAGTGGAAATTCAGTCAGCATGTGGGCAGTAAGCTTCCGACTTCAAAGACTCAGTTTCATCTCCACCTGATCTCAGTAAAAGGAGAGTCAAATGCATCTGACTGAGAATTTTTGGAGCTGTAAAGTCAAGGTAGATGCATTTTTCAAATATTCAAGCTAGTAAATACCATCATTATATGAACCACTGGGTGTAACTATAGCTGACCAGCTTGGAAGCATTTATATTTATCTGAACTTTTAAAAAGATTCTGTATGGCTGGCTGATGAAAAACTTTGATTCAAAGTATATTTAGATGCAAAATCAGGGGCAGCATTTCTCCAAAGCCTCTTGGAAGAACTGAAATAAAATGTTTTCATTTTCTTTCCAATTGTCATGTTGTGATTTGCTTTTGAATGAGAGTTTTTTTCTATTTTTTATTGTGACTTTCCTTTTACAAGTTGCTGTCTTTCTAAGAAGAGATTGTATTCAAGATCAATAGCATTGGACTAAATGAGCTCCTCTGCTTTGATACTGAAGCTAATCGTCTCTTGCTTGGCCTTTGAAACCTTTCAGGAGCCTTCTATGCAGAATTATAATGACAGAGTCCTTAACATGAAACTTCTTATCTGTTAGAAAGTGGATTTCATCGGCTTTGTGTGACTAACTGGGAAGTTTGTTTGTATTTTGCATGAAACTTAGCTATTCTTCCTCTACATATTCTGTCTGCAGAAAAGTTCCATTTCAATTTCCATACATCCCTACAAACACTGAAGATTCACCAGGACAAAGTTTCACAGGTGATGTGCCTTCCTTGTTATTCAAGAGCTCCCTTGTTCTGTTCAGGTGCCATAGCTCCCCAAGCAGTGCCACAACCCCGTAACCAAGCCTGCCAGTCCTCTAACCCAGAGTGTAGTAGAGTACAGCACTGCAAGATCACTGTAATTTTTAAACAAAAAGACTGTTATACTCTGGACACCTCCCACTGGGCACCATTCCTTCTGTAAGAACTCTCAGTCAGACCTGTCCAGTGTCATGCTGGGAACCTACAGCAGAGTCTACACAGACCCCAAGACCTGACTTGTGTTCTGATCCATCTCAGCATGTCTTGTGTCTTCCCAGATGGACTTCTCATTAAGTCATCAAAAAATACTATTGTATTCACAAGGGTGTCTGCTTTTCCCTTCTTTCATTAGTTTCCTGTCCCTAGACAGAAGAATTTACCAGCCTTAGGATTCCCTAGGGTCGTTTCCAAAGTCTTTGCTGTTATCAGGAGTTTTTCCTGGGTTATGAGCTTCCCTCTGCAGAGATGTCTCTGGAGTTGCACGTTGGAAGGAACAGCCTCTGGTGTTCCTCCCATGACCAGTATAAGAGGAAATTTGGGGTCAGGTTTCAGGTGATGCAGTAGTACCAAATCTGCTTTGTACCCTGTAAACATGATTTGCAATTCATGTCTTGTTTTTCAGTAGAAAAAGTAAATAAGATTGGGCTGACTTTTGTTAGCGGAGACCAACACAGTGAAAACATGACCATTCAGGGACTGTGAAAGTTGCTTCTTCATCAGCTTTTCTTTTGCTCTCCAGTCTCTGTCCTGACAGAGGTTTTGCTCTTTGCCAACCAAGGCAAAAAAGAGCACAGAAAGGTGTCTGAAGAGAAATTGATTCTGCAGGCAAGAGATAAATTTTGGTGCCTGGGATTTATTCAAACATTAAAGTCATATATTCCTTGCAGTCTAAACTTGGAGAGGAAATCACAGAGATGACGAAAGGTCAGACCTGTGCTTTCCATGTCTGCTTTTGGAGAGGAAAGTCCTACTTTTTGTGGATGAGAGCACAGTGTGGTGTTTCATTAGAGACCTCTGAAATTTCACCTTGTTTTTTTGTCACCACCAGTCAGATGTGAATACAGGAGTTGCAGATGAATTTAAACTCCCTTTCCAAAAGCATACTGGCTTCCACTCCAGCTTACAAATGACCTGAGGAATCTAATTATCCAATGAAGTCTAAATTGTGAATGCTCAAGGCCAACAAGTGAATTGTAGCGACTGTTTGTTCTCTCTTTACCTCAAATATAAGTGGATCTGTTTGGAACTGATGTAAGTCTGAACCTTGAATCTTCCAAGACTAGATCAAAACACAGTGATTCTGCCTGACCTACAGGCCTGGAAGCTTCATTCGACTCCTAACCTTCAGTTATGGAGGTACAGGCTTTTCTAGCACAGGTTTTGCAAAGATTTCTAATAACATCATTACCAACTTGTTTATCAAGTTGGCATGCAGCTATGAAAAGATTTTGTTGTATATGTATGTGTATATTTGTGTAATTACCTGTTAAGAGAGAATTACTTCATTTACAACAGAAATGCTTAGCTCTGTAATGAGGCAGTCAGGCATCCTAAAGTAGTATCACACCAGAAGTCAGATTTTTATTCAACTGAAATAGAAAAGAGATTGTTTTGCACCTAGTTAACTGATGGAGTTTGTCCAGTGCCACTGAATGTTCAAAAATGAGGGAGCAGGGTTTGAGAAGCAAAAAGAGGAACAAAATTTTAGTGGTTTCTAGGTTGCCACAATTTCCTGGCACACCATATAAATCAGCTGCTAGGAGCTAATACCTGAGAAAACTATCTGAACTATGTTTGACAAACACCATTTAATTCTTTAAAGGGTCATTCCTGTGACACTCTACTGCATGATTTGGTTTTGCCTCTGAAATTTTATGTCAGAATTCTCCTCTAATTGAGCTGTCACTCCAAAGCAGTGCTGTGCCATTGATCTGACATCAGAAAGTCACTGACAGCAATGACCATGTGTCAGGCGATTTGGCCTGATGTGAGAAGCAGTTGATATGTCCAGAATGAGGGGCAGCTAAAATGACACGAGCTCCTTTGTCTGCCACAGTTGACAGATGCTGCCTTGTGACTTTGGTCCAGGGGATGCAGAAGATTGAAGAGATTTGGGTCTCTATCTTTCTTCATTTTTGAACACTGCAGTATGCTGAAATAGTCACAAATCTTCCCTGTGCTTTCACTGTCAAATCAGCTTTACTCTGGCAAATTTTTCTGACAATTTCTCTTTGTTCATAACATTTTGTCCCAAAGGATACTGAACCTCTTGTCAAGCAAAGTTACCCCAGTGAGGGCAGCAAAGAGCACTATAGTATCTAACTGTCCCTCCCACTCGCTTCTTTGTTTGGGGAAGTCAGGGCTGGTCCTTAACTACAGGTGCGATGCCACTTCAATGAATACTTCAGAGTTTATTTTAATTTTTCCAGGTAGTTAAACCCTTCTTAGTTTTTGAAGATTAATACCGAATAATTAAATCACTTGAAGAAGCCATTTTTGTCATCTTAGGAAGGACTTTTTAAAGCTGGAATTTTTTTTGCTAGACTTTCAGATGAATACTACCTTCCTCTTGAAATACCTATGGTGTTCCTTTATCAAAGATTCACTTGAGAAGCCTTTTTTATGACTGCCATTATCCATTGCTTACACACTCTTATTCTGTGTCTTTTGCAAAGAACATTTTATTTTTGTTGCTGTTTTCTTTGTTTTTTTCATGAAATTCTTTTAAAAAAAGAAAGTAGCTTAATATTTTCAGTAACATATATTTCCTTTTTTCTGTTGTATTTCCTAGGGTTTTCCCTTAGTTAAAAGGAAATAATTCTAGATGGCTTGAATCCTCCTGGTTTGTGCTATTTCTCAAGAACAGGCTCAGTCCAAATTTTTCGACAACAGAAACAACTAATCAAATGGAACAAGGCTGCAACAGATGCTGGTAATGTCACAGTAAGAGACATAAATCTCTTCCTTTCCAAGTTGTGTTTTGTCCTGAGGCTCTGTATTTCTCACGAGTCACAAAATCACTATTGAAAAGAATGTTAATAGGCACAGGCTCTCCCTTGCAGGATGGCAGAGTTACCTGGACAGTAAGTGGAATGAATGTGGTTAGTGTCTCTGAGAATCAGCCTTGTTGCAGATATTGAATCAGTGCACATTGAATGTTGGAATAGGGTGCTGTGGCTGCACCAGGTACTGTCAGCCAACGCGTCCTAACCTTCAGAGATCTTTCCAGACTCCCCCTCTCCATAGCCAGGCCTGACAATGCTGAATTTGTCATTCAGTCATGCTGCTGTGCTCACTGAGGCATCAAGAACATAAGGTACCACTGAATAGAAGGAGCAGCAGGCACCTCTGAGGCTCTCCTTAGCAGGCTCCTGGTGAGAATCCTCAACATGGAAAACATCTCATAAAAGTACAGAGGTATAAGAGATATTATGTCTACTTTCCAATTAGCATCAATGTGTTCTCTTTGTGCTAACTAACTGTCCAAGAAATTGATTTCATTGCTTTCAAAACTTTCAACAAATTCGGGTGGTCTGTCAAAGAGATGTATGAGCCATTAAAATCTACAATTACATTACTTCAAGCCATAATTAAAACTTCAGTCTCCAACTCTTCAGACTGAAGTAAGACTTCACTCATCAGCCATCGATTTTTAAGGGAAGAAAGTTTAACTGGTGATGTAAAGCCCAATGAATCACCAGACTTCAAATAAACAAACAAAAAAATTAGCTCCTCCCAAACAATCTCCTATAATGAGTTTTACTAGCAAAGCAAGAGGGGGACAGGGAGAAAGGGGAAGTAAGGGTAAATGATTCTAAATTTGTATTGTGTTTTTACAGCCATTTAGGATTGAAGTCAAGTTTAGTTTGACATTTAATTGATATTTCCAGTGTTTAAAACTGACAAGCACTACATTAAATTTTACATTAAATCTGATATGACAATATAAACCATCTTGCACTTTGCTTAGCAACTCTTGCAACACAATGCAAGTAGAAATGCTATGTAAAAAATTGTCTACTTCTGTCCACTAATCCTTCCAAGCTTTCTGAAACTTTTTTAAGTTACCTGAACAAGGTTTGCTACTTTATCTTTAGAATTTCATCTCTATGCCAGGGATTTTATTTAAAAAAGCAGCAATGAAGGCAGCCAAAGCTTGTTGTTTGTTTTGTTTTCAGTAGTTGCTATATTTGTCCTGGTGACACTGAAACTGCAACTCTTCCCCTCTGCTCCATGTGCTTGGTGGCTTTTCCCTGAGATACTGAAAAGGTGTCACCCTTATTTAAATACTCGTTGTACCTTCACATATCTTTATTGCATGCTGACTCTCCTCAACAAGAGCAGCAATAGAGGAGTAGCACAGCAATGACAGCATTTGCCATTCTTTGTATTATACTTCCCTGAAATATGTACAGTCCTTCATGTCTTTTTTTTTTTCTGAAGAAGGATGTTTCTGCTGCTCCATACTACAAAAATCAAGTTTCCAACAGCTTTGTTAATAGTATAATTAACCATTACAATTCACATGTCTCCTTAAGAAAAAAATATCCGTTGAAGGTATAAACTTGTTAGGAGTCTAAACACATGAGATCTAAACGTAAATTACAATACAGAAATGAACACGTTAAAGGACTAAATCTCTTAAAAGAATAGATCTCACTGATATCACACCAAGTGTTATTTCATTAAATGCCTTTGAAAAAAAAAAAAAAGACCTTTCAAATGATATAGAGAAATAAATGTGACGAGATGTGCCTGGGGAAAGACCAGTTTTTGTTATGGTTATCTCAAAAGAAGCACTGTATGAATATCTGGAATAAATCTCCGGAGAGCAGGGTTCACAAAGATCAGGAGAATGTATGAGGTTCAGCAAAGGTCGCCTCTGTCCTTAAGCCACTATTTATCTGTGTTATAAGGCTCTTAAGAAAATGACATTTTTGTACACCAGTGCAATCTGTTTAACAGGCTTCTACTGCACTGGAAAATCTTCTGCTGTCCATCGGATTTGCTATAGGGCTTCTGACTAACAGATCAAAGGATCACTATGTCCAGCATTTTCTAGTCTAAGGTGCTCATTGCTGATGTGGCTGGTGAGATAGCAAACTTTTTATCCTGGTCGTAAAGCTCTACCTGAGATCATGAAGGTTTGAAAGATATTTGGGCATCTAAAAACCAGTTTTCCCAGGGCTTCTTCCATTTGCTGTTTCCTGCTCATCCTACTTTCATCAGCCTGTGGGCACTCTGCCTAGAGGCAACGTGGAAATGCCTGAGGAATATTTGCTCACACCTTCTCTCACCGCTGTGCTATGGATTCCATACCTGTGCTTGGTTCAGGGGGGAAGAGCTAAAGTTTTCCTTTTTCTAATTGGCAGGAAACTGGATCTAGTTTAACTCAAATGGGATAGTCAAGAGCCAACACGCAAGATAGGGAAATGCACTCTACAGCTGATAGGAAATGTGGAGTAGCAGGATGGGCGAGAGGTGGACTCCATCTCACTCAAGATATTTGGGTACTTGCACCCAGGAGAGGACAAGAGTCTTTCTCATGCCTTAAGTTTCAATGATTAAACCACGAAATTTCAATTTTTCAGGGGAATAGGAAGCCAGAGATTCTAAATCTTCAGCCCCTTTTTCACACCCAAAAGAGCTCCATCTTATGGGGAGTGAAGACAATGCAGAAGTTATAAGAAATGTCATTTCCACAGTGGCTGTAAGAATTTCATTTTCAGTCCATCTTACCTTAAAGCACTTAAGGATCTTTTGCAATGAAAATTAGAATAAAAAATTAATTTTAAATTCTGCAGAATTTACCTTCTCCTGTTCACCCATGTGTGTGAAAATAACAGTGATTCTTTTGGGTTTGTTTTTTAGGGTTCTTTTTTCTTCTTTGTCAATCCCTAGTAAATGCCTGGCAAGAAAATCCAGGTATATGACAGGACATCTGAAAGTATAAGGAAAATGCAAATCAAAATGCAAATATCAGTCATGATTGTAAAATAGCCCGCTAAATGATCACTGTGCTATATATATATATAGTATAAATATGCATTCATTCCTCATTTTAGTCCACTTTTAACATCTGTAATTTCTCCAGAAATTATTGTGGAGGTAGCTGTGTAGGAAAACTGAAGTTTATCCATTTCTGAGCTCTCCCACTTCTGCTTATTCCTCCTTTTGGAGAGATTTCTATAAAAATAGCATGTTACTCTTCAAGTCACAATCAGGCATTGAAATATCCAAATCAGCTTTGCTGGGCTGGATTTGCCCGACCATGGAAACTGAAAGAATATGGTATACAGACTGAGAAATTAATTTAGAGATGTTTTTCATTGCTAATAATAAAGTTATATAGAAAGGGCAGATTCAGAGTGGGCATGGGGCAGTTCTCCCTTAGACATTATAAAGATAGGATTCATAAAACTGTAATACTTTTCATTACATGATTGTTGTCTATCTGACTTACATTCAACAAATCAAAGCAAATCCTACTGAGGCATATATAATGTTTTCAGCAACAGATGCTGACAAGTGCATTAATAAATCATGATCATTATTAGAACTCTTAAACCAATCTTTTGCTGCCAGATATGCTGTTTATTACAATTTCTTATTTATTTATGCAGATCGTACTAATCTTTGCGCAAGACATTAATTATTCAAATGGCTGTAGCAGAGTAGTGTACAAAGGCCATGATCAAAACAACTGGGGTCTGGAACAGAAAGCATCAAACAGCTGATGCTTTGACATGGAAAATGAGAGTCAGGACCCTGGAGACCAAGAGTTAATTGTGAGATGTTGGGTGTTGTCATTGACAGTGAAGCTCGAACAGGCCTGGACTGGACGTTTCTTCTCATTTCACCTTTTCCCAGATCCTAGTCAAGGAAGAAATTGGACGAGCTGGAATCATCATCTCATAGATGGCAATATCCCTTGAAATTTAGGGACAACTTGGGCTTTATCTGGCTTAAACTCAAAATGCTGCAGATATCTGGGGCTCCACATTGTATGTCTGATGTCTATGGAAAAGGAGACAAGATACTTTGTCTAACCACCATCCTGCTTACCAACAGAAAAGATTGAAAGAAGAAATCTTATGAGCTTGTTCGCCTGCAAGACCAGATCACTTATGGCCACAATAGTAATGGATTTAATTCCAGCATCCACCATGTAGATTCCTAAGCGTTTTCTTAGAGAATGTCCACAACCACTGGAACCTCCTATTCTGTATCAATGACCTGAGTGACAAAATCAGCTGCCTCCTCCAACTCCAATGCCCCAGAGTGAGCAGATCGGCATCACAATGTTTTCTCTTTCTTGCACAAAAACAAGACGTAATTCAAGTGCCGTGGGTAGTGTCAGCTGCTATGAAAGGATACAAGGGAATATGTTTGATCCTCTGAGTACCTTCCACATTCTGCTTAAGCCATGCTTAAAATGACTGAAGCTCAGACACTGGCTTCATCTTACTCAGTTGTGTTTAAAGGCCTTTGTTGGTCAGGGCTCTGGGGACTCCAGAAAAAAGACCAAACAAAAGAGAGAAGAAGATTTCATTCCATGTAATTGCTATATATGGACAGCTCTGCTCTTTTGCTTCTAATAGCTTTTTAAAAACTTACATAAATACTGATTTATGTGTCAAAGCTCTAAGCACTCCATTGATCCGGTAAATATACAGCTAAGGACTGCTTAGCACAACAGACTTGGTGGCTGTTACGCTCTATCAGACTAATGTATATTTAGCCCAAAGTTGAAGCATGCATTATTTACTGGGTTGGCATTAGCAGCTTGATGAAGCTGCTCTGGGAGCTGCTGTGAGACACAGAGCAATCCAGAGTGGCAGAAACAATGGCACATGAAGCCCTGACTTTGTGCCTTGCTGCAGCTGTGCAGCCTCATGGCTTGGTTTGGAGATGAGTGTGGGGCTGTGGGCAGAAGCAGAGGCACATTTTCCTAGGAGAACTCACAAGCCAGTTTTCCTGCACAGCATTCTTCCCTCCCTCTTCAAGACTACGTGAAGCTTCCACATGGCTGGACAGGTAAATAGCTTGTGATGGAGTAAAAAGTCACTTCCAAAAACCAAGCTGTGTTTGTTTTTCTATTTATCTAGGAGCCAGCCTTTCACAAAGGCCCAACTTAAAGGGGAAAAGGTGACTTCCAGGGAGTCAGATAAGCACAGGAGTGCTTTTGATAGCGTCTCCTGAATTAGGGATTAGGAAGTCACCAAAGAAACCAAAAAACCATCTGTATGAGAGAAGGAAATTCCAAGACAAAAAAATATTTGTCTCTGTAGTTAAGGTGATGCATTATTTGCCCCTCAAATTCACTGTTTACCCTTTTGTGTTCCCCACTTCACAATTTTCCATTTTGGCCATACCTGAGTATGAGATTCCCCTTCCGTTCTTCCTTCTTTCTGTCTGCTGCGATACAAGATAGTCAGGACAAGGATACGTAGTGCTCATAATCAATTTAAACTCAGCTGCAGGCAATGTGCTTTTCCTAGTGAATTCAGTGGGGGCCCTTCATCACCAGTCACATATGCTAGGGACAAATGGGACTTCAGGGCAAAGGAAAGATCCTGGCCCTGAGTCGTTATTGTTAATTGGACTCATAGCCCATGGCTTTTCATGGCATAACCTCCAGAGTAAGGCACTCTGCAGGGCTTTTTGGTTTTCTTATTACTACTCACAAAGACCTCCTTTAAGGAAGTGCAGTTACTTCTATGTGGTTCCGATTGCACTGAAAGCCTGATGGTACCCATCTTCTCCCTTTCCTCCCACGAGCAGTGCACTGCTAGAAGCATCCAGCTCGTCAAGACACAGACTTAGGGACTTCTCTCTCTCCCCCAGCTTCTGTGAAGCATTAACCAATTCAGGGAGTAGTATAGGAAAGTGCTCTGAGGGTCATACATCTGTCTGCTATAACAAGTAGACCAGCACGTACACTGCCAAGCTCAGACAAGGATAAATCCCAAGCCAAACCCTTGCCAGACAGTTCGTGATATTAGCTCAGTAGTCAGAAGGTTTTAAAAAGTCACATTGTGATCTTTTGACTTGTTTTTTGTTGCTGTTCATGAGAAGACAAAGGAGGGGAAAGGAAGATTAGAATTTTTCCGTTTCTCCTGAAATGTGGGAATCTAGAGATAGCGTGTGTGAATGAATATGTAAGAGTGTGGCAAAATCAGATATTTTCAGGCTCCTGAGATTTCAGAGGAAAATAAAAGCTTGCAAATAACATCTTATGTTGCAAATGTGGCAGCACTATTCAATATTCCCTCATCTATACAAAAGATAGAGCTAAGATATACATTGAAAGCAACAAGAACTATTTTTACATTTTTAAGAAAAGATCAAAGAGATTTAACAGATAAAAATTATTATCCTTTTGAACCTTGTTTGGAAGATGTTTAGGTGTTGTTGGTTACTTAAAAGGGGTCAATAAAAGTCTGTGTTTTACTTAATCTCCTGTGTTGCCTCAGATAAATAATCTGATATATTCAGAGCTCTATGGTGGCACTTTAAACACTAAAATAAACTCCATTTTATTTCAACTCTACACACAGTAGAGAAAAAAGAAGTTGTAGTCCAGTGGATCTAGCAGGGGTGTGTAACCTTGCAATCCTGCTTTTCCTCATCAGCAGGATGGACAGGGAGCCACGTTCAGTGTTATGCACTATATGATAGGATTTTGAATGAGGGGAATATGAGTTATCCACAGGCTGCATGAATTCCCCTAAGCTAGACTCATTTCCAGCACTGCAGTGGTTGGTCTGAGCATGACCCTTAACCTCTCATTGCATCTGTCTTTTGTCCTTGCAGCAATGCTCAGAGTTTCTTGGCAACTGAAATAATAGCTAATGTAAGAGCTGTGGATAGTCTCTGCAGATTTCTTCATCTGCTTTAACCACCTTCAGAGCAAGATGCTTACCTGGCACTGTTCGTGGTTTCCTGTGGTATAGCAAGGGCCTTTGTCTGTCTCCTTAGGGAGGAGGCCGGTCCTGTGGCTGGCACAACTGTGCCCAACTCGCTGGTGTCACCCAGGGCACTATAAAATCCCCCCAGCAGAAAGGAGTGTAACCCTGAGGCAGAAACTGCCTCCGTGGAGTGCCTTTACTTTAGATCTTCACTCTCTAACATGGAAAGAGCCAAAGACCAAAAAATTAGTGGGGAGATTTTTGACCGAGGAAGTAAAAGAACTTCTCATATTTGCTTTTGTTCTTTCTCTTAAACCCCATTTTTCATCTTATACCTTCATTTAATGTAGATAACTAGATAATCAGTGCACAAATTTGTTCAGGTGGTGTGGCTGGCTGAGCTCAGTCTGCCCTGCAACACAGCTGAGAGTGCAGGGGAGTCTTGAGGCTTAGCTTGGAGGACGGAGATTGTGCAGTTTTACAATTTCTACTCAAACTGATGAATATTTGATTCAAGCTAGGTTCTTTTTTGCAAATTACCTTCTCCTGTTACGATATTTACAGCTTTTTAAAAGGCTTTTGAAAGGATAGGAGCTATATTGATTAACTAGCTTCTCTCCTAATGTGAGTGTCTTTATCCAAATATTTTTCTCTTTTTTTTTAACCACAGATGAACTATGAGTGGATGAACTGTACAGATCACCTGGTTAAAGGGGAATGCTCTAAGACTTGCACTCTGTTAGACTCCTGACCCATTTTGGATAGATAGGCTCACTGTGAGTAGGTTATTACTCACAGGCTGAGTTCCTGCAGACCAGACAGACGTGTCCCGCAGATCCACCAATCACACAGAAAGGATGGACCCTGTAGAGGGGTTAAAACACATTTTGTAGATAAGGACACAGTTTCACATCATTGCTGTGATTGGCAAATGTGTACTGTAGGGGGACTGTGAATGTCCATCACTAAATGAATGCCAAAGACAGAATTTTTTTGTTCATCAGCTGAGTTCTTCCATGGAAATTACTTAGATTTCAGCAATGAGGTAGCATACATGAGGGGGAAGAAGATTGAGCCTTCTTTCACTTCCAGTGCTTAGACTCCTTAGTACAAATGAGACCCTACTCCTGAAAATATTCATTCCCTTGTGTTGTTTCTTCCCTATTCTGCCCACATACTATGAAAAAAGTAAAGTATTTCCAGTATCCACTGAAACTTCAAGCGTGATAAGAAATGAGATTTCTGTAAGGCGATACTTTCCCTCTGATTATGTACTATATTAGCTTGTGTACCCAGCTGAGAAAAAGTATTAAACCTAGTATACAAAGAAAACAAATAGGAGGGTGATACTTAGCCTTAGGGCTGGTGGAGTTCTTAATTTCTTCCATTTCCTCAGCTCTTATTTATACCAAAGTCACTTATGTTGCACAGTCACAGTTGGCTTGGGAGCCCTGAAAGCAGGGTGAAGGGCGGCAGGAAGAAATGAACTTTTCAATTGATGGATGAAGAAGTGTTCCCATGTATATAGTATATTAAAAAAAAAAGAAGACTATATTGAAATAAATAGTGGTTCCTTCTCACCTTCTGGTGACACCTGTCAGGTTTGGAGGGAATGAGTATTTCTCTAGTGTCTGCTATTAAATGAAGTGGGGTTGAAGGAGGAATTAATTTTCCTGTAAAACAGAAGCTTTCATCAAAGAAATTATAAGATTTTATTTCTGAAAATAAGAGAAAGAAAAAAATCAGTTTTGTTACAATATTGGACTGGTTTCATATTTCGCTTTTGAAAAAAGGGAGAGAAACTGGGGCAGAGGGGCACAGAGAAAGAAAATTATTTCAGGTGAATTTTTTGATGGAGGCAATCCTACAGGAAAATTACAATTTTCAAAGGATATGCAATGGAGAAAGCAATTCCCTTTTCCTCCTCCCAGCCATGTTGAAAGGCAGAATACGGTGAAGCCAAGATCCTTCCTGTTCTTAAGCAGTGCAGCTGCTTTGCCACCCGGATAGGTGATTTTCATTATGTGCTTTTTGGCAACACTCCTATGGAGCTCCCCTAGTAGGGCATAGTGGACTGTAGCTAGAAGCCCAGTTATTTTCAATCAGAGGGAAAATGCTTCCTTTTTTCTGATTTAAATACTTTCTCCTTCACTGCCACAATCACTTTCCAAGCCTTCCCCAGAATTTCATTTCTGCTGCTCTCCCTGCATCAGCTGTCTTCAAAAGGGACTTCTGGAAGTCAAGAGTGGAGGTCAACACTCTAGCACCATTTCAGATGGGACACACAGCCCTACCAGCCTGTTCTGCTGGGCCCAGTCCTCATGGCACTACAGCACAAACGCTGCCTGACACCCAAAAAGTGCAGAGGTGGAGGTGGGTATGAGGCTGCTGAGAGCCTGCCGTGCCCTGCGGGGTGTTTGCTGCAGGGCTGCACAGGACACTGCTGAAGGGGGAAGCAAACCAGCTTGGTGGAGACCAGCTCCCTCAGGGAGCTCCTCTCTCCTGCTGCAGCTGCTGCTGACTAGCCGTCTGGAGAAGGTTGCATTACTTTACTTTCCAGATGCAGCTTTTTTTACAGCTGGACGCCTTTTTTGACAGAAAATGTGACATTTTACAAGTTGATTTATAACACTTTTATTCTGAATTGAGCTTTATCCTAAATGATCGGTGTGTCCCCAAAACATAGGCCAGCTTTTCTTTTGCTTCAGCTGTTATGTTTCCCTTTGCCCACCTGGTTCTAGTGCCCTGGGGACAGAGAGAGTTCTTACTCCATGAGAGGTCTGTAGTGTGCACAGCAGACCTGGATGCCCTGGAGCAGATCTAGATGCTGTTGTAGCACAAACAGCAGCAATAATGCTCGTAGAAAGCAGTACTGTGTTTATGCAAACTGTTTATGTAGTCCATCCTACTGAGATGCTCTTTTGTTCCAGACCATCTTGGCATTTCAGAGGGATATATCAACATTCTCTCTGACTCGGCTCTCTTTTCAGAGCAGTAAACAGCAGGTCGTTCTCATTCCTTTCCAAGGTGATGGGCTGTCTAGTGGCAGAATCTCTGCATCCTACCTCTCATCACTACTAGGAGGATAGCCAGTTTACAAATCTCTGAGAGAACTAATTCTCACTCTGCAGCAAGTGAAGTGTTTTGGAAAAAACACCATGTACCATCTTGTGCCAGAACAGATTTCACTTCCAGTCAAGTAAAACTTAGTTGTAGACTTTGCCTCTTCCTTTATTTTGATTTTCTGTTGCTATGTCTAGACATATTTTTTGGTGGTTAAAAGGGATTTGCAATTATTCTGTGAAACACCTGAGGGAGAACCATGGATCACTATTGATCTACTGACTACTGGAAAAGAAATGTGTCTTGAAAACCTTCTGCCAGCATCCATCAGTTAATGCAACGGGGAAGACCCAGTCTTTCAATTCCCTGAAGTCAGCATTGTTGAGGCTCCTAGCATAATAAGGACATGAAGGAGTATTGGTTATGAGCTTGGTTCCAGAAGCAAGAATATTTCACTGAAGTAGCAACTACAGTTGTTTTAGGCTATAATTTCCCCCCATGCCAAAGAGAGGCAGGGTTTCTGGATAGGTGACTGCACTGCAATTGTGTCTTCAATAGTATTTCATCTGTGGCACTGTTTTCCAGGACACAATGTTATGTTTATCTGTGCCTCAGTTTCCTTGTCTGTGAAATAAAGTAATCTGAAGCGTACTGGAGAAAAGTGCTCTGAAACAGCTGAATATATTGTTAATTGTAACAAAACAAGCACTGCTAGTTTTAATGTGAGTACTTCTTCCTCAGACAGCAATGAATTTACTGCTGCATACTGGAAATTTCTACTAAAGAAAGACAGAAAGCTCAGATATCTATATGGCATGGGGAAAAAAAAGAAAAAGAAAAAGAAAAAAGAAAAGGGACATTGAAAGAAACCAATAATTTTGGGGATCAGAGCAATACAGTTAGACAGTCATCAACCAAGTCCCTCCAGTGGTAGCTGGGCCAGTATGGAGGCTGTCAGATTTGTCACATATAGATGAAAGAGGCGTAAAAGACCAAAGTCCCAATAAACAAGTCAGGCTAGCTTGCTCATATGGTTGCTTTGATAATTAAGGTTTACAGAGAGAGAACTTCCATGCTAAAATAATGCCCAAAAGGAGGCAGACAGAACACAGCCTGCCTCTGGAATTGTTTGACTCGGTGCTGAGTTATTCATGGCATGTGGTCTGTGTGGAAGAGATCCTTTTTATTTTGTTTTGTTTTAATGTTGATGGGATAATCTCTTCTTTTGAAAACAGCCTCCTAATGCATCAGGACAGCTGCCTGAGATACACCTCATTTAGCGGCAATTGTCTCTGTAATGTTTATAACACTCCCACTGCCATCCAACATACAGTCATCATTTATCCACTCATTTGACTAACACAATGTTAAAATGCCCTTCCAGTGCTTTGTTTTGCTTAGTTTTCCATTCCCTTGCTGTCCTCTTGTCAGAGATGTTAAAACCTCTTTTGAGCAACTGGCATCTCTGCATCAAGGATTTGTGACTGAAGGATGCTTTCCCCACTCTTTACCCCGCAGCCTCTCCCTCCTGTTTAATTACAAGCTTGGGAGTGTGAGACATCATCTATCATTCCTTGTTCATTATATTTAGCAGGTGCACATTCTGGGCTTTTCAACAAACTGACCAGACATATGGAGCATGTTAATCTGCTTGCAAAATCTGCCCTTTTAAAACCCACAGTACCATTGTCTCCTCAGATGAAATCTCAGGAAATGAGGAGGGAAAAACCCCAAAACACCTGAACTTTGAGGGCCCTAGTATCACCCTTGAGCCTCACCTGTGTAGTAGTTTGTCACAGTCCAGACATGAGTACTCTGATGGAAGAAGAACATCGCTATGTGTGAGACCGTCTGCATGACAAGAGTTGGGTGGGGACATAGAAATTCATGCAGTGATACATAGAATCTGAAGCCTCAGAAAGCTAAATCAAGCTTTCCAGACAACCTTCCACAAGATGATGATCTTGAAACAGAATACAAACATGAGCCTACTTTTTGTTCTGGCCACAGCTGGCACGTGTGGCTTTGATACCTGCCACAGAGAGGAGATTGAAGGACACAGCTTTTTCTTCATGTAAGTGGCTTGGGTATGCCAATAAAAACCTGTCAGAATGAACAGGTTCCCAACCATAGTCGGCCTGATAGCAGAGAGGTCTCTTACACTAATGGTTCTTCTGAGTGTTAAATCCATGTGGCAGCATGGACACTACAGATAATCCCAGCCACTAAGGAGAACAAAATTTTTCTCACGCACACAGCTGCAGTTCAGTAAACAGAGCTCAGGTTGAATGATCCAGAACAAAATGTTTAGTTTCCTTTTTTCCCCTCTTCCTTAACTTTCTTTGGGATAAAACAGATGCACAGTTAGCTCAGTGATTTTTAGTGGTTCCTTGAGATTTAGCATTTACTTGAGCAATAGCATTACTTAGGGGCATTAAGAGCCCACAAGACTGAAGATATGAAATTTGCAGAACCCATGGCAAGCATGAAAACTGGAATAAAAACTATGCTGGAAGTGGATTTATACTGTTTACCCCTCACTAATCACAGAAGTAGTTTGAATAGCTCCCTATTCTTTTGTTCTGGTTTTCAGTCTGCCAGGCAACTGTGCCATCTGACAACTGAAAACTTCACCTGTAAGTACACTGCTGATATTTGAAGCAGGTTCCTGAGAAACATGTGGAAGTGTTGATATCTGTGCATGTGAAGCTTTGGGCCTGAGAGAGATCCTGGGGGGAAGGGAGGAGGGGTGTCCTGAAAATGTCAAAAAGAGCTTTGATAAGAAGAGTGACCCTCCAAGAAAGCAACACATGGTCTGAAACTGTAAAATGCAAGGTGATACAGCCAAGTATTCCTTCCTGACAGAGCCTAAGTTTACAAGGCACTGAGAACTGGTCCTTTATGAGGTATAGTAATGCAAATCTATCTGTTTAAAGGATGCTCCTACCTTCATGGAAAAAATTGAAGACTTGGAATGCTTTGTGACAGCTGTGTGTGGTTGCTAATTACTCTGGTATCAGCTGGTGCTGAGTAAGCTTTTATATTCCATGCTGAGTAACATTCATTCTTTGGTCAATAGCAAGGCTTGTGGAGAGCTTCACCTCTAGTGTTTGTATCACTGTACTGCTGTTTGTAAGGTGCAAACCAAAGCTTTCTTCTACTTTCTTTCAGCTAGTTTGACACCGTGTGTGGCTGTTGGCCGTGCATTAATAGTGCATAAGAACAGCTGCACTGATTCAGATCAAAGAACCACCTGACCCCGAGGCCACAGAGTAATGGAGTAAAACCCAGAAAAACAAGTGTGGTGTTCCCTCGATCTAACCAACCACCCTGCAGCCTAGGGACCTCCTGAATCAGAGACTGTATCCACCTCTCTCTGCTGAATAGTCCTCAAGAGACCTATCATCCTCTCCAAATGCATCTAATTGCTTTCCGAATCCAGTTATATTTTGTTCCTTGGCATGTTCAAAAGCTTCATTTGTTACAGGCTAATGAGCTTAATAAGCTGAAGCTGTGTTTTTATTGAAAGGTTAATGATTGCAAACATTTAAATAGTTAAATCAACTCCTTAGCTGAGTGTGGAGTTACAGAGGAAGGGAATGAACAATCCTAACTCTTCTGGGAAAACTGCTGAGGAATTTTTGAGTTAGTGCAGATTTTGCATGCTTTGAGTTGCTGGGGCTTAACTTACCACTGTGACGTTCCAGCTCACACCATTTCTACTTTCCCTTCTGTTGTGTTGGGTTTAGGTCACGTTAAATCCTAAACTGAGCCAATCTTTTTCCTGCAGCTTGCTTGTGTCTCAAGTTAGTTGTGTCTCAAGTTAGTTTTGCAGTTACCATCTGTTGCTTCATATTATGTGAGTACTTTATCTCCATGAATCATCCCTTAACTTTCTACAATCTGTGATGTTGGTCAATCAATCCATTGACAATAGCTTTTTTATTTCTAGAAATGTATTGTTTTGAGCTCTTAAGGTGTAATGGTTTTGTCACTACAAGTCAAATTATTGCTTTATAACTGTAAAATAGAGTGTAGTGACACTTAAAAAAACTCTAAAAAGCTAGAATGAGGGGCCCCTGATGTAATTGATACCAATCAAAGAGCTCTACATTTTTTAAATAGCTAAATATAATTGATAGTAAGTCACCTTGGAAGAATTAGAGGGTTTCCCTCTTCCAGGTGATTAAAAAAGTGTGTGTGTTGTGTGTGTATGAAAAGAGCATTTGTGTGTTTTTCTTCCCAGGAATGTTGGTTTTGTGCAGTGCCCAAGTGAGCAGAGGAGTGAAATGAAGACAAACGTCCGTAAAATAATTCCAGAGGTATTGTCACCATAATGCCTTTATAAGGAAGTGTTCCACTGCACTTTCTGCCTTTCCTTTTTGCCTGTGAGATCCCACTTCTTACTGAAATGTTGGATATTCTGCCACCCTGTCTTTCCTTCCTTAACTGGCCAACACAAGCTGGTAAATGAAGGATTTGGCAGTCTGTAACTTGCAGTATAATTTTCTCAGGCACAGTGGTTTATCAACATAGACTTCTTATGTGTAGCTGACTACAGGGATAGCCTATAAAGGCCCACTTGGAAAGCATACTGAACTCAACAGAGGCTCCTGTTGACTTAAATGAGCCCTAGACCAGGCCTGAAATGAAATCTGTCTCAAATTGCCAGTTGACAAAGATCCAGGATGGTGGTTTTATTTGGAAGAAGCTGTGAAACACAGAAGTAAAGCGGGCAGGAGCAAAGCAATGGCAAAATATAGATAATAATTTAGGCTCATAAATGGGAGAAAACTGCTAACCAGCAGAAGAGAGCTCTGGAAAAGCCTCTTGGAAGAACTAACAAAGGGAAAATCCTAACTGGTTCCAAGATCAATATTGATAACATAATGAGACAGTTTCCAGGGTTCTCCCACTTGCAACAGCAGGAACCAGCCTTCTTTTCTCTGGTCTTGCAACAATTCATTTGCTTTAATGTTTTCTGTGTGGTTTCAAAGGTCTGGGATTTTTACTCATGTAAGCTAGCCTAGAGGGAAGAACATATTGCTTTTAAAAATCATTTTCTTAGTCATCTGAATGCTGGAAAGGGAATGTTGGTTTCTCTAATGCTCAGTGCTTATCTCTCCTAACATCATTTTCCAACCAAATTTTGTTGATTGCAAGATGTGGCAGGAGCAAAGGACATGTTCTTGATCGTGGTCTGATAACAAGTTCCCTGCTCTTCTCCAGTTTTGCTTTGGTTTTTTTGGTTTTTTTCTTACTATGGTTCAACAAGTCAGAGAAATATTGCCCTATCTTAGAATCTACCCTATGAAAAAACAGTAGATATGTTCCCCTCTCTAAGAACAGGGCATTGGCAGCTTCAGGGCCACTCTCAGTGTCTATAACCTATATAACTTTAAATATTATGATTTACGTGGAAGACAGCTGTATTGTCATGATTTATTACTTGTGTTGAGAAAAGAGAAATATGGTTTCCATAACCACGGCTTGCTTATGACAGAAGCCATACTGCTTACTCTTATGCTTTGCCCCAAAAGCCTCCGGTGTATCTTTCATGGCTAACAGGACTGAAGGGCTGAAAGGCACAGCCCATTTCATTTGTATAAAAGGAAGCTGCAGAACCAGGTGAACAAGCACTCTGCGAGGGGAGCCATTTCCTCGGGAAAGCTGCAGGAGGATTTTGGCAAGGGAGAGAAGGTGGCCACTAAAATCCAAGTTCTTTCACATAAGGCAGCAAGGTGAAACACTATTTTAGAATCTAGATGAGGGGTGTTAAAACCTTTGTATTCTGAAAAGAGAGCGCTTAAAGTATTGCACTGATGGCCGCCATAAATAACAGGAAAGAAATGGAGGAACAAGGCGATATTAGTCCTTAAAAGGATGGAAAATCTAAAAGGGTAGCTTTTTTCCTCTAGCTAAGGAATAGAGTGGAAGTTGTCTAACCTTGCAAAGAAGAAAAGCCTGAAATATCCTTAGAGGCAATGCTGCGTTTTTAAAGCACGCAGCAAGCTGATAGCCAAAGGCAACAGAAGAAGCAGTGAAAGAGAACAGCAGAAAGCTGAGACTCAGTGTGAACAGATACCTAAAAGTTAGGGAGCCTGAGGGTATGTGGTTTAACCAGACCACTGAGGATTTTTCCACAGTGGAGGCTCAGCTGCCATATTAAATCAGCACACACAACATTAAGCTGTGGCTATTGTCTTTAGGCACTTATTTTGCACACCGCAAATTAAGATGACTAGCCTTAACCCTTTTCTACTATTGGTTGAGCTACATTAAAATGCAAATTCCTTTGCATTTTCTGCAGACACACCAGTACCCATCACTGAAGCATGGCTATGAGAGCCATGAATCTCAGACATGAGATGGAGCCATCAGTCACAGAATCCCATAATCACTTTGCTACACTCCCGAGCTCTGGAGGAGTGCCTGGTACCACATGGGGCTTAAAACACAGTCAGTGCTTCATGCACTTGGAAGTCACTCATTTTACTGCAGCTCCAATTGGCTGTGCCTGACTGCAGGAAAACAACACAGGGATTCTCCAGGTTTCTCTGTCTGTGGAAGTCAGCCCTTAATAGAACAGTTCCCAGTATTACTGGGAGCAGCAAATTTGACATGTATGTAGTTTCGCAAGTTTTCATCTTGAATAAATGAGTGTGGGATTTGCTTTAGCACCTGCTGCTCTTTTTATGGTGCCAATTTATACCTCAGTAGGAATGTTTCCATATAAAGCAGTTGTTTAAGGAACTATTCTAATTTTATATTGCTTATCTATTTACTATTCAAGTCATGTAAATGTTGTGGATGTTAGTCCACTCAAATTTATACCTTTCATTATTCACACGTACTTTGTGGCGACAGTTTTGTTTCTTTTTCTAACACCCCGATCCACAGCATTATCTGAAGGTTTAAAATCAAAGCAAACCATACAAAACATCATTGAATACGTTTTTTTTTTTAATTTCTCTGTATATCCCTGAGAGCTCATTTAGCTGGGTTATTTTAAAAGGCTCTTTAAAGACATACACATATTTGGAATATTCTGCCTGAAAAAGTCTAGCATAATTAAAAAGTAATTATGTAAATGCAGGTGTTGAGCTTCTCGCTAGCCCCATGTTATAGTCTGTAAACTGTCTGAAACCATCGATTTAAGTACTTAGAACTTAAAAAAAGAACTGGAAAGTCTTGACTGAATTGTAGCCCAGTTTGTCTAGTGGAGACGATATACAAAATTATGCTTCCTGGAACGGGAATTTAAAAGTGAATCAAAATTCTCTAGAGAACCTTAATTCCTGTCGATATTCAAGACATAGAGTAAGTTGCTGAACCCAGCAGGAACTGATTTGATGGCTATGCAGGGAGAAGACTAGGAAATGGAAACAACCTATTGCTTCTTTTTCTGGTTGCTTGGATATAGTACACAATATCTTAGGCATCCTGTTCACCTGATGGTTCCTATTTGTATTTTATCCTTAGGATGTATTTCCTGTGCTTTGATGAAATCTTGTCAGTATTCAAGAAACTACAGACTTGAACCTGCAGTTTTGTCTGGGACTATCCCATGGGCAAGGGACTTGTTTCTCATTCAGTTTTCCAGCATGAGTGACTGCTGGATGCCTACTAGTTTTCCTTATTTTTTCCTTGCAAAAAATAAGGAAATTGAAATTGTGCCATGTTCCCACAAACACTTTCTATTGACCTTCAGCACAAACTAGCAGCTGGAACTCAACAGCAGCCTTGAGAGGTGGCTCACAGTGTTGCAGACTTGGAAGCTAAGACCTAAATTTTTCCAGCCTCTCTTTAGTGTCTACTTTGGGTGTTTCATTTCTTTGGGTATCAAGAAGAACCTCAAAGGATTGTGAGAGATTGGCCAAGCCTTGCAAGACAATCTAGAAGGGCATATCTTTCTCTCACATTTAAGAGAAAAGGGGATATGGGATGAAACTGGTTTCCAGTGCAGGAGGTAAAATGTCTTGTGGAAGCATCTGGAGTCCTATGGAATAAACTCGGGCTGTGGTCAGCAGCTGGAATGTTTTGGAAGCTTGCACTTCTGGATGTTGGGAAGGCGAGAGGAGAGCTGGATGCTCATGTCAGACGAGATCCTAGAACAGGTTATCACAGTCATAACTGATACAAAACCAGGCCAAAAGACAATCCTGCACCACCAATAATCCTATTTTTAAGTGATTGCCATGGCTAAAGTTGGAGAACTCCGTCTACTATAAAAGGGGTTTTCTGATAAAGGGTTATTTGCAATCTTTGCCAAGCTCCCGCGGATAATGCTCAAAGTAGCAAGACTTACAGTGATAGGACTAAATAAATATGAATGAAGAATCATGGTAAGTCAGGCATTATTTTCAGTCAGAGCCACCAGGACAAGCTAGGCTTAATTTTCCTAAGGTAGATTTCTTTTCAGTTGCTTTTAGTTTCACCCTTGTCGTCACCAAGCAAACCTTTAAATCCATGGGAAAAGTAGGTCAGAATGAAAATTCAATTTAAAGCACTTCCAGAAATATTGCACTTTTCCTTATTCCCTGACATGACAGACCCCTCATCAGTGGGGGCACTCAAGGCTTTTCCATTTATCTGTTGCATCTACCAAGGAATTACCATCACCTGATCATTTTTTTTACTCTAACTGCTTGAGACACAGGACATACAGCCTCTCTCTTGTGAAGTGCACTACAAGCAAAATCTCTCTGAAATCAAAAAGACAGGAGTAAAACAAAAACAACTGCCCTAAAGCACATAAATACCCTTTCCACAAGGAAAGAAAGGTAACTATCAAACCAGGAGATCATGTAGTCATTGTCTGTGCTTATTTTAAATGAGCTATTTCTTTGATGCTGTTTTGGTTTTGATTATGTTTGTTTTTTTCATGGGCAGTAAGAGATTTGGCACTGAAAATCTCTAGGGACGCTTGCTTCTGCAATAGTAAAGAATAAGCAAAAAGTTACCCCATCTTTTTTGGAAGGATGTGTTTAAAGAGGTGTCATTTTTAGACAGTGTAAGGAAGTCTACTGCTGCTCATCAGAAACACTCAAGTGAAAAATGTTTTCTCAGTGACTTTTGGTTTTGAGTCACCCATAAAGTTCTGAGCAGAGAAAAGGCTTCGGTGTGTCTGAAAATCATTTGAAACTTGTTCCCTGATTTTGTCAGTGTAGTTCTGTGCTTTAGCTCTGTGCCCTGTGGAATCAAAGCAATTTTTAGGGAAAGGGAGAGTTACAGAACTCTCAGATGGCTCTACGTAGGTTTCTGTTTTGCTCTACTCTAATTGATGAAACTCCTACCTGGCCAGCTGTCAAGTCCCTGAACCAGAACACTCCACCAAGTCTCCTCTCCCACTTTTTTTTTTTTTCCTCTTGTTTTTTTGACAGAGGGAGGAAACCACTGCTTGTCCATACATTCAGTATATGCCTGAAGTTGAACTAGATGTTGTTCAGCCTTGGAATGAGCTTAGACAGGTCTGTACAGCTGCCTCCTGCTATCTCCTCTTTTTGCATTTCCTTTAAGAAGTCCTGGACTATACAGATCACAAGGAGAACATGAGACGTTCCAGAGCATGGTTCAAAAAAGCAAATACATACAAGCATCTGTGCAAAAACCTATCAAAGGCTATGTTAATTTTTCATAAGGATTAAATGGCTTATGATGGAAGAACAGGTATTTTCCTGAGGTTTGAGGAAAGCAAATGTTCCAATTTAACACGTAAGTAAGTTTGCAAGAAAAATTGAAATCTTTGGATGGTTTGGGGGTTTTTTTATTATATGCAATTGCTGACCTAAATTCTTGACTCTGTGCTTGCCAGCTGTCCCCTCTTCAGGGACTCCCATGCATTGCTTCCTGTGTAGGTTATTCTGTCTAGGGTTCTCCATGCCATGTACTTGGCCCTCGTATCTTTGCCACAGTAACTCTGTCTCCCCACTTACAGAGCTGATCCCTTTCTAATTGCCATCCAGGTTGTTTCTACTTAAGATAAAATCTTTTATGGTGACTCAGCCTCCCAAATAACTCAAGATCATGAGGGAAGATGGGGCATACTTTAGTTCTGTGCTGGCTATCAGAGACTGTGCAGAAAACACGTGAGAGGTAACAGAATGCCACAGTCTGCAGCAGAGAAACCTAAGTGGATTATGTGCAGGTGAATAGATGTGCAATTGGTAGTCTCTAAGATGCTTCAGGGAAGCTGGCGTGTCACCATGCATCTTGCTTGACTTGCCAGGACTGAGGGCATTTTGTTAGAAATCCAACACAAAAGACAGGCAGAGAAGCTGAACAAATTGTTTGTGTTTATAGAAAATAGTGAGCTAGAAACTCTGTTGTAACAAATAGAATTCTGTGTGTCCAGAGAGTTGCCATGGTATTAACAAACATTACCCATTTTTTCCTTGTTTTTGTGGTTCCTTGTGATATACCAGCAGTGATCCTCAAAGCTATTTTGTTATCACAGAGACATGATTTTAAAAAATTTTCTTATCTAGCCTGCAACACACCATGTTTCTCATTCTTCTTCTTTTATACAGAATATGTAGTACATGTTGAGTTATCCATATATGCAGTTCTTCCCTCATCACCTGCTTCAAATCCCACTTGTCTCTCCAAATGAATGTGTGAAACCCAACACAAATCACTGAACTCCCAGTGCAGTGCTTTCAGGCACTCATTTTTTCTAAATTGATGCTATCCAAGTGGAGGAATTGAAACATGCAATGCTGTCCTCCACCAGATGTTGGGCTGGTTTAAATGCAAATAAACACCCAAAGGGAAAACAAGACAGTGGAATATAATATACTGCTGAAATATGGGCTAGAGTTGTGCATAACCCAACTTTCTTATAGTTTCAGATTTTTTTAAGTTTCTTTGCAACACAATTTCATCCTTACCCCCTTGTGGAGGTATGTCCTGCTGAGTGCAATATTCTTGCAATGTTCCTGTTTTCCCCTTCATTTGCTTATATATATCCTCAGAGTAACAAAGATTATATTCATCTGCAGAGTTTTCCTTTCCCTTCTGGACATATTTATGCTCCCTGTGTAGAGCAGAGCAGCAGCTTCTCATTGCCACTGAGTCTCTAGAGGACAGGACAGAGAAGTGAAGGGAGCGGGTTTCTGCTGTATACCATCAGTCCTATCACTCAGGGTGGTAATTCAAGTTTTTCACACAATATCTCTTCTCAGATGCCTGCCAAAAGCCCTACGTAAGATTGATCTGTCTTAGGAGACTAAAACTTGGGCTGAAAATTAGATGAATGGCTGAAGACCCTTTACATGGGGTCATAGCCTTAGGGGGCAGGGCAGAAGAAGCCAAAAGATGACATTCCTTCACATCAGTTTTATTTCTTGCAACAGAAGGCAAAGGACAGGATGAGAAGACAAGGTTTTCCTTCATAGCTCTTTGTTCCTATCTCAAACACATCACCCCTGAAACCATCCTGAAGTTTCATTAATGCCCTTTCGCCACTTCTGACATTTGTACAATTTCTGATCTTTTGCTCCCTCTCTCCCTCCCCCATTCCTAGTCCTGTACTCATATATATTCTTATTCTTCAGCTTCACCTCCTCCTCATTCAGTCTGTTCCCAGAATTGCCTTTTAGACTATTCCTCACAACACGGTGGGGTTTGTTCTCTTGAAGAGTGGCTATGTTACACAGAATGATGGTTTGTGACAATCATCCTGTCTGGAACAGGAAACTCAGAGAACAAAAGGAAAGCACAGGAACTGACTCACCTGTCAAACAGGGCAGGGCAAAATCACAGACTTGAACTCAGTGTTACTCTGTAGTGGGGTTTTTAGGTTTTTTTGGGGGGAGGATTATTCTGCACATTGCTTTATCAAAACAAGTATAAACAAACCCAGTAATCAAATTTTTTGCTAGACATGCCTTCATTTGGAGAAATTCATTAGTCTCTGAGTATAGATGTGTGAATTTCCTGCTAATAACACATAAAATATTGCCAATTAGAGCAATCACTGGCTGTGTCTCGCAGAGCCGTAGTGCCCTCTGCCTTGGGAGGTTTGCCAGGAAGTAAATTCAGTGTCTTGATTAACTGGGGTCTTAGAGTTGAGAGAGAACAGGGGAGCCTAACAGATGAATACATGTGGACACAATAGGAAAAGAAAATGCAACCACATGAATCACTTTCCCTTCTGGATGTTAAAGTATCTCTGCTTGGTCTTCAAAGGATTTTTCAGGTGGATGTGTCTGATCTTTGGCTTCCAACTGTGATCTAACACACCTTGAAGGTGAAGCCATTATTTTTGCCAGATATTTTCACAATGGAAGGTACTTTCTGAAAGAAAAGGAAATTACAGGAATCGGCTGTTTCTGAAATGATTTTGTTGCTGGGAATTTTGCATAAAAGTGAAGAGGGGTTAATTTTTTGAAAGGAAAAAGAATATTGTTGTCTACATACAATATACACATTGCTGTGTCCTTTCTTCATTACCAAATGAAGCCTCAGCAGAGAATGCAGGTTAACACTGAGAAATTTCAACACTTACCTCCCTCCAGTCATAAATAAAATAAATCATCTCTCTGTGTATGTTGAAAAAAAGCAAATTTCATTGTTGTTGCATTGAATCTTGCACTATTAGAGCTGCCACAATCCATTTGCCTGCTGGGAAGTTACAGCACGACTGTGCTGTGGCCTCTGCTGGATGATGCCCAGTGCCAGGCAAGTCCTCCAAAGACAATATTCTCTGTTTGCTACCAGAAAACATTGGCACAAAAGGCTTGGATAAGATACACTCCATTTGGGCTCCATGAGCAATCTCCTGGCTCCTTGTTTTTCTCACTTTAAACTCTCCCAGTGAGTTTTTAAGTCTTCTGTTGGGATTAGTTACCCAATGGAAAGAGTTTATTTGAAATTAAGGATCAGAGCCCCTAGAAGTTAAATAGATCATCAGAAATTTAAGTAAATTTTTGAAAATTTGATAGACTGGCCCTAATATTTTTTTTTTCTTAAGTAGGGAATTGGTTTCTTTACTGACTCTTGAAATCTTCTGCAAACATCCTACTGGAGAGTGATCTTTCCTGTTTCTTCCTCCATGGCATAGGTGGTTGCAGTTGTTCAGCACCTTAACAGGGAGCAAACTCAGATACACAGGAAAAAAATAAAAAGAGTAAGAGAAAAAGAATAATTTGTGGTCTCACCCAAGAAAACAGCCTCAGAAACAGCTTGTTAGGGGGTGACTGCCATGGACTCTGAGCCTATGTTGTACATATTTCAGATCCATCAATATTTTTCTTTACAGAGGCACCAGCGTGGGAGTACTGAAAGAAGGAGGAAATAAACAGGCTGTGTTAGTTTGTCTGGTTTCCTGAGAAGTGCTAAATTGCTCAAATGCTGCTGGGGCCTCTGCTGAGCACACAGCTCTGGGGAAGCAGCTCAGCCTGGCTGTCTGAGGGACTGTCTTTCTGCAGGTATGAAGCACAAGTTTCATAAATATAGCATAAAACTTTAGCACCTGCAAGCCAGATGCTTGCAACCTTTAGGCTTTTTGGGAGTTTTTTACGGCATATGTCGTTTCTTTATTTGAAATTATTATGGTGTATTTCTTGGGTCTTCTGGTTTTGTGTCTTTAAGGTGCAATGATCACTTTAATTTTTGCAGCTTTTTCCCAAAAGCATGATAATTATTAAGTCTATACTTTATAAAAAAGTAAAAAACATATAATTCACATGACTCTGGGAGGTGCGATTTTGTGAAAATCATTGAGTTACTCTGAGATTCAGAACTTTGACAGGTCTCCATAAACTTGTCAGAAAATTTAAGGCCAGGTCTCAGGTCAAGAAAACTAAACAAGTGCCTTAAGCAGGAAGCTGCAGAGAATTATAAAGCAGCTATCACCTACTCAGACAATGTCAATGCTGTGGAAATCTGGGCTGACAGCTGATGGCTGGGCACATGGCAGCTCTGGAAGGCCAGCACTTGCCCATGGCTGAAGCAGCTCCCAATTAAATTGGAATGAGGCTCAACCAAGGGATCCTTGTCCAAACCCCTTTGACACGTATGAGCAAGGGCATCTCCTCAGAAAGGTCTTCTCTTGGTTCTGCTTCTGCTGCTCATCAAAAACAAACATCTCTTTCTTTGTTACTTTCTCCCCTCCTAATTTAAATTTCTCCCCTCCTAATTTCATTTCCGTGTATGTAGATCTACAACAACAGGTAGACCGAAGGTGTGTGGAACAAAAAGCTGTTTTGGTTTTCTCTCGTTAATCCTGAAAGGAAAATGGGAAAGATAATATGTCTGTAAAGGAGAGAAGTGGTAGTAATGGGTGTATTTCTGTCAGTATTAAGTTGCATGGAGACTAAATTTGTTTCTGTGAGAAATTTCTCCATGCCTTTCTCTGGGGTGGTATGGAAGCCAAGTGACAGGCTGTGAAACACAAGGTACTGTTTGCTTTCATTAAGGTTTATTTCCCATTGCACCTTGTTTGAGAACATCTTGCTAATTCAAAATGGCATGGGAAGAGCTGTAGAATGTTTCATCACATGTCTAAAATAAGACTTGGAGGTTTATTTTTGCTTGCTCTTCCTCAGAAATCTTAGACCTCTTAAACAGAGATTCCCAATAGGTTATTGCTGCACTGCTCCGTGAGCATCTGTGAGTCCTGTAGCTACTCCACTGGCTATACCTTGCCTTTTTCCCAGGAAATCTAAGCTGCACAGACAAGCCACATCAGTCAAACCATGCTCTTAAGCTGAATTACTTCCAGCCCCATGGTAAAAGTGAGGTAGTTCCATGGTAACCAAGCCTCCCTGCTAGGGCACAGAGGATAAACTCAGAACCTTTCTATCTCTTTATTTACAAGTCCGCATTTTCTCTTTCAGTTTGGCCACAGCCCTGCTGCCCACTGAACTGGCCATGGATCCTGGTTCACACTGCCTGGTGTGTGGATCCTCCCAGGTGATAACAGGCTGTCACAGAGGTGAAGGCAGCACACCCTCGGCACAGCTGCCTTGATGCTACTCAAAAGAAGGATCCATAATCAGCAGAAATCAAAACAGTTTTGATGAAAAAATGTTGAGTTTCTGTCAGAAAAATAAATGTTTAATATTCTGGATTTCCATCCAATTTAAAATGGAAATGCCTGTTTAATCAAGAAAATGGTTGGGGAAAACTTCTCAGTCATCTGTGTTTAAGTCTCCTTGATAACAGGGTTTTTGTCCTGAAGAGCTTGTCTCAAAATCAAGTTGTGCTGGAATAAGTTACTCAGGATCAACCACTTGTTTCTGGATAGCACCGTGTGTGAATATTCTTACTCAGCAAGAGCCTTATACATGTCTGTACAGATCTTGTGTTAACAATTCATGCTGCAGGACAGGAAAAGAGAGGCCTCTGATACGATTTGCTCAGGAGTTTCCTCTGTGGCCAGTAGGAGTGCAGCCTGCAAAATTAATTCTTTAAATTATGAGGTATTAAAGCAGAGAGGGACAAGTGGACTCCAGAAGGTACAGGGAAAGCTTTTTCTTCTCCTTGACATCAGACAGCCGAGTTGGCCTCTGCTCCTTTGCTGCATATTGATGAGACAAAGATTTAGAGAACACTCAAGCCCCTAAACTCTTTCCTGCAGGAGCTCCCTTTCTGCAGAAATCTCTTAGGTATCTTTCTTCTGTGTTAGGAACATAAGTCACTCTCTACCATCCTGTCCCTTTCTCACACTGCTTCCCTGCTTCTCACGGCTCTACCCATGTCAGTGGTTGAAAGGAATTGCTCTAGTCCTGGAAGTATATGGGAGGGCAGCCCAAGGAGGCTCCTACTGTCACAGAAAAGGTGAGGGTGCTCCCAGCCAGCACAGGAACATTCCTTTCTGTGTGAGCTACACTCCTTAACCGCCAGGGAGGAGGATGGGGGTGAAACCTGATGGCATCATCGGCTCCGTGAGGGGTCAGTGCTGTCCAGGAGCAGGTCAGTCTCCTTGATGGCCAACAGCCACTCACTGCTGCCTCCCCAGAGCATCCCTGCAGAGTCAGTGGCCGTCTGCTCCAACATCTGTCACCTCAGTTCTGGGCTGGGGAGGGGTCCCAACTTCTTCAAGAGTGTTCTCCAGACGTGTCCAGAACCGCCCCTCCAGTGTCACCCAGACATGCAGCAAGATGGAGTTTAGGGCATATTCTCACAGGGCTTCAGAAAAGCAAATGGAGGTTTTCTCTCTGCATCTAATCCCCTGCTCCACCACTTAGACTCGTAAATATCACTTGGGTAGAGACCTCAGTTCTCTTACAAACATGACCTGAAAGAGAAACATTTTGCATTATTTCTTTCCCTTCCTTGAGTGTTGAACATAGAACCCTATTTTGATTTGCAAACCTATCACCTGCCCTTCAAACTTTCCCCTTTCCCTCCCAAAATAGGCCTGTGTTAATAATGAAAGTAAGAAAATATTCACGTATACTTTCTCTTATCTTAATTACTAATATTTTCTGCTCTGGTTTTATTTTTTTAGCCTCTTTTTACATTTAATTTGGCATCTAACCAATTGAAATTATGTTCTATTTATGCTTTTTAGCAAATGGTTTTGGCTTCAAGTTCTTAACATTTCATTCATGGTTATTTGTTCTAGTATTTAGCACATATCCAGCTTGCCTGCCTTGTAACTTCCAAATGAGAATAGTAAAAATGTGTGGAGGCTTATTAGATCTGGGGCTCTTTTATTTTGCCTTTTTTTTTTTTTTTTTAAATTCAAATGGGAAACACATTTTTAATATTAATTTTTTCATTTATCTGAACCAGGATGAATTGTGGCAAATGTACTGAGGAGAATATTTCCTCTGCTTGATGATCTCAGGAAGGGGGATGCATGGAAGGGGGTGGGGGGGTGTCCATGTTTTTCTCTCAACTTGTTTCTGTGTCTGTTGGTTACTTTTCAAGGTCTCTCACTTTGCATATGGACCCAATACCAGCACAGGAATGCCTGTCCAATCTTTCTCTAATTAAAGGATCTAATGTCTAACAAAAGAAGTTGCAGCTGTCCAAGGCCAAATACACTGAAGAAATTTAAAAAACCCAACAAACCCAATACTAATATAGGAGCATTGAGCAAAAATTTCACAGTGAAATGTCCTGTTCTGGAACTAGATGGACATGAAGATCCCACCTGGCAGCAGATTGTATGTGTGGAGGAAATCCAGTGCTCTGCCAATTGTGAAGCATACTTTTCTGTAAAAGTGGCTCCATTAACCCCTGGAGCAAGTAAGAGAGCAACCCACAGGCAAGATCAGGACTAAAATGCCAGAACTAAAGCTGCCTCCTTTGCTCATATTTGAAAACACCTCATTCCAATATTACCCCCTCGACATGAAGAGCTGCTACAACCCTATAACAAGAATAATCTTGTAAAAAGTGGGGAAAAGTGAAAATATCAGAATTAGGTACTTCTGAAATTTCCTGTAAAAAGGTTGTCCTGATTTCCTACACAGACAGCATGACTTTTGTCACAGCAGTGAAGTAAAAATATCTTTGCTGTCCTGTGGGGTAATATCAGAGCTGGACAGTGCTTGTTAATCACAGTCCTTAGATCATGTCATATTTTCACTTGGTGTAACTTATAATTTAATGCCTTAAAATCCCCCTCCAAGTCTGCATGTAAAATTACTCATTTTTCAGTCCTAAATTGTTGTGTCCTCCTAACAAGTTGAGTTGATTACCTCGTGTCCTATCACCTTCAAAAAAACAGCTAAGCTCTGCTGGTGCCATTAAGAGCATTTGACAGTGTAGAGAACTGTCATTATAGGCCTCTCTTGCTTTCTCAGTTTAAATAGGCCTCATTTCAATTGCCTTTCTCTCTAGGTCATGTTTCCTCACCTCTTATTACCCATACTGCCTTCCTTTGGACTTTCTCCATTTTGTCTAAATGTCTGTTTACGTAGGATGTATAAAATTATACAGAAGGCCTTACAAAAAGGCCTCATTAGGGCTTTGAAATAATTATATCTCAGGTCTTGTAAAATCAGCAATGGGAAAAAAGGCCTAGTAAAGGTTATTAAGTACAGAGAGGCCATCTTTCCTGACCTTCAAATTGGTGGTGGCCACAGGTCTATTTTGGAAAGTGGTTTACCTTTCTGACAGCAATGTGCTGCAGATTCCCATCCACCCTGTGGCCAGAAAAGTCCTCAGAGCCTGTTTTGCACAGCTGGCTCCTCCTCCCTGCACTTCACTGAGACTGTTTTTCTGTTTCTCTCTGGGATAACTTGCATGTATCTGTTCTGAATTTAATCTGCTTAATTATAGTCCAGTCCCCTCCTGTATAAGCATAATCTACCAAAGACAGAGAAATTAGCTGCTTCTTTCCATAAAGCAATTTTTTCCCATCACGTGTTTGATAGCTCGTTTAAAACCTCGGTTGTACACACAGAAAAGGTCCTAAAAGAAAGAGCCTTTCCAACAGGGTCAGTAAACATGGTATATAACTGAGATGTGTAAAACAAAGATCTATGGGTCTGGCCATCTGTTTTGACTTGTCTGGCTAGGACAAGTGCCCCACAACAGGCCTATGTTTAATGCCTGGATGTGGTGTCCGGTTTGTCAACGCTCGTGTCCGACTGTTTGGAGGGCATGGTGCCCATTACCCATTGCTGAGGCACTGCTTGGAGCACAGAGAGCCTTGTGCAGGCAGTCCACGCAGCCTTGCTGGGCTGCATCTGTTCGTCTGCATCTCCCACTGATGCGTTTTTTGGCAGTGCCAGCACAGTAGCCACATGTCTAGTGTTTGCCTCATCTTTGCTGAAAGGCCCATGCCAAGGAAAACCAGCAAGGAGCAGAGAGATACTTGAAAAGCAAAACTGGAGCTTGTGGTAACTGACTTTCATGGGCTAGGCTAAAGGGAGCTCAGCTGTCTGAGTTAAACTCAGAAACAGCTTTTCCAAAAGCACTGGTGCTGTGTCAGGCTCAGTAGAGGGGCTGGGTGTTGGAGGAGAAGAGAGCAGAGGTGTCCCAAGGGCCTTTTTGTAGATACAACCTCTGCTCTAACCCAATTCACTCTGAGATTGGTTTGCGCTCCTAGATAACACCTGAGTTATTGTTGGTGTACTTGAAAATGTAAGAATTACCATACTCAGAAAACAGGGACATCTAACCTGGTATCTTCTCTCTATCTCCATGTTCAGGTGTGAATTAGAACAGTGAGCTCAGGGTACTGCTGGGCAGAAATTCTTACCTTCTAGTGATGACAGTGCAGGCACTTCCTGACCCAGAAATATTATCTTCCTATCTCATAGCTCTCAAATGATTCCTGCACAAGAGCTCGTACAGTTGCTTTTGAAGCTGATCTGAATAACCAGTTTTCTATGACAAGCAGTACCACTGCTGAAGCACACAGTGCCTGAAGAACAGCTGTACTCTACCTACATACAAGACAGCAGATAGAAAATCTATTTATTCATTTTGTACCTCAGCAATCTTGATGCTTAAACATGCTACTTGTTTTCCAGTGTGCAGCATGCTTGGCAGTGCCTGAAATGTACCCCACAAACTCAGACAGCCTCCAGTACCCAGAGGTTATTGCTCTTGTTTGTCCACCTTGTGTATCCTTGGCTACACAGTGATTCAGCTTCAGAAGGAAAGAGAACAAAGCTACTCCCTTCACTCTGCCCTCATTGTCTTTTAAAAAAGCCCCGGTTAGGAAAAATGTGAGTCCAAATCCAGGCAGGCTGAGGAGCTATAATGACTCAAGTGCCACAATTCTTGGACAGCTCCCAGGACATTTGTTGAAAAGCTTGGGACATTTCTCACTGCTTTCCCCAGAAAAAGCTGATAAAGGCACTTTCCCTTTGCAGTTGACATGAGAGTCTGAACCCCAACATTATTTGCAGCAGGGTTAAATGAAAGGATCTCTCCCTGTGCAATAATTAAAAGAATAGCTACAGTGATTGATTATTTGTATGTTAATACTGTTTTGCAGCCCCAACTGAGAACCCAGTGAGACTGGAACTTACAGGAACAAAATAAGAGGTCAAAGAACAATTCTAAAGTATATAATTACTACTGGTTTTGTTTCAGAAACACTTCAGAATACAGAACCTCATTCCAGGGGTGCTTATGCCTGTGTTAAGACCTATCCCTTGTTCTTGCACTCCACTTATATAAGAATTGATGTATTTGCAGAAGGTCATAATGGTTGCGCCAAACTTAGAAATTCACCCCAGGTTTGGCTCAGGTTTGAATATCAATATTACTGTCTCTGCTTGCACAAGATGAATCTGCATTCAGTAGAAAAATTAATTTAAGTATGGGATTTGTTATTGCTGATAAAGGAGTGAGGAGAGATAGCAAGATAAAAGCATGTTTAGAGATGAGATGTTATTAGACATTCTGTGTACTGTCCACAGGCCAGAGAGGATATAATACATGCATAAAAAGCAGAGGAGTTTGACAGTTTAGTTATGATATTCCTCCAAGTAACATACATTGGCTTAGCTGAACATCTCTCTGAATCATCTGGTGAAGGTTTATCACAAAAGTTAGATCTGGCTTCAAAACTGGAGTGATACCTGAAAGCATAACTTTGATAAAGACAGTAAGATTTGAAGAAGAGGTGCTATGGCCACAAGAATCAGAAAGGTTGAATTTGTTGAACAGTTGTCATTCTTTGTCATTTTTTAATGGCCTCCTTCGAATGACTGCTGAGCTGAGGAGCTCAGTATATGCTTGTACAGAAGTTTTTGCTACTCTCAAAGGTGGTCATTTCTAATAAGTTATCAATCTTGGAGGGTGCTGCTGAAAAAATTTGAGTAATCTTCAGTAATTTGAGAAATAGGGTAAAGGAGAAAATAAAACTGAGATGCAAGAGAAACCACACTCTGAAAAACTATTCCAGTGTAGAGATTTCAAATGCCAGCATCATCTGAATGGCACAAAAACCCTTTTTCAGTAAGACTGTACAGTTCAATACTGATGGCCCATTTTTCTGTCTTTGACCAGCTCCTAACACCCACCCTGAATAGTCATATCACGGCTTTGTTACTTAGACATTTATTTTGCACTCTAGTTTCCCCTCTCTATGCTTTTCTTACTTTTCTCAAATCTTGATTTAACAGAAGCTGTTCATTGATCCAAGATTGGCAAAGAATTTTTTAAAAGAACCGAACCCTGCAAGTAACATGGGTAGCTCCAAAGCCAGTGTGAACCAAAGAGCAATATTTGGGACTTATGTGTTTGGTTTTTTTTTTTTAATTAGGGTATATTTTTTCCATTAAATTTTCCAAATAGGAATCCAGAAAACAAGGAGAGATAATAATAGGGTTTTTTTTTAAAAAAAAAAGCTATTACATTTTGTATTTCTTGGACTTGAAGCAATTTCAATTATTGTACAGATTAAATCCCTTCCTGAGGTATGCCAGAGATTTAGCAAAGGACAGTGCTGAGAAAGTCTATCACAGCACTGTGTATGGCTTCGAATTTTTGTCCTGTTCTTCCTGGGATACTGCCAACAATTTGAGGAGAGATTCTGGGGAAAAGTGAGGGCTAAACACTGGGTTCTTTACTACTCTAAAGCTAAGTTCTCTTCCTTGAAAACTATTTCAAAGAAGGAGATGTCTTTTTTTGCATTTACAAGTGTCTCCCATTTGATTTCTATGAATAATTCACCACCCTCAGATAAAGTCCAAGCCAGCCATTGCAAATACCATGCTACTGAAAGCCAGACCCTGGTGCAACAGTTACAAGTGTGTGTGTTCCAGCTGGAGCCACACCAAACGTCTGAGTAGAACAGGACGAATATGAAATCTTTCCTTGGAAGTATTCTGTAACACGGATTTTAAATGTATTCCTTCCCTCTCATAAACTTATTTGGTGAATGTGTCCATGGAAAGCTGGAAATTAAAACGGAGAAGCAGATGAAGAGTCTTGTGCTTAGGCTTTGGGTGGAGGTAGATTTAGGTAGAGCTCTCACATACTGATCTTCCACACTCTACTTCATTTTTTGTCCATTCCGAATTCTGAAAGAAGAGGTGACATAAAATGGATTTTCACAGGAGTCTAAGAGAAAAACCACCTCGCCTTTCATCCTGTTCCCTGTCATTGCACTGGTCTGTGGGATGGAACAAGGACAGAGCTGTCATGTCACAGCACAGCCCTTCCTTTCCCTTCTTTAACCTGTCAGAAGCACTTCTGTATCTGCCCCTGGAACAAGCTCTGACATATATGACAGGTATTTCGGAAGCCCCTGAGACACCAAAAGCGGCAAAAAGGTAAGTGAAAGAGTAGGAGGTGAGAAGAATAGGTGAACTACAGAGCCATGGGAAAGCTCATGGGCAGGACTATGAGGATAAGTACTCAGGATAGTGAGGAACAAGGGCAGGTGGAGGTGAAAGGTAGGGATTTGGATACCAGACTGTCCTCCCTCTGGCCTTTGGTATGCAATATGGGTGGAGCTGGAGTTGTGAGGTCTATCAGCTGCTCTGCACAGGACTGATTGGGGTTGTCACCCAAATCAATCACAAATGCTGCAGTGCAGATCCCCGCTCATATGGCCTTAAGTGACCTTAAGTGAGTGAGCTGGAGTGAGCCCAGCCCAGGTCTGGCTGGAAAGAGCATGGAGAGGTGTAGGGGTGGCACATGGCTACAGGGAGGAGAGGGCTCAGAGGTGGTGCTGTAGGCCTCTCAGGGAACAGCTGTTGTTCACGGTTTCCATTTCATTTACACTATCATTCCTCCTGAATGGGACAATCAGGATAAATTAAAATAATGAGATACTTTGAGAGTAGAGTCATTATCAAAATCAAACTTTGCTTGTTTAAACTACTGTGCAACATTTGTGGAAGTTTCTCCTTCCCTTGCTTATATCCAGCTTAAATTTACTGGCAGTTCTCTTGTCACTGTTGAAGCTGTATTCAATTTTACCAGCAACAATGTATTGTGATTGGAGTGAATTGAGTTTTCCATTCAGAAATTATTAGATGCACAATGTAGAACTGAATAATAAGCATCTGTTCATGAATGTTTTGCCTGTGGTTACACAGAGTCATGTGCCTTCCTCACCACTGTACACAGGGATGTCATTACAGGGACTCAATATGGTTGAGCTAAGTGACCACTTCTGCTTTGTTATGTCCAATACTGTACTAATGCTATAACCTCGGAGTAGAATTTCTACTCAGATCCCAAATATGGGCTCCTAAGGAGAAAAAACTCACTGTTTCAGTTAGCAAAATCAATTAAAATTGATTATTGGTTATGAAAAAGAGGCTGATTCCATTTTCCTATTCTATAGATCTATAAATAGATTATGGTCCCACTGTTAAGTGAAAGTCTTCAATCTACGTGATTAGAGGTAGGGAGCAGGGGTGAACTGAGCTACATCAAACTCAGTGTTTGATGAGACTCTGCATCTGCCTTTTGTTCAAAATATTTTTGAACATTTTTCTTGGAGAAGGGTCCAGTTTTTGGAAAGAATTCATGTGTTTTTTAGGATCAAGGTGAAGTGTCCAGTATTTGAGAGTCTCCAGCATTATATTACTACAAATCCCCGTGTGTAAAAATGCACACCTAAACAGATCAGCTGTATTAGGGCTGGAAGAAGGTAAGGAAGAGAAAAAGAACAAGACACACAGTACTAAGACTCCAGAATTTCTTACCACACACACCATCACAGCATAACTTTATTTTTTTGCTTTCTCCTGCTGTCAAACTTCAGAGAGATTAAAATCAGACAAGTCTGGAAAGGAAATGAAGCTTCTCACTTTATTACTCTTGATTAGCAGCAAATTATTCTCCTAACATTTACTTTTTCTTCATTTATTTAAGAGTGATTACACGCAAATAGCGGTTAAAAACGTCAGGCTTTTAATAATAGTTTTATTTGCCACTGTAATTGCTTCTGTAGCATCTCTGAAGTCTGAAACACACCCCTCCTGATGCAAAATCAAAATAGCAGCAATGCATCTTTCTCTTTAAAGTACACTCTCCAAAAGAGTATAAAGAAAGATGTAGGAGTTTATTTACTATGTTTCTTATTTAGTTATGTTACTGTGTATTTAATGTTATTCACTATGCTTGGTCCAAGCTCAAAGGCTGTACCTGTATTCCCATATGGAGAACCCTTAAGATCAATTTTAACCTCCTGTTCCCTCAGAAGCTTCTCAAGTGCACAAGTTTGCTTAGCTAGCCTGTTGATCCATCCTGTCCTGTACTTTGCTCCCCACTCTCGCACTGGAATTGGGAGAGCTGTGACTGGTAGGACTGTCCTGCAGTTTGGGCAGAGTGTGGGTGACACTGATGTGTCGGAGCTTTTGCTCAGCCTGGCTTTATCCTTCCAAACTGCAGCTCCTGCCAAGCAACACCTGAGGTGCCATGGGGAAGTGCCCACTTGGCAGTTCATTGCTGAATTGCTAAGTGAATATATATTTTTTTTTTCTCCCTGTTACCTCTAAAGAAAACTTCCACACCAAAACCCACAGAGACTTTTATTTTCAATTCTAGGTGGTGGTTTCTGTCCTCCTATAAAATTCAAGGCTGGGACAAAAACTGAGAGTCTTTTCCAAAAGGAAGGATGGAGCATCTGTCCTAATGGAAAATTCTTTGAGCTTGGCATTTTTGTGTCCTTGTCTTTCTGGTTTTTTTCATTTTTGCTTTCATAATTGCCGTTTATGCTTATTCCTTCTGCATCTGAGGGCTAATACAGTCTAAATGGCCCTACTTTTCCAGGGGTACTCTATATCCTGGAAGAGTTCCCAGGATATTTTCCAGTTAAGATTCACTCTATTTCTTTTCAATAAAACCTAGCACTGATGGGAACTCCAACAGCATCATCTCGGAGTGAATGTGACCTTCTGGTGAGAGAAGTCGAGCAATCTTCTCCCTCTGGGATGAGAGCATGGTTATGCCTCATTATTGTGAATAAGTTCTCTACACAGGTTTCTGCATGCTGCATATCTGGGCAACTTCACAGTATATGCACACGTAAATAAATAATTGCTTCCTTTAAGTAGACCCACAATGTTTGGGAGTTGAAATAAGGAAAGAATCCAACTTTCTGCATTCTTAGTAAGAGGTGTTTTAAAAAAGGGAAAAAAGGGCCTTTCTCATCAAACCCAGAGGTCTCTGAGGACTTACAAGGAGTAGATTTGTTAAAATCAGAATTGCCTGTTTTGCACATTTGCTTTTGGAATAACACCACATTTTTAAACAAACTTTATTAGAATTCATATCCCGTTATGGAGCTGTACAGAACTCCTTTAACAAGCATAGTCTGGCTGGAGGCAATGAATCTGTCTTTGTCACTAATGATGTTTGTATTATTTTAACACTGTTGATACTGGGGATTTGGGGGGGGGGGGCTGCAAGCAATCATCTTTTAACCACAGCTCACCTGCCTTGCATGCTGATTAGAAAAATACCTTTCCCTCTGCATGTCAGGAGCACAGTGGGGTACACGAGGGGATGTGACCAAAGGATTTCAGTCACATAGTCTGGTTGCTGGAAAAACCCTTTGCAATCCCAGTGACCTTTACCTATTCAGTGAAAGGGATGGGTGGAACTCCTTTGGCAACACTTTTCCATAATCTGGATCTTTTTCACGTGGTGAGTGTGGTACCCTGTCAGGAGGGTTTGTGATGCAGCCATTTGGTAGAAGGTCATTTTCAGAAGAACTAAAGCAGCTCTCGTTCTTTCAGATGTGAGGGAATCCCGGGCCTGGGCCCAGTCCAAGCTGTTCAAGTGCTGAGGAGGAGGGTGATTCAGGTGTCAGTTGTGGAACTCAGAGGAGAAGGGAGCAGGGACCTACTCATGAAAAACTAGATATCGCTCAGCTGAGGATTTTCAGAATAATCATTTTTGATCAAGCAGTAATGTCCTGTTGTGGGTACCACAGTTGCATAAATTCATCCAAGATCTTCCTCAGATCAGGAGGGAGTGGGGTTTTTGACTTCCAGAGGATGTGCACAGGATATTTAGGATGCTGTTGTGCTTACATATCCATCCTATCTCCTGCCATGACACAGAAGTAGGATGGCACACATTTCCCTGATTCCTTTGAGCATCCCAGCCCTCTCCTGTGTTGGCTTGGACAGCAGGCAAAACTTATTTGTGAACTGCAGTGATAGACATATGTCCACCCAAGGCACAGATGTATGGATAATAGCTGAAGGCTACTTGAATAAAGAAATATTTTTTTGTAGCCTTTGAAACCCATTCTTTACCTTGGAGTATGAGATCTACCACAAAATTAAAGGTATTCCCCTGTGCTGCAGCCCTAAAGAGACAAGCGCTGTGACCTGAGTGAGCAGGGTCTGTTCGTGATCCTCCACAGAAAAGTGGGAAGGGATCAGCACGATTCATTTTTATTCCAGTTAGAAAAGATACTTTTTTTTATGAGCGGATAAGATATTTTGTCAGGAAATGGTTCTCAGCAGAAACAAGTCTGCCAGGTTCAGAGAGTGGGTTGGATGCCTACTTGCTCTTGATGCCCTAAAGAAATGAGAGGGCTGTATCCCACCTGCTGTTGTTAGGGCTTGGAGCTCAAAAACCATGACAAATGGTGCACAAGGCAAAAATACCAAAATGAAGGAGGGGAACGAAAATGATCTACAGTAACTGAGAAAAGAAAAAGGTTAATATTCCTTGGCAGTTGTTACCTAACTCTTCTTTTTCTTTTTTTTTCTTTTTTTCTTTTTTTTTTTAGTGTTTAAATTTAACAGTAATGCCCAGGAATATATTGAGCATTTGAGATAAAGCTCCACAGTTTTGAAAAAAAAATGAGAGAGGAGAAACTAAAAGTCCTGGTACTAACAGAATACTAATTTGATTCTGTAGTAATTAATTAAATTGATCTTAATTAAATTTTTCCTGCTGGATTCATGAAACAATCTGTAATTTTGCCACCTATGCCATAAAACTGTAACATATTCCCTTTGAATTTGTAAATGTTCCTAACTGTTATTTTTATTCAAAGGTCCACCTGAGCTTAATTATTGCATAGGTTTGGTGTGGTTAAAATGAACAAATTTTAGAGGTTACTTGCAGACAAGATGATAATGTAATTAACGTTGCCATCTGTGAGTTCTTCTTCATTACCATTGCCTCTCCATGGACTAAATATTCAGAAAACCATTTAATCCTGAGTCAAGCCTGTGAACTCAGGATCAGAGTCCCAGGCCTGTGTGGTCATTTCAGCAAAGTAAATGGGAAAGTTTGTGAGAGATAATGACATAAACTGACACCCCATGCCATGGCTGGGTGTCCCCTTCCTGGCTACCTAAAGGGCAGCACCCAGGACTGTGCACAGAACATGTCCTTGCCCAATGCTTGTGTGAAGACAGATTATCTGAAATGTCTTCAAAACAACAGGGTTGTTTTGGTTTTGGTGTTGGGGGTTATTTTGAAAGTAGTAGTGAGGCCTCCAGGAAAATAGGTAGAAAGAAAAATTCCTTAAAACAGTCTTAGGGAGCAAATCCTTTCTCTCTGACTTCTTTAAGCAGCACAAACTATATTTTTCCTTCCATATCAGGCCAGGGAGAATCAAAGACTCAGGGAATCTCCTTCTCTCTCTCTCTCTCCCTCTCTCTCTCTCTCTCTCCCTCTCTCTGCCTCTCTCCCACTCTCCGTCTCCCTCCCCCTCTCCTTCTCCCTCTCTGTGTTGTAATGGCCAAATTTGACCCAGATAGAGCTGCAAGGCCCTCTGTGACTCATCTGAGACAGTGTACCTCCTAATGAAATCATCCATAGTCCAGATGGCAAATCCAGCTTCCAAGAGACCCAAGAATTGAAATTCACTTATCCCTAATGGTATTTTGAATAATATTGAGTGATTTTTCAGAGTGCTACTGTATTGGGTGCTCTCCAGATATGTCAACTGGTGTCAAGTGGTTGCTGACTGTGGAACCTGCAAGAGAGGTTTTTATGCAGGGACAGAAGACTGCAACTGTAGGTGACTGTTCTGCATTACTTATTCACTTTGCTAGCTTCCGTGTGAAACCTGTTTGCAGAGTTCTTCATGGGCCTTAGAGGTACCTTTCATGGAAAACCTGTTTGAATTTCTTCAACTTTAATAAGAAGGAAGATATGATGAAGTTCCACTGGACTTGATGCTGATGTCTGTCCCTTTCTCAGCAGGATCAGATCAGCTGTGCCAGCAAGAGCCCAGAGAACCTTCCACTACATCTTCTCCAAACCCTTCTGTCTGGAGGACATTACAGTGCTGCTGCAGGGGGTCCTACTGAACATCAGGGATTTTGACATCAGGATTGTGTATGATTAAGAGACATAATCAGCTTTTAACATTATGATTCTGAATGTTTCAGCAGAGGCATGATTGATCTACCAAAGGATACTCTGGCGGATGTGAGCTTCTGCTAAAGGTTTGCCTATACAGGACTCTGCCAGAGTGAGTTCCTGCAGACCATCCTGCTCCCACAGGCCAACCAAAGCTCAGATTTGACTCTCATAGGGGTTTTGTGACTGTCTGAAGGCAACTATCCTTGCTTTTTCCAAACCGCCTCTGTTCACTGGGGGTCATGGGGCTCCTCTAGCTTACAATGCCAACCCATTAACTAGATAGGAAAAGACAGAAGTCTTGATTCCCAGCCCAGTGAGTTTATTTTTATCCCATGTTCCGGTATACATACAAAATTTCTGAATTATGATCTTGGATATTGTCTGCTGCATTCTTAGTGGGAAATTTCACAATGTATCGGCAAGTGAAATTCAATTGGTTTGTGTTTACTTATCCTACCTAAGAGCTGAAAATGCTGCAGTAATGAACAATATATCAAAATGTCAAATTTATATTCAAGCTATTTGGAATTCTCAGTTTCCAAAATAGCTTTAAAAAAAGCGATGTCCTACAGACCTTCATTGCAGTGCACCGAAAACTCCTTGGTAATAAAGGCTTCCTTCTCCAGGACATAAAAGTATTACAGACAATTAATTACGCTGTGATTAGCTGACATATCTTAACTGTAAATCATTGTTGCTTAAATACTGCTTCAAAGAATTAATTGGCTGCCTGCCAGCTGAGGGAAATGAAATCTAGCGCTAGAAATAATATCAAAGCTAAGGCACCTGTGAAAGAGTCTGGGAGCAGCGTGGAGATGCACACCTTGCATTTACATTGGGTACCCAGCAGACAAACGCCTCACAACTCCTGCAGTCCCTTGTGGCAGACAGCAGTGAGGGAAAAGTCCATCTGACTTTTCTTCCTGGTGCTTGCCCCCATAACACCACTGTAAAGCACTGTGGGCTTGATGTTGAGGGACAGCCACAGCCACCAAGCGTGGTCTCTGCCCCACGTGGAATGTGCAGTTAGGGCTATCCTAAGATGTAAGGAAGGCTCAGGATGCAGCTACAGCTTTTCTCCAGCCTAGCTCACAGCCTGTGTCTGCATCCTAACACTGAATTTGAGTGAATTCAGGGGAATCCAGTGTCACAAGCAGGGATATGACCACAGCTTCTGGATCCATCTAGAGAAATAAGGAAGATTCCTCAAGACAGGTACTCAGTTACACCCACCTGACTGATATCAGTAAATAAACACCATGTGACAAACTGTGAACAAACTGAGTTTAGAGATTACAATCCAAATTTCAGCCCTCTGTGAGATGTTCACGGATATAATCTTTCAGATATAAAATAGAGAAAAAAATAATAGAGAAAAAAATAGAGAAAAAAATAGAGATTGCTGCAAATCTGATCTCTAAAATGAAATACATTTAGCAGTCTTTGTAATTTATCAAACATGGACGTGTATCCACACTGTAGTACATAGCCAGCTTCCGACAATAATCTTATTGAAGTAACAATCTCTGCTCATGCTGCTATCTTTCAGATCATGCTAAAATTTCATTTAGAAAGATTAAAAATCAAATAAATGTCATTTATTCTTATTTTTTCTCACATCTCTTCCATGTGTTTAGGGACGACATTGCTTCTCTCTTTAAAGGTCATTGAAGGTGTCTGGGGTCTATTTTCTATGAAATCCAATTTTCTATACTCTCTGGCTAGATATTTCTTAAAGTCCTTAATATGCCCATAATATCTATTGCAGAGAAAACCCTTCTGACATCTTAAGAAATCCAGATGGACTGTGCAGCTGGGATCCAACCCAGATTTCCTTCCCACAGCAGGGCTTGCTTTCAAGATAGTGAATTAAGACCATGGAGCGTTACTCCAGAGCAAAACAGCTGCCCAGGAGCAAGGTGGACATGATCCAGTCGTGTCTGTAGAAGAGTCACTCTGTGTGTCTGCCCGAGGATTGAGTTGTTGCCTCCAACCTGGAGTCATGGCCAAGCTGAGAGTGCTCTGTCTCGCTTGATGTCACACAACAAAACAGAATCTGGCAGAAGTTTCAAAGGATAAGGTTATTAAGAAGTTTTAAAGGTAAAAGATATTTACCTTTGTAAATATCTTGTAGGGACTACACAGTTATGACCTCAGGTAGCTTAGCATCAATAAGCATGGAATTTCTTTAGTATCACCTCACTGTCTCTGCTACCAGTTCAAGGGATAAGATTCACAAAGCAGACATCTCTAAGCCACCCCTAACATGGCTGAGAGTCAGTGGCGAGAAACAAACACTTCTAAGATTCATCCAAGCTGTAAGAATTGTGCTCTATTTTCTCCTTCAGTAATTAGCATGGAAGCCTAAGGTGACTACCTCAGTTGTAGTCATCCAGAACTGTATGGGATGAATTTCAAACACAATGAATAAGCTCCTCAAGAGTAATAATCTTATTTATACTACAAAGTATTCTGTGCTTCCTCAGGGTACAGGAAGCTTTCAGCTGATGTAAGCATACTGCCAAAATAAATAGTCTTATCCTTGGCTGTGCAGTCTCCCTCACTCTTTTCTGCTGGGTAAAAAGGTGGATGTGGCCATGTCCTAAATTGCATAAACTGCTGTGGCTGAAAACAACTGAATTTCAAAGCTTCATATGCTGGTAAATCTACCATATCTTTAGTCACCTTGTTCAATGATTCCTTTCACTGTTGCAAGATGGGTCATGCTTTATGTGTTGAAATCCTCATCACTAATTTATAATCAGCCTTTGCTTCTAGATTTTGCAGTATATATTGTCAGCAGTTTCTCTGAATGATTTCAAAAATCAATTTTTGAAATTGAGTCAACAATGTCATGGTGAGACCCTGTCTTTAAACTGAAAGAGAATAGTCAGTACCATTCCATCTGATGCTCTGGTATAGGTCTACACTGATTTTTGATTGAACAAAAAGTGTTCTGAGGTTTGGAGATCTAAAAGGATCAGTCCATAAAATATTTCATTTCACATCATGTGATAAGTAGCTTCCACTCCATAAACTCTTTTCCAGCTGGTGCTGGAGACAGACAGGTTCTGTGTGGGCTTTTTTCCAAAGCAAATCATCGTAGTCTCAGTCTCTCTCAGTAATTGCAATTATTCACCATGTATTGTGACTTGCAAATGAGACTTGTGAAGACTATTCAGAAACAAGCCATCCACAAATATGCAGATTAAGAAGGCTGTTGAAATGTGTCTTGCTTTAGAAAATTTTGCCATTTGCTGTCTTTTTCAGCACAAGTTTTGTAGCACTATGAATCTTGATCAATGATCCCTGTCTGCCACATGAAGACGAAAGGAGTGATGTGCCATACACAGTGGGGTTGCATGGGCTGCAAAAGCCTTGGACTCATGTCTTGCCCGAAACACAAAGCCAGTATCTCCTGCTCCTCTGGCTCTGCAGGGTCTCAGGGCCTGGACACTTGATGCTGATATCCAGGGGAAGCCATGAATTGGTGGATGTATTACAGCTTGATGGAGGCTTGCTCTAGGCATGAGAATTTCACTTGACTGAAGAGGTTGAAAGTTTCACTTGACTGAGAACTAAGTCAAGGTGGCAGTGGGCTGCAGGGCTGTGAGTGCTCCTTCCACAGCCTTGTGAACAGACCCTGAGCCCTCCAGGGAGTATGGGAGATATATCTTAAAGTTGCCTGTTCTCTTTTCCAGCCACTTTCCTCTTTAGCACTTTGTGTGGAGGGTTAATCACTGCCTATTTTGGGAAGTGCTTGGAGACCAGCAACCCAGGGAGCTAAGAAGGGGAAAAGTACAGTTCAAAACTAAAAGGGTTAAAAATGATCTTCAAATGTCAGGCTGCCTCAGGGAAACAAGAGCTCACCTCAGCTCCATTTAGAGTGATGTTGGGTAGAAGGAATTTTATTCTTTCAAATGTATGTGCATTTATAATGCATAAAAATGTAGTTAAATGCAGGCCTCTGTGTGACTGAAGAGCGAATATTAAACATAAACGGGTTGCTTCACATCTGGAAGGAAAGCAAATCAGCATTGCTTCTCCACAGGGTGAAACTGAAATGTGAGCCTTGCAATCTTATTACTAGGCCAGGGAGAAATGAAATAGAGAGTTGAGAATCAGTATGAGGTAAAATATGCCATTAAACTATCAGATGAAATCGGGACAAAAGGGGAGAAATGCAGGTGCAGGAGGAGAAAGAAGAACAAATTTTTTCTTTTGGACAGATTGAGCGCATTTTGTGTGATGGCCTAGTACACGTTTTTAGGAGCTTCTCGGTCTCAATGAGTAAAACAGTAATTTAGGGGGAGGTTTCTATGATCTTCAACAATTTTTACCTTTTTTTCCTCTGTTTTCTCTGACAGATTTTTTGTGTGCTTTGTCACTTAAAACAAGGAATTTAAAGGAAAAGTCTCCTCTGTGAACTGGTCTGGTAGAACCATAACCCAACACAGAATATCAAGTTAGTCAGGAAAATGTAGCTTCCTTATATGAATAACATTATGGTTTCTCAGCCAGGTAGGAAATGTCAGTGATTACAGGCATTTATTAAAACTGCAGCTTGCATGATCCTTTTCCAGCTTTTTTCTTTCCCAAAAACCTACATGGGAACACTGTCTTATTCAGCAGATAGCATGAATACATTCACTGAACAGGTCACAGTGAGCAGGTAGTGAGTAGGTCACAGGTAGAGACACACAGTCAGCTTTTGTTAGCTGATGATTAATTCTGCTTTCAGCAAAAGGAATAATGTAATTTGTTGACTCTATATATTTTTATTATGATGATTATAATTTTCCTCCTTCAGTTTGTGAAGCTTTCCCCTTATATAATACAGTTTCCAAATGCTGACTACTCCACCAACATAATCATTTATTTAAGAATTTTTCTTTGTAATACACTCCTGACAATGCATATGCAATATTCCTGCCTGGAAATGTCAAGTCAGTTTATTTAGAGAAGCAAATCTAACATCTACCTCTTTAAATCAGAAGACAGTAGCATCAAAATAAATGCAGAACCTTCCTCTGAAACGGTTCCTATGTGTGCTTAACTCTCCATTTGCTGATACTTATTCATTGTGACGAGGTGCTAATCTCCGATTCCTCGTCACTTCTGTCTGGTTTCAGACAGTTACAGCAAAGAACCAAAATAAATTTCCTGCCATCCAGCCCCCCAGCTGAAGGGAAAAGTGGAAGATTGAAACAAGCATCTTGACCATGGGAGATTGTCGGAAGCCACAGAAGCTCCACAAATAACAGGTAAATCTGGGATTGCTGTGCTTCTCCTGCAGGAGGTGGTTTGCACATCTGAAAGTAGAGTAGGATTAGAAAGAACCTCAGTAGGTGATGACAAGCAGCAGGAATATGAATCTTCATATCTAGAGGCTGACATTAACTTCCATATGCTCCTCAGAGGAAGCTTATAAGTGAATAATTTGCTGAATTGGATTGGACTAATTAAAGTGAATTATTTGAAAGAAAGACAAAATAGTTTATCAAGGAATTCACTCAGAGCACATACTGCTGCCAGCCTTGTTTTAATTTACCTAACACTGTTGCAGTCTACATGAAACTCTTTTAGGATTCTAGAGTGGCATTTTGCCATTAAATTTTTCCTGAAGAATAGAGGGAGTAGTCTGGGGAGAAGGTAAGCAGGATTTGGCTGCTGTAGAGTTGTGCTGGATTTTTTCCTTTGAAACATCTCAGGTCTTACTGGAAGCTTCAGTCCTGGAAAGATTGCACTTCTCGAAAAACTTGTTTTGCTTGGGTTCTCTATCACACTGCAATAATCTTTTCCCTCAGTCAAGCAAACAACAGCAGATCTGTGCTTTATCATGGAGCTTTTGTTAACAGAAATTTATTGAGCCAGAGGACATGCGTCAGAGTCCTGGTGTGGGCTCTGGGAAATCTCCCCTGCGAACCCTGTATTGGCTGTATCAGTAGATTAAACAAGGCTAAGGAACATTCCCAGGCCTGGAGTTGACACAGGTGATCTAAATTACTTTTAGTTTCTGAGGAGATGATCAGAGACAGTTTCAATAGTCAGTTTTGGACACAGCCATCTTATTTCTGCAGGGTAAAAGAGTTTAGTATTATTGTTATAAATGGTTTTTTGATGCTGTCTGGCTTCAGTTCCACATAAGAGATATGTTAATTTAATATTATAGGTAATGAACCAGAGTCCAAACTTTTGATTTTTCATGCTATGAATAAGACTGCAGACCATCTGCTTTATTTCATTCATCTTCCTACTCAGCATGTTAGAACTTTTTGCCACACAGTTCCTCCTCTTCTTCATGCATCTAATTTGCAAATGTGAACCCCACTTTGTGATTAGTCTTCCATTAGTGATAGTCAAGAAAACATCCAAAATGTGAGTTCTCCATCTGTTATGGTAGCAAAGTTTAAATTCAGCCCCAGTGCAACATGAAATACTCAGCCATGCTGTATCCAAGGTGCTGACTGGATTCACTGAAATCAGTGCAGAGATTCTGGACTCTTTCTGATTGACGGGACAAGTTATTTATATTTTATATTCAGATATATAATTGCATCTATAGTTATGAGTGCATTATGATTTTTGTCAGTGAGAACTTCTGGTGAAATGTTACCTCTCCTATAAGCAGACTTTTGAATGTTTTTTAGTCACCTTTCTCTTTTTGTAGTTGAACAATTTGCATTTCCTCCTTTTGCTAGGAATGGGCTATTTCTTGGGCACTGGTCATAATTTCTGGGTCAGGTAATAAACCCTTTTTTTATTTCCTACTTAAATGCTGTGTATTAGAGAACTGTTGAGTTGGAAAATGTTAGCTTCATTTAGCTATTGTTGAGTTTTGCTGAGAAAGAGATGGCTAGTTCATATACTGTGTCCATTTTCAGTGATAAAATGTATTTAATTGGGCTTTTTTTGCTGCAATTTCACAAAGTTTCTACAGCATGGACTCCAGTTAAGCAACTGAATCTGATATGAAGCAGTTGAGACTGACTCAGCTCTCTTGTAGCACCACAGCGAGTTGCTGCAGATGGAGAGAGGAAGCAAAGTTCCCCACGAAGTGCATTCACACCACATAAAATAGAAGATGCTGGGATTTCTCTAGGAGTTCCTTAAGACAGTAGGTTAGAGAGTATAGCTCAATTCAAGCAAAACAATGTGAATACCTTCCACTGCTAATAGCAGTGCTTGTGAGAGGCAATGTGTCAGGAATAAGTAAACTCTGCTGCCTCACAGGATCAGACCCAGGGCTGTGGGTCTCCTCACCCAACTCCAGCTGTTTGCAGTGTGAGCAGCTCTACCCGTGCTACTGATTACACCTGCTTCACAGCCAGTGGTGAGAAATAAATACACAACCTATTTATCTTCTGTAAATGCCTATCTTACGTTGAGATAAATTGCACATAGTTCCTCTCTGCTCATGGTAAGAGGGCTCAAGGTGATTAGTTTACATTCAGGAATCCACTTTGTAGATATTTATTTTCAAACAGGTAAAGCCTATGCTATTGCTCTCAGGTCAATGATCCAGAATTAGTGACTGATCTTAGCTCCTTTATTTCTCACTCCATTCCTGGGCTTTCACACAGTAATAAAAAGTAAGCTCCAGCTTTCTTGAGTCAAATGGGGGGAAAAAAGGAGTTTCCAGAAAGGTTGCTTGTTGTTCTGTTTTTTGTTATCCTTCTGAGTTGTAACCTTGGAGTCAGAAATTTTCACACACTTTCGTGTAAATAAGAGACAATGTTTACTTAACTGTCCTTTCTGTTTTTCATTCGTTTGTGATGAGGGAAAAGTTTGATGAGCATCTCTTTTTACCAGTGAGATTGGAGAGGAAGTGACACCATCCTTCCAATCCCTTGTTGAATTGATAAATGTATAAATATAGGACGACAAATAAAGCTCGTCCCCCTCTTCATGCTCAACTCAGCTCAACGTGTCAGAGTGGTTCTTTCTCTTGTCCTATAGAGACAGTTGGTTACGTATAAATTTGTGAGGCAAGCTGAAGGAGAGAAGTTATTATTCATTTCCCCATCTAAAAGCCCTCTAATGTAACGACAGGCAGATTGCAGTTGTGGTAGGTTCTGTGTGGGGCTCGGTTATACAGATGAATTCAGTAAACCCGCAAATAATTGTTTATGCATAGCTGCTGCTGGCTTCTAGTGTGTGTGCTGTGGCATTCCTAAGGTGCTTTGGGATGTTTCTGTGGGTTTGAACTTCTGGCAAGGAGGATTTATTTCTGGTGTTGAGAGCAGGTAGATTGTGCGGCCTGACTCCCCCATCATCACGGTAACCAGTTAGCTCTGCCATAGCACATGCACTCCCAGTGAGCCTCTGAAGTCAGGAAGAGCTCCTTTACTCTGATACATTGGTTGTCCAACCAAACTGAGGCATCTGAAAAAAGAAGTGGTTAATAGATCAAGTGAGTTGCACACCAAAGAAGTCAGTTTCCCTACACCAAGAATATGGACTCTCTTAACTTTGGAACACAGAAGTCTCCCTGTATCTCTAGATCTCATACATACATCTTGGGGTCTGAGAAATCCTATTGCCACAGAACCATCCTTATCTTAGTAACGTTCCCTTCTTTCCCTGATGAGAGCCTACTAAAGCTTTGCTTACTTGCTCTCAGACAGTTCTTTTGGAGAGCAAAAGTGTTCATTTCTGTATTCCCAAGACTGGCTCTTGAGCAAGATTTGAAAGCTCAACAATGCATTGTACCCGCTTTGTGCAGAGGGCCAGGCTGGGCTCTGGGATGCAGGCATGGAGCTGTGGTTACTAAAGCAGGCTGGAATTAGTTTATCGTGACTCCAGCTTTTGGCTATTAAGCAACTCTTCAGTAGCCAAAAAGCTTTGAAAAAGGGGTTCACATTTTCGTCTAATTAACTATCTATTTCAATTATTTGAGCTTTCCAGCAGCTAAAGATTTATTGCTGGGAGATCTGTACACCTCACCTTCTGCACAGAGGAGAGCTTTAACTTTCTTCTGCCTGTGCAGCTTTCTTTTCCCCTGGGCGGGGAGAATTCCCACTCCAATCTGCTTTCAACACCAATTGCAAGGCCTGCAGGTTTGATTTGAGCTGCAATTTCCTGAAGCTGTTTTCAACATCTAATAACATCTTGTCCCATGCTTAGAGCTGCTAAAGGAATCTCTATAATTTTCCAGATGCAGCAGCCTCTGCAGTATCCTTAGAATTGCCAGGTGAGATCACATCACCAGTATATCTTACCCAGCACATTTTTGGGGTCTTTTTTTTCCTTAGTAAAACCAGCAATACAGGAGCTGTAGAAAGGTATAAATCTCAGGTAATATATGGTTTCATTGCACATTGCTGAATTCCTGTTATATCTCCTGATATCAGCTTTACTTAGCACACCCAGCTGTCTCTCTGAATATCATTCTTAGCACCGCAGTATTTATTTCAATACCTCTAAAAACCACTTGTGGACCTTGTGAAATATTTCAACAGGAGACAATCTCTCTTGCAAGACCTAATATCCAAGATGGAAAGCATTTCTAGGCTGTTTCTCTTTGAATATGCTGCAGCACCAGGATCTTGATGAGTGATTATTGGAGATTTCTAGAAGACCTGATGGACTAAATCTCCTTTACCAGCACTGTGCAGTAGGTTGCGAGAAGAGAGCTTTCTCCTGCAGTCCTGCAAAACCCAAATTCCCCAAGGATGCCCCAGATTTCCCTCTGCATTGTGTGTCACCCAGTGCACAGCCCAGGTACAGCTGTGGAGGGAGAGCAAAAGGATCAACTTGGATTTTGTAAAGGAATGTGCAAACAACCAAAGATATACACAGGGGCAAGAAAATATTTATTCCACAAAAAGTCCTCTAATTTCTCAAAACATAAAGATCCCCTTGTGAAAGGAAGCAAAATACAAATGATCATGAGAGACACCAAGGGAAAGGTACAAAGAGAGAGTACTGTCGTTAACTTCTGTCCATCTTCAAGATGAGGTGAATTGTCTGCCATCCTATATGTCTTCCAGTCCCACTCTCAGTTTTGATTAGTTCCTTGAAGGCAGATCACTCTCCTCTTTTATTTTCCCCCATAGAAATAGGATTTCGATCATGACATGGAATTAAAACAATATTTTTAAAGATTTTTTTCTTGTGTGGAAGAAGATTTAACAGTTGTCTATGTAAGCTGGAAAGGTAGAAGGACCCAGTTCACAGATCCAACTAGAAAAGTCATTTTCCTGGAGAAGACTTTAGTGTAGGGTGTCTTTTCTCCCTTTCTTCCACCCCCTCCTCCAGTACAGTTCTGTTAAATATTGCAGCATGAAAACCTAAAACCCACTGACGGGGGCTGAAGGAATTAAAAACCATTAAATCATTACAGTAATGGGTGCAGTGAGTGTGTTCTCAGGAAAACAAATATACTACAAGAGGCAGAAAAACAGAAAGATGATTGGATGAAGCCAATTTAAAGTGACAAATGCACCTTCATGACAGGAGAAACAGAAGATGCTGGAAATAACAAGCAGTTGGGGAATATGTGGCTCCAGGAAATAAAGAGATTTTTCTCTCTAGACACCTGACTGTGCTCTTACAAAATTGTGTAAGCATGCTGGTGTCAACAGTGAGACCAGATTAATTGTGAGCAGAATTGGGAACTACTGTGTAAATAAGGATAGCTGCACTGGAGTCATGAACTTAAGCAAGAACCTGTTGTTCAAGAACTGATTTAGTTTCAGAAGTCATTACTTTGCTATTGGTAGAGCTCCCTGTAGAAGGATTAGATCAAGTAATTCAAATTCCTGGTGGGCATCTATCTACATCTGAAACCCTGCCACCTTCCCTGTTTGTCAATACACCAGCTAATCCATTAAAGATAACAGGGAAATCAGACTGCAGGAATCAAATTTCTCTTTGATACAGCTCTAAGCTAAAAACTGCCTCTACCAATGCATAAACTGTAGTTTTCACACAGTGCTGGCTAACCTGGATAAAAAAATGTTTCAGTCTCCAGACTTATTCCTCTACCACTATTCCCTGACAGAACATTTCTTTTTAATTTTAATCCATTTTCCTCACATCTAGTCAGACTTTCTTTCTATCTAAATCCAATAATTATGATAATTTCATAATCTGTAATGCAGCTATACAATATTTGTGCTGTGTGGCAATAGACATGAATGATCACAGCTGTCCCAAGGACTAGACAGGGCATGTAACCACCAGGAAAAGCTTAAGGTGAAACAGTTCTTCTCACTGAAGTCTTCCACCTTCAGAAACAGCTCAGAAACACCCACAACCCATTCCCTCAGCCCTCCAACCACTGCCAGTAATGCCTTACCGTCTGTTCTTGAAGGTGAAGGTGAGAAAACTGGAATTAATCTTGGTGAATCCAAAAGAAGTAGCCCTGCTCTGTGGTTTTGCTGCTTGTCTGCACAGGCTTTGATGCTCACTGGACCTTTGGTGAATTGGTTCTGCTCAACAATCAGAAAAGCACTACAAAGTGCTTTTTGCCTGCTTTGAGAGCTGAACCAGTTCAGCAGGGGTCACAGGAACTGGCGTGGAGAGAGGGAAAGAAACAGGAGGAGGAAGAAGAGGGAAGACCACCCTCTTCCACAGCAGCAAACCCTCACTTTAAAGCAGCTCATCATGCCTTTAGCACAGTAGTTCCTATGACTTGAAAGGGAGCCCCAGGAATTCCTAGTGACTCCAGAGGGAGATGGGCTCATGCATCAGAGAACAATAGAGTGTGATGTGAAGTCACAATGAGATCTATCTCTATTCCAGTCCTAATAAATGCCATTTTCATTTTTCCTCAATGAATTTTGTTTCTGAGAAGAGCAGATCCTCCAGGACCACGTGCACAACTCAGAAAATAATCTAAATACCAGCCTAACTAAATACCCTTCCCCCTCCCTCCATAGCTCACCTCAGATAAACAACCAGTTAACTGGTGCTGACTCTGTGAGCTAATTAACATTGGCTTATAAGAACTCATCTGATTACACCCTTCATTACAGCTGGAAGAAAATTGTTTCTGCTTCCTTAATAATATATGGGTTAATGTATTCATACCCAAAATCAATACAATTTTTTTTCTCCCACTGTTAGTCTTAAACAGAGTAATGGTTATTTTTCTAATCTATTAAAAACTGTATAGTAATTATATTTTTTCATATCCCCTTTCTCTGGAGCCTTGTTAGGTTATAAATTAATCATTAATTGATTTTAAAATGTAAGGGTTTGGAGTTTTAATTTTAAAGAAATTTGAATTGTAATGCCTCAGAACCTGCCTCAAGCAGAGAGGAACCTCTATACTGATTTTTAAAAGGAACTCATTGTCCATTTTACTGTTTTTCAGAATGTGTGCAAATTTTCTAATAGACTGTGAGTCACTGGAATAGTCAGTAAAAGCTTCTACATGTTTTAAACTCTCATTGTTAGAAGAAGTACCCCAATTTTTCTCTCTGCCCATTAGCTGTGAAATACTCTTGTGCACAGGCCCAGTGGGAGTGTCCCAGATCTCTCTTACAAGGAAAGAGGAAGAAGGACAGAACTGTGCACAAACAGAGGCACACGCAGGCACACACACCTCTGCTTCTCAGAGTCTGGCAGCCAGACCTGCACAATGACAGCTCCTGCACACTGATAATCCAGTTAGCAGGGATTGCATGAGACATTTAAATATTGATAACAGAAATACCCTGGCTTCCTTTTGCTACTTAAGTCAGCAGATATCAAACACCTTGCTAGGCAAGTGATTACCAATAAGTAACATGTAATTCCACTCTCTAAAATCCCTGCAGTGTACATTATGTAACAAGGATGGATTTTTAATTCTTTTTCTTTTTTTGCTTTTCTTTTTCTTTTTTATTCCATTTCCCTACTTTCCCTTTTCCTCCCACTTTTCAAATGCTGAGGCAATTTTGCTGGACACAAAAACTCCATCTCCTTTCCTTTGTAGTAATTTCCTAAGTTTTAATGTCTTTTCCCACACACAGACACATTTGGGGAAAAAAAAGAAAGAAAAAAGTAGTCTTCTGTTGTCTAGTAGGAGAAAGAGAAAAGATGTACCTTGCTGTGGAGGGACACCTTTGACCATATCTATAAACACTTGGCATGTTTGAGTCTTAGATCATTTTACTGACTGATGGCATGGCTGGGGAGGACACATGGGGAGGCATCTATGCCTGATTTAACTCATGCTTTAGGAACCTATATTTCCTATACAGCCAAAAAACATAGCAGGCAGGCAGTTTTGAAACTCACAGACCAGCACTCTTAATACTGGAAGTGGTGTATGGCTCAACTACAAAATTCCAGCAAAAAAAAATTATGTTCACCTCATGTAGGTTATTTTTAAAATGACTGGGCTTAAAGTTTTCTATTCCCATTGCTTCCTAAGCCTAAGGATTTTGTGATTTAAGGAGACTTTTCATCCACCTAAGCCAAGAGGCACATAAGTTTCTGCTGAGGAAAAAAAGAATTAAGTGACTCTTGCTTCAGTTGCTGGGTATGGCACAAAGTAGAGGGAAGCAGTGCATAACTGATGGGAAAAGGTGAGATGTTCCCTTGTACCATATGAGGAGCAACAGCTAAGCTGTGCTCTATGAAGAGGAATGGGAAGCAGCCTCTTGCTTAGTCAATTGCTTATCCAAATGAGGAGAGCAAGGTGTAAGGGGAATTCATCACTTGTTGGCTTGGTTGATCCACCTCCTAAGTAGTCAAACCTAACAGCCATTGAATACCCAGCAACTGCCATTTCTGGGTACATGAGGAACATTCTGCATGTGTCACATAAAGGATGAGAATAACCAGGTTAAGCCATAAGTGAAGATAATAATTTGATGCACAGTCCAATGTTTGGATAAGCAAGGATGGCAACACCTCAGTTTCACCAGCTGGGTACCTGAAACAATGCCAGTGACTGGTTTATTCACCTTGAGAGGGTACATTGAATACTCTCCATCACCTCTGAGCTCTGGGGTTAAGGTACAACATCAGAATGCTCCTGAAACATGGCAGTGACATGCTGCTGGTATCACTGTTCCTGTTTACAGAATAACAGAACATTTCAATAAAGAGTCAATGCACCAGTCCAGCCCAGTGTGAAAGCACTTACAGCAGATCTCACTGGAGCCTCCACCAGGCCCTGCTGGAGCTCTTCCCATGGCATTGGGACTGTGCAGTCTGGCTAGTGATAAACAACAGAAAAAAATGAAGGCAAAAAAATGCTGTGCGTGTGAGACAACTCCTTCCATGCTTTATTCTGCAAGAGAGGTTGGTATGGTCCTGGGAGGCAAGTTGAGGGAGGTTAAAGCATAAAAAGTTAGCCAGTTTGCAAATTAAAACGCAAGTCCCCTTCCCACTCACCTCTTTGCCTATCCTCACCTCCCAGCTGAAAACAAATAGAACNCTTATTTCTATGTTTCAGCAGGGATAAGCAGAGGACTCTTCAAATTGACCCCCTCTTGATTTCCTTTTTCAGCCTACTTTCTATCAAAAATGCATATTCCACCAGGGTTTGGAGAGCTGCAGGCAAGTGAAGGCACTGCTTTTTGTGCATGAGCAGAAGGAGCTATCCCATGGGAGATGGTCTCTCCCTGTTGCAGAGTCAGGGCTCCCAGTGAGCTGAGGCAAGGGCTAAAACACAGGAACAGCACAAGGAAGTCCAGGAATCAGATTTGGGAACAAGGCACTTGACTAATCACATCACAAGCCACTGCTGAGCTTTATTCTCTAACTGGGAACAAGGCCCTAGTAAGAAATGAACTCTTGGACTTGGAAAAGCCCGAGCAGCTAAGCAGGCTNCCAGCTGAAAACAAATAGAACTGACTGAAACCCTTTTTTCTACTTATTTAAGAAATATGGTAATGCATGCTCTAAGGAAAAGAAAAATCTGTGCTCATGCATGTATCTCTGCTTGCTCCAGTCATCCTGAATATGCATCACTGCCTGCTACTTATGGCAGTGTTCCAGCTCCTCTCCTCTCCTCTCCTCTCCTCTCCTCTCCTCTCCTCTCCGACCCTCTCCGACCCTCTCCGACCCTCTCCGACCCTCTCCGACCCTCTCCTCTCCGACCCTCTCCGACCCTCTCCTCCTTATTTCTATGTTTCAGCAGGGATAAGCAGAGGACTCTTCAAATTGACCCCCTCTTGATTTCCTTTTTCAGCCTACTTTCTATCAAAAATGCATATTCCACCAGGGTTTGGAGAGCTGCAGGCAAGTGAAGGCACTGCTTTTTGTGCATGAGCAGAAGGAGCTATCCCATGGGAGATGGTCTCTCCCTGTTGCAGAGTCAGGGCTCCCAGTGAGCTGAGGCAAGGGCTAAAACACAGGAACAGCACAAGGAAGTCCAGGAATCAGATTTGGGAACAAGGCACTTGACTAATCACATCACAAGCCACTGCTGAGCTTTATTCTCTAACTGGGAACAAGGCCCTAGTAAGAAATGAACTCTTGGACTTGGAAAAGCCCGAGCAGCTAAGCAGGCTGCACCAGCTGGGTGTAACCAGCCAGCCTGCTGTCTGAAGTCATCCGAAGCAAAACCTCTGGGAGACTTGCATGTTAAAGGAGAGGAAATAGAAGTATTGAAAAGCCAGGAACATATCTGCTCACTTTGGAGACAAGATTAATTTATTAAAGGAATATGATTCTACTTGTGTCCAAATGCACTGACAGGTTTAGACTCCCAGGGCTGGTCCATCAGAAGTTTGTGGCTGATGTTAAATGGCCATCAGCACTATCTCTGACATGGCACAGCTCTGGTCTGTCCTAGGGTATACCACTGCATAGTCAAGGAAAGAGGAAAGGGACCTTGCAATTACCTTGGAAAACCAGGATCCTGCTGACTAAGCCAACATGGAGACTCCAGCCTTCATGCCACACTGGAAAAACGAGCTTTAAGATTGAAACTCCATTCTGTCCTCTCAGGGGCTGTGTCTCAACACACACGAACACACAGAGTTTCTGAGCGGATCAGGTCCTTGGGAATGCAGCCTGGAGATGCTGCCCTGGCAGCCCTACAGCAGCACTGGCTTCCTCCTCCCCCATTTGCGAGTTCTCTGGAGTCTCTCTGCTGAGCTGTCCCCAGGCAGATCTAATGCCAGCTCCAGTGGGGGCCCAAATCCCATTTTCTGGGGACACCTGGCCCGTGAAACAGAGTTAACACATTCTCTGCTTGGGCAATACTGTGTTCAGGGCCACGCATAAACACTTTACTGCTGGCCATAAAATTTTATTGCTCTCTCTAATATGCTTTGAAATAACTAAACTGATGCCTGAAAGAGGCATTTAAACTGTTTTAACAGTATCTACTTCACATAATCTGCTTTATGACAGTGTCTTATGGTTTTACTCATTTAAAATATGTTTGTTGTTGTTTTTTAATCAAGGGATTTGCACTATGACCTTTGAGCAACAGCAGTCCCTGCTAGAAACATCTGGCAATGCGGTGTGCGAAACAATCTATGGAGATTAAATTCATTCCATTCCCTCTTAAGGCAGATGACGGGGAGGCTGGTGGATCCACTGGGATTTTGGTGGATTGAATTCTTTCTTATTTTAAAAGGAGAGCTGAGGCTATATGAGCTAAAAAATAATACAGATATTTTTGCTCCGTGGATTTGTCCCTGCCCTGCATTACTTGGCTGGCCTGGATAAGAGAAGACACATTGTTGCCCTGGGTTTTTTGTAAGCCTTCTGTTTTAACCTTGGAGTCAGATTCTTTTCACACAGATTCATGTAAATAATAGCTGATGTTTACTTAACGGTATTTTCTGTTTTTCATTCCTTTTGTGATATGACAACTTTGATGAGCACCTTTCTTCTCCAGTGGGATGGAGAAGGAAGTGACATGCTCTCCAATCCCTTGTGGAATTGGGACATGTATAAGAATGAGATAATGTCAATAAATCGATGTCATTTCCTCCTTTCTGCTGAACCTGGCAGGTGTACGAGCGTCTTTATTGTGTCTCCACGGACACAACACATCAGCATCTTTTTTAGGCTCAGGTCTAGGACCAACAACAAGTTTTCAGCCCTGGAAATACTGAGATATATCTAGACACCTGTGTGCAAACCACCTGAAAGGTAAACCAAACATTTTGTCTCTTCCAGGCTTAGCAAGGAGATAGACTCAATTTTTGGTTTAGGTACCTAAAATGAGACTTTGTGTTTAGTCAGAAAACAGGTGCTTGATATTTCTGTTTGTTTGTAATAGCAGACAGAATCTCTCACCATTTGAGAGTGTAGGTCACTCCAGTGTGTAGGTCAGCCCCAGGGCCAGACTGAGCTGGGCAGATCTATTCTGATGGACAGCTTGGTGGGACATTTCATCTGAGTGAGCACACAGCAACAGCCTCACCAAAAGCTGTTGCATTTCATGACAAATACAATCCTGTAATTACCATTGTCTTCATCCCAGCTGCGGGTGAGGGCACGGAGCCACCTTCCATCACTCAGCTGGCTCAGCTGCCCACTGAGCCCGGCAGACAAACGTGTGTCAGAGGCATCTGCTGTACAGAGTGAGGCAACAGACCAGAGCGAGAGTTTGAGCACCTAAACACTTATCTCTGCACACACCTTCCAGGTAATTAAGCTATCCTGATTTATACATCACTGGGCTGTCTCTGAAACAAATTAGGCAAAGCTTTCTCTCCAACCTGATGCAGGGCACCATCATCAGTGAAGGCATAGCAACAGGCTGCATTAAAAAATTCCCTCTATCTCCCGAGCTTCAGGACTGTTTCTGCAGCCTATGTTCATGCCTGAAGCTTCCTTGCATGCTCCACCTGACAGAAACGTGGCATGGCCAATATGAAAGCATTTGCTCCTGTCTCTCTTCAAAAAGCCCTTTTGCCATGATGAGAAGCACTCTGATGTTTTGTTTTACAGGAGAGCTCAGAGCTGCCTGGAGAGATTTCTGTCGAGTCTTCAAGGCAAAATAAACCTGATTCTCCGGTGGCAGTCTCCTGCCTGAACTCTGACCTTACCCTCAAAGCACAGGGCAGACCTGAGCTGCCAGATGATGTGGGGACTCTGCTGGGCTTTTCTTGGGATGCATATTTTGCAGGTGGTTTGCCACCCTTTGGAAAATTTCTATAGAGCCCATGAAACCTCAGGAAATAAAATAATGGCCATATATATGCCTTTCCTTCCACTTATTAGTTTGCCAAAGAACACAAATTAACGAACTTTAACGAAAAAACACATTGGTGAAAATCTGCTGGTACTCACACACAGAAGGAAAGTGTCCTGCTTGCCAAGATGAGAAACATGTTTGGGATGATAAGGATGCCTGCAAATCAGAGGCTGTGGTGGCTGCACAGTGGGGGTTGTAATTGTGAGTGGCCTTTCCATTTTGGGGGTCAATGTGCTAAATCAAAAACCTACAAGAAAGCATTTAATTTAGGTTAATGGGATGTCAAATATTAAATGGATTAAGGCAAATTATATATTTTTTTTTATTATTTTAAAGCGGAATAAGCTTCACTAATCTCCCAGGTCAGATTCTTAGAAGGTGTAAATCAGTGTTATACACCAAAGCTCAAGGGAGCCTGTACAGTTTTTCACTAGATGAAGGAGTCTGTGCTATTGTATTTTTTCATGTACATATCTATGAAACATGTATTTGGATTAAAATTGTTCTGTCTCCCCCACCCCCATTTTGAGGATTAAAAATGAAATTATATGGTTCCTTACTTACCCACTTCCTTTCCAGCCCATTAACTTCATCCTTCTTCTTTTCAAGTCCTACAAATGAGATGGAAAACTTCCTTTATGCATAGGGAATTTGGGGAATGATACCATGATATCTGGGGGAAGGGATGTTGGGAGAGTATTATTTGCAATCACAACTTTCAGGGCTATGCTTTAATATAAAATGAGGAGGAAAATATCTTTCAGCAGAGCTGTTTGAGAGTTCACATTTGAAATATTTGGTGGATGGTTAGTTTCCACAGCATGAAAAATATGCAATGGGAAAATGTTCCTACTGCTTAAAATCAAAATCATATTTTTTTCATCACAGAAATACTTTGTTCCATCTCAGAAAGCAAAAAGCACTGCCCTTACGCTCAGAGGAGGCACATTTTAAATTTTAAATTTTGGGGAAGGGAAAGTCTTCACTGCAATAAAAGAGAGTAAATGTTTAAAATGATCTTTAAATCACTGCCCCTTCACACCACACCACCAGGCAGGCTTGTTAGCTCAATGCTGCAGTTTCAAAGCCTGCTATTTTGCATCCAAGACACAGCAATACGGTAACTATTGTCTTGCTTTGGGCTGAATAAATTTTATTGAAAGAATATGATGTCTTTAGGGTCCTTTTGCTGAAGGTATTTCCGCATCCCAAAAATTACCATCACACACAGACATTGATTCTCCTCGTGGGTAGCCTCAACAGAAAGGGCAAGGACTGAATGGGCCAAGATGACTTAAAAAGTCTGAAAATTAAAGGTAGTAGGAACACCTCATTGTAATGAAGGTTCTTCCAGGTCAGCTCCAGTGCTAAAAAATTGAGGTTGTTTTATCCTGTTGTGCTTAAATTCTTTGTGATTTATTCCTCAAAACCAAGTTCACTGGGTATATTGACAATTCTATACACTGCTGGAGGAAAAAAAAGCCTTCTTATAAGCCATTTTACTGGGTTCATGTTTCTAATGACTATTTGAATCCCTATCCCTCTGCTTTTGGCCACTATTGCAGCATAAGATTTCTTGCTCATGTGTCAGATCAGCGTTGTATTGTAATGTAAAGAGCAGAAAAGGCACACTTTTCCAGTTTTATTTAATTGGCCACCATTTGCATTTACAAGACAAATGATTTCCAGTATTAAAGGTGATCTGCCATATCAATTCCTGATCTGTGCTGTGGGTGCAAAATAAAGAAATAAAGCTGGTATTTCTCTTTCAGGACCAAAACTAAACAGTGAAAAGCAGTGGTGAAACATTTTTTCTTCCATGTTTTTTTTCTCATAATTGGCTTTCACCACCTGGTTCTCCTTGTCTGGTCTCTAGCCAGAGCGTGCACCTTGGCTATAATTGTCCACCCTTCCCTCCTCCACACACTCATGCAGGAATGGAATTTTACAGATCATCAATACTAGAAACAACTTGAAAGTCTAATCTTAGGTTTAAGACTCTCTGTTAACTAAATTATAAGGGTTGTCTTTTAACATGAATCTTTTTTGCCTAACTCCCAATCAGTTCTGAAAATGTCTTCTACCCAGAGCTTGCCATGAGATAAATTGTAAATGTGTGCCAGCAATCAGACTGAGATTCAGTCTTTAATACTAATTATCATTCTGCAGAGAGTAAAACATTGCATACAACCTGGCTGCCTTAGAATAGGCAAAGTCCCTGCTGCAAGGAATTATGTTAATTTATACTAAACCCACTTGCACACATGGCTTATCTTGTCTTCCATTTTTATTCTTAAAAAAAAAAAACCATAAAAAACTAAAACCTGGTGTGCTCCTCCTGAAAATACACAATATCTTCCTTCTGAATTGACATCAAATGAGAGCCACAGAGCAGTTCTGGGCAATCCTATCTGCAAGGTTTGTTACAGCTTGGATTGTCCTTCCTAATAAAATAATAGATTATTGCTAAGCAAGGGTTTTATTAAAAAATTAAAACATTTTATGAGGTTTTCACTACTGATTTTCATCTAAGTTCATTATATATTTTTATTGCATATGTGAATCTGAAACCACAAAAAAAATGGGGATTTTTAAAGTAAAATGTTCAAAATTTTGGAAATAAGAAGAATTATTTTGCCTGCATTGCTATTAACTAATTAGCCTCATTTCTACTGCGCTAGTTTAATCCAGTGAAGGATCTAGTCCACTGCCTTAAGAACATCCAAAGGATTTTCATTTTGAAGATTTTCCTGTTTTCCAGAAAGGTTCTTCTGCTCAGTAGGCAAAGGAAACCAGATTCAGGAAGTCTTCTGATATGGTATGAAATAGTATGGTAAGGAGAATATTTGGGGGAAACTGAAAAATCACTTGTCTCATTCTATTGTTCCCTAGGCACCTGCTGATGGCTACAGTTGGAAGAACAACTCTGAGAGATCTTGATCTAGACAGGTACAGATATTCTTATATGTTCATCATACAATTAATAGAGCTCACAGTTCTTGGCAGGAATGTAGAAGTGACATTTAAGAGTAATTTCAAGCCACTCCCCACCCAAGATCCTCCCAGCTGTGTTGGCAGTGTCCTGTGTGCTATCTGCCCTCTCAGACAGGGTGGCTGGCACAGTCAGGGGGCTATGATGTGCCTTGGGGCTTCTGGGGTAAAAGTGCTTTGTGTCCCATCCTCTCTAATAACCTTATTAGAAAAGGCTCGAGGCCCTCTAAAACTTTTGGATCCAAATGCAACTAAGGAAAACGTCCCCTCTTCAGTAAATTGATTACCTTCCTGGTTAAAAAATCCTCTAATGCCTCTAATTCCTTTTGTTAGTCATCACTGCTCACAACCCTTTTTAGCTTAATTTTTGGACTTCTTGTTGTTCTTTAAAAGATTTACCATCTCCTGTGGCCCAGAGCAGAGTTTGGGATAACTCGTGTGTCATGAGGAACCTGTGAAGGGTGAGCTTGCATCTCTGTGCTACAGTGAATGGACAATGTCTTAAACTGTACTTCTTTAATGCAGAGCAATAGATAATTCAATTCTAATTCAGAGAATCATCACTGAATAGGGAAAATAGGTTTTCAAAATATTCTTTGTGGTTTTTTACCTTTTAGGTTGAAATCTGAATCACAGAGGTAGAGACAGAGAATCTTGGTATCTTTAAAATTAATCTATTAGAAAAAACATTTTTCCCGTGGTCTCACTTGACCTCGCGTGTTATTATCTATTATATTCTCCCCAGCTTTTCTTGCCTCAAGCCTCCAGACCCACAGAAAAGAATAGGGAATGGCACAACTGCAGCTATTTATAATAATAATCCGCTCCCAGGCTCCAGTGCGGCAGTTTTAATCATAAGCTATTGTCAGGCATCAGGATCAAAAAGATTTGAGATTTGATTTGTTTGGGTTATAAAGAAGCTCTGAATGCCAAAGTGCTGTTTCTTAAACTGCAAAGCGCAGCCCCTGCATGAAGTAGAATGAACTGGTATTGCCCTCTCTGATCCGATTTGTAGCCATCACAGCTCTTTAAAGTTATTTGATTTGACATCAATTAGGCAGTTTTCACAAGGGGAAAGTCTCTTTTTGCATTTAGTCCAATATCAATGTCATTTTCCTCCTAAAATGTGACAAGAGGCAGACTGCTTCAGCGTGCTTTGCAACAGACACGAAGAATATAAGGACGAGGAGAAAGGCTTCACAAAAATGAAAAGAAAAGGAGGTGGGAGGACTGAGAAAACATTTCAGCCCCATCTTCCCATTTTTGAAGACCTATATACACAGAGAAACAGACACAGAGGGGGAGGGAGAGACACAGGAGACCCTCTGCTCTGCAGGTGTATTTTGTCAGTACACTGGCAAGTACTGCAGTCACTGTAAGGATGCAGAGCACTTCAGACCTGTGTATCCTTGGAGGACAGCAAATCTGGTAACGAGAGAAAAGCATTTGTAGAACCTGAATCCCAGCTTTGTTTCATTTTCAATATTCTGCCCGGGACTTTGCACAGTGCTCAAGGATATACAGAGCTAACGTAGCAAACTGCTTGTAAATGTGGTACGTGTACAACACTCTGAAACAAGACACCAAAGTAAAATGTTCCCAGGAGAGAAGACACAGGATGACTGGGAATTTCTAAAAACTAAAGCTATTCTAAGAATCAGGAGTCAAAGAAGGTGACCAATTTTGCTGGGTGCCATGATGTATCACAACCGTAGTATTCCCACTTTTTAGCTGGAAGCAGCAAGATGGACACTGTGTATAGTGATGGAGGGAGAGTAAAAAAGTATTCTTCTGTACATGGAAGGGCTGAGGAATTCTGATTGATTAAACAGGGGCTTGCAAATTTAGGAGCTGAGACAACTGCAAGTCCATATGAGGAGACGCAAACAGGAGAACCTGAAGGGAGTGGCAAAAAATGGACAAAGCAAAAGTGTAAATGAACCCTTTGTGAAAGCTGGCATATTGAGATAAAAGTTACACAGGCTTTCAGAGTGGCTTTTTATTCCTCCCGAAAATTTTCCCAGAGGTACAGAGAAAAGCTGCCTCTGGGAGATCTATCATCATGATTTTTATTTTCATGCCCGCACAACTGCAGTATTTCTGAACCATACACGCAAGTCCAGAGGGTAACAGTGCTCCACAGTTTAGATCCCTCCTCAGGGTACTGAATGATCTATTTATTGATTGCTTCCTTGCCTCTTTGCCAATAGTTTGTAATGCAAAATACTGGTAAAATGTGGAGGCATACTCTTATGCAACTGAACTCTAGGTAAACCTTTTTTCAATGTCATAGGAAAATAGGTAGATTTGCCCCTGTATGACAGATTTTATTAGAAATGTCACACATAAGCTTAAACTAGGACACCACAGTGGGCAAAGAGGGCTCAAGCCAGGGTGACGTCAACCTTCAAATCAATCGTTACTTCTGAATCCTTAAAGCATATCCTACCAAACCCACCTTGCTATTTGTGGCAGTTCAAAAATTTCTAGATTACCTAAATATTCCTTGCCTTTTGGGACTGAACATTTTGATGCTGCCAACCACCATTCAAGATTCAGATCTCATCCATGAATTCACAGCAAAGCAGTGTAACAATGGTCTGTCAGGAGGAGGCAATGGCCGACTCCAGAGTGGTGCAAAAGTTTTCGGAAAATGATTCCACTCTACATTTTTGGTCGTAGCTCTGTCTCTAATTGACATAGAGTCATAAGAGTAGTCTCCATTTTATCAACCACAAATGAGCTGCAATACAAAAGGAGAGTCCCACAACTGTGATTCAACAGAAGTACAAAAATATTTGTTAATTTGTCCGGTGGATACAAACAGCTTCCCAGCCATGCTGACTGGGACTGTAGCAACAAGGCAGCTTGTTGGTGATAAAACCATGGTGACATAGAAAGTCTGCTTGAAAATAAGCCTAGATCTTTTGGGGGTATTGCCTCACCCCACATACAGGCCAACCTTGTCCTCAGTCCATCAACGTGTTAATATTGTGTGCAAGGCAATTTGTCAAGAGGCCATGTGTCAAATGATAGACAAGTGAAAAATAGCCAAGGTAAGGTTTGCTTCCAAAATCACTTCCTTGGCATGACAGGAGGGACCTTGAGATGGCAACTGAAGGCTGTAGTGAGGGAGGGAGAAGTTTTGTTTTATTTTCCAATTGCTTATAACTCTCTCACAGGAACTCCTCAGACTCGTCCTACTTTCCTTGCTTGTTGCAGCAGGCTATGAAAGGTGTTGCAGAAATGTCCCCCTGTGCTCTGTCCCTCAGCTCCTGCCGATGTCTGAAAACTGCTTTTGCCAGAACTATCACTTCTGGGCCATGAACCTGGGTAAAGGATGTTTTCCAGTCCAGTAGCTTAGTTTTGAAAGGTCTCAGTGCTGAGGACTTTTTAGAATAACTCCTCTTTCTAGGTTTTGCTTGGGAACCTGTAACAGATACCTTTTAGTTTCTGAAACTCAGTTGAAGTGGGGCATGTTTGTTTTGGAGAAGAGGCAATAGAGTTGTTAATTTGGGCTTGTAATTATTCACAATTAGCACATTATTCCTTCTTCCCCCCGCCCCCCCGCTCCTACGTATTTAGTTATCAGATCCAATTACAAACCCAAATTACCAACCCTAATTTTTTACTAACAGTTATTCAGACATGAATAACAATGAAACTGAAGCAGCAGGAGGATGAGGGAAGGCTGGATAACCTAGCAGGAGTTAAATCAATACTTGATAAATTCTTTATCTAATAGTCCACACTAAGCCTTATCCTGCATTGGCAACCCCACAGCGTTAGCAGTAGATTAAAACCAGTGGAGTCCAAAGGAATCTGCAATCTCAGCTCTCACTGAAGACCATCAGAAGAGAGTGCTTAAATCAGTGACAACTGCAAGTCCCCTCTTCCAGCACCACCTCCTCCCTAAATCCCAAGTGGGTAAAACCCCAGCTCAGCTGTGTTGGTGTGACTGTCTGGTGAATCACGCTGTTCTCTGATCACTCACTCAAGGAACTGATATAGATTAAAAATAAACCTTATTAAAAGGGGCAAGGGGAGGAATGGTTAATTTAAACCATCTTAATTCCATGATCTAGATAACCCCTTAAAAGACTGTGTTGAAGAGAGCCATGTAGGATAAAAAATGCATAGCCAAGGGTGGGAAAGAGGTGACGAGATAATGGGTTCTTAGGGGAGGAGCCCAGCTAGAACAATTGCCAAAAGAAATGCTTTTGTAACCACAGCCTCTGGAGGCTGCAGACCCAAAGACCAGAGGTATTAAGGCTCTCACCTCATAAAACCTGGCAGAAACAATTGATTTTTCTTTTGTGTATTTACACCACTGACCAAACAAAGCAAAATATCAATCAGTTTAGATTGATGAAAGGGTTTCTATGTCTCTAATTGGAATCACTTCACTAAAGAAAAACTATTAGTTTAGAAAAAAGAGGTTTGATTTCTGGGATTATTGTAATGATTTATTAGCAAAAATCCTATCATTTCTGTTTCCAAAAGAAGAAATAGAACCTCTGCAAAAGCTTTGACTGAGCACAGCAGGGGTCTCTTATTTTCGCTTTTTTAATGGAAATGATTCACCCAAAACACCCTGAATTTCTGAATTCATTCAGTTTCTAGCTGCTCACCAGCTCAAGATATAACATAATGAAGGACTGTGAATAAGTCACCTTAACTGAGAAATAAAATATGTGGTATAAAACCCAACAAATCACCCCATCACAACTGTGTATGAAGGAGGAAAAATTAGGAAAAGGTAGATGTCCTAGATGATAAAATGCTTATCCCTGATTAATCCAGAGGTAAGTTTGTCATTCCTGGGACACAACTAGAACAGCTAAAGCCTGTATCTTGTGTTTGCAGCGTTTGCATTTTTTGTTTATAATGAAGACAGCTTGTCTTGCAATGCAAGTTAACTCACTTCCATACCCACACCCTGAGCCACTGCTTAAGCTTATGTAGGAGTCCAGGGAGACTATCAGTAATCAAATCCAGATCTCTTGAGTCTCGTTTCCATGTGTGAATACTGCAAGACTATCCTTCTTTGCAAGTAACCTGGTTATTTTAATAAGCTTTTAAAAATAGAGAACAGCAAGAAAATTCAGGCAGAAATCATAAACCTCGTTGGTATGACAGCAATAGCATCAGCATGATACAGCTTTATGAGGCAAAAATACTGTCCCATCATCAGGATGAATTTCTGGGTGTTGGGCTTCATTTTTCCCACTCAGGAAGCATTTAGCAGTAACCAACCATAAAAAGACCACATTCTAACACCTCTAACACCTAACATTTTTTTCTTTCTTTCTTGTTTTGTTTGGACTAATATATTGATACCGCTCAATAAATTCTAGTTTATTCCATTTATAAGTTGGAGTTTTTCTTGGTGCTCAATAATGTAGGTGGTTTGCCATATCCATCAAAAGGCAGAGCTGCTAAACAAATCCAGGCTTGACTTCCTCGTTAGACTTTCCCTGTTTTCATATCATCCTTTACCAAATGATGTTCCTGGAGGCTGGGAATCCCTTGTATTATCTTTTTTTTTTTTTTCTGGCCGTGATATCAGAAGGTTTTTCCTAGGTTGTCTGTGTGATAATTTTAGCACACATCATGTCATTCTAGAGTCTTGGTCCCAGTCCAGGGTCTACAAGGGTTTTTCCTCTAATTCAAACCCAGCCTTGACAAAGGAAAAAAATGTAGGGCAACACCAGTTTCCTGAAAAACAAACTGAGGCAGAGGAGAGCTCTGTGTGGGGTTTTTTTGTGGACACAATGCTAAGAAGGGCCTGGACACCAGGAGACCTCACTGTCCCCCACATTGTTTCCACACCCCTAAACTTGAGCTCTTTAAGCTTTTCTCTTCCCAGTAAAATGGGGACAGCCTTTCCCAGGGTGCAGCTGACATGAGCTGTGACCCTGGCAGTCAGTTAAGGGTTTGATAAATAAGAAGTTTTTGGGATGTGTATGGTGTGACTCCTGTTCAGAGGGCTTTGGCTCATGAAAAAATACATGCACTTCAGCCTTCTCCCTGCCCTACCCAATCTTATTTGAACAGCAACCCCAGTCTAATGAGAAAAAAGCTTATTAGGTGTTCCTTACATGTAACCTGTGTCCAGGAAATAATACTGAAGATTGTGAGATACTGATGTGTTCTGTCAATATTTGCATTTTATAATTGTTTCTCCAAAGAACTGAGCAGGCAGGACTTCCCTGAAGGGGCTGTGGTCACCTACCCTGTGACTTGGGAGAAAAGACAGAATATTAATAAGGTTCATCTCGGTTCCCTCAGCTGATCATTTACTCTCTCCCTTTTCATTACCCATTTATAAATAAAATCTCAGAATGAGTGATTGGAAGGAGCTGGAGGCCAGGGAGAAAGGTGGGGGAAGTTTGACCACCAGCACATCAGACTGGGAGCAAAACTGCTCTCTGAAAAACTGTGTCTGTTTGTAAATGCAGTAGACCTGTCCCTCAAAGCCAGAGGACTCCAGCTTTATATCACTATAATCAAAAGTGGACTCCAGACCATAGTCCTTTGAAATTCAGACTGAGCTATGCAGCCTGCAGGAGCTGAGGGACTAGAGGAAGAGAGCTGAAAAATGCCCTTTTCTACCCTAGATCAGCTCCTGATGATAATAGGGATCATGGAGATGTGCTATCTGATCTCCTTATTGGGACTAGCACAGCTCATCTTACTTTACAGGACAAAGATAAAAAGCATAGAGAAACACTGGAGGACACAGAGAAGTGCCTGGGAATTGTATTTCAGTAGAAAGCAACTCAGGTGGCATCTTAAAAAGCTACCACTCAACTGTTGGCCAGATTGTTAATCCATCACAGACAAAAAAATATACATCAGATCCACTTAAAATGGATTCCTGACAATTTCCCTCAGCAGTGTACTAGAAACACGTGTGTGTCCCACTGCTCAGCTGAGCCATCCTTGCTTACTGCAGTCCAGAATTTAGAGACAGTTGCTGCTTGAACCCTCATGTATCAGAGATGATTTTTCACTCCTCAGAGCTTTGCTGGTCTCTGTTAAGCAAGAGTTTTGTTTAGACCATGTGCCAGTAAAGTGTTACATGGGTCAAAACTGGCCCGAGTGTGACGCCTAAGGTCTCTCTGTAAGTGCATTTTAATGAGATGGTGTGTTCTCCTGCTACACCAATGTATAGTCCTGCTTTTGGCAGTAGCACAAAGACATCTCAAGGAACAGCAGTTTGGAAGGATCACCATAACTCAAGTGAAGAATATTGCCCTTAGAAAGTGACTCCAGAGACACAGTTCTCACAGCTAGGAAAAAAAAGGCAAAGATATTTTACCCATACACTGTAGCTGGGGAAACTGAAGTGCAGAGAGATGAAGAGGGTGGCTTCAGATACTCAGAAAGACCTGAAGTGTTTTCAGGTGCCAGCACTGCAAGGGCTTCATTAACACTCACCTCATGAAATCCCCAGAGTTATCAGAGCGGGGTCACAGATAATCGACCCTATGTCAAACCTNTGTGCCTCTATCTATCTATCTGTCTGTCCATTTATCCACTCTTCTAAATTTTCTAAAGTTTGTTTTTAAAATTACTTTAAAATATGCATACTTTAAAACCCTCCTCTATGAAGGTGGTCGTTGTTGGGGAGGATGAAAGTTTGACAGGAAAGTTTCACAGATATGTAGGTCTGGCAGAAAGATCTGCATATGAAGAAACTGAGAATGAGATAGAAATGAAGGCAAGTTTTGATATCGAGTAAAAGATGTTCTGCTGAACTAGTGGTCGCTGAGTAAACTGAGAGGGCAAAGGTTGGAGATAATTTGGAAGGAGGTTTTGTGACTAGAACAAAGGATCTATTTGACTACAAACAGAAAGCATATTTTCTACTGAGTAAATAAATTTCAAGAAGAGCATAAATAAATAAAGAACATGTTTTTATCAAATAGAAAGATACCACAGGCAAAGACGACGTAGTATAGCAAACAGAAAAAAAAATCTAGGAATTTACCACTCCTAGAAAACTGAAAAATTAACTTCAAGCTTAATTTGTAACGTACCTTTGTGACTAGATAATAATGACTATTGTATGGTAATGATAGTAGTTATAAGCAAATGTATAGGTATTCTGTCTAGTGCTGATTTGGTTATCATGTATTAAGATACTCAGCAATAAGAAAAGTATATAATGTCTGATAATTTGAACAGAATTTGGCTTCAAGCTTCAGGTCAGCCTACATGCTGTAGCTGAGCAGCTGTAAGGTGAGGCTTTGTATACCCACACCCTGGCCTGCTGTAACTTTGGCTATCAAATAAACAGCATTCTAGAGAGCCGCCTGAAGTCCAGAACATCCTTCGTGGACACCCTCTCCTATAGTCATCCCAAAGCCATTGCAGCCAAGATAAGCAGTTGTGAATGCCAGTCACATCAAAGCAGTGTTGATTTGATCCCACAGGAACTTGTTCTGTGTATATAAGCGTGATCTCTAACAGAGGAAAGGGGAATGAGGAGCCCTGAGTTCAAGGATTCACACTGCTCAGTGGAACAATTCCCACACCTGAAACTGACCCATATGGTGGATTATTAAATGCTGTGAAGAGCAGGTTTGGGGATGATGCAGGTTAAACACACCACCTGGATGTGTGAATGAAAGGACAAAGGGATATGCTTGCAGAGACAGTGCTATACATATGCAGAAAAGGGCCACGAGTAATTCAGTAGCTTATGGCATTCTTTGCCTTTGCAATGTGGATTTAAATTCATTCCTCCAAGCTACTCTTAAAATTCAGACATGGCTGGAAGTTGCAAACACTTAAATCTGTTTGCATGGGGTTTTAATTCTGGGGAGCTCTGCACTGTGAGCATTAGAGAAGCCAGGCCTGGTTGTCTCCTGAAGCTGCTCAATGAAAGCCATGCACACCAGCTGTGCCCACCCTCTCCAACAACTTGGGATAATTCCACATTAAAAGCCCATCTAAGCACTGCTTTGCTCTCTGACTGATTATGCTGTGAACCCTTTGCTCCCATAGAGCATTACGCACACGAACCTCTTGGCTAAAAGCAAAGACCACCCAATTTTCTGCATGACAGTAAGGTGATCCTGCAAGCAGTTCTGCCTTTGTCGGTGGCTGTCTGATACTTAGATCACAGAATAATCCTGAACACCGTGTCCCACTTGGCAAGCAAAGTATGACCACTTCTGTCCCTAAACATCTCCTTCCAAGGAGCTTTAAAGTTGTCTGCCTGTCTTATTTATGTAGACACAGCAATTTGGTGGTGAGACAGATATGAATAGATGTCACATTTTGCAGCTTCTTAGTTGTTAAAACATCCCCCCTCCACTTTAAAGTGTACTAGATGGAGCATGGAAGACAGCAGCTCTTACTGAGTAACTTACACCAGCACCAAGGAAAATTCAAGGCCAAAGCTCTTTAAAAGACTGTACTATTTTTGGAGCAAGACAGATCATTTATTACTTCTATGATTATTCTTATTTTTGCAATGAGGCCTTAGCTTTTCATGAGCTTCTTCTGCCTTCCTGAATAACTCATTTCTTTGCTTATTTGTTTTGCTCTGAAAGAGAATCAAGGGTGCCATTGCAGAAATCTTAGTAAGGGGCCACATCAAAGCTGCACCATTAGGTTTCGTCCCATCAGCTGAGCATCTCCAATACTGGACTTTAAAAGATCCCCTAGGGAGAGTATAAGAGCAGGTCAAGCAAGCAGCAGTATGTACTTGATACACTCTCCCAGACAGCACTAAGCCACTGCTTCTTAAGGCAAAAATGGCCTTTTTGTAGTTCATAATTCTGATGAATATTCTTCCGTGATGCTGTTTGATTCTATAGGAGTCCCTAGCACTCACACTGCATTCCTGTTTCCACTTTTGCTCTGACAGAAGATTGCATACTTGCACCTTTTCAGCTGCAGAGCCTTCAGATCCAATGCAGCTTTTTCTTTATATATGTAGAAAGAAGCTAGGAAATTTCACTGGGAAACAACAAAAAAGTTCACTTTCCTCTATCCAGGACAGTCTTCTAACACTATCCAGTCTGCCTCAGGGCATGTGAAATACACTCTCATCATCCTAGGAGGAAAACAACAATTTGGCAGGCTGCAGCATGACCCTCTCATATCAGGCATTTTGAGCTGAAACCTGGGGCTTAAGAGGAGGCTCAGGGACGTCCTCAGCTGTGTGTATTGGCACTTCAGCCGAGATGGTGCCCTCTGTAAAGCACGCAGCCAGGAGGCAATCAGCATCAATTGCTGGAGATGGCCATGCTCCCTCCCTCCTCAGGCTTTGCCCTCAGGAGCTGAAAGACCACTGCACCCAGGCCTCATGCCATCAGAGAATGGCCACAATAACGGTGATATCATATGGTATAGAGACCCTGCTCAGGTCTTCAAACACACTGGGTTCTCTGCCTTGGAGAGTAAGACCTGAGATGCTTCCAGGTGCTTTGTAGCTGTGTTTCCTGCGGCAGTACAGCCGAACATTGGATCCAGTGTTTTTTTAAAGAGCCAGCACAGGCATTTGATTCACAGGCTGTGGAAGCTGCTGGTGGAGAAACAGTACTTGACTGGGAGTGTGAGAGGGCTGGTGGTAGACAGCAGTGTGGGAATGGGTTTCACTGCTGGGATCAGGATTCCAGAGGAAGCTGTCTTCACACCCAAGCACTCCCTGCAGAAAGGTTGATTGCTGATTGCGTTAGATATGCAACATACCCCCACAAAAGAGTTATCAAGATCCTTTCATCAAACACAGTCAGATGTACATCTTAAAAACATATTTGTAACAGTTTATCACAGGTTTTCCAGTCTGTATTTTCCTCCTTTCTAACTTTCTGATTTGAGAGCTAAATCAAATTTAAACATTACCATACCATCCTAATAGCAGATATTTTTGTGTATCATGCCCACATGAATCATGCCCACATGATTCTTCTTTCTGGCACCTTGTCCTACAAGACTGAATGAGTTGAATCCAGGAGAACACTCACTGCTGAATCGTGTTTCTCCAAATAATTTTTCCAAACCAACTAAGCTATTGTTAAACACGAACCCAAGATTTCATTCGTCTCCCTGTTCAGGAGCAAACCACTTTATGACAACAAAATACTTGTCTAATGACCCCAAGGTTTGAATCTCTAGCTCTAGGATGAGGATCATGAGATCCTGTATGAGCCTTGTCTGCCTTGTCAATTTGAACAGCATGGTGTTTGAGATAGGGATTTTCTTTTACTATGTGTACACATAGGGACTGTACAGTGACACCAGTTGTCCTAAAACATAAATATTATAGCAAGGATTAACAGCTAATACCATTGCATACAATTACATATTCCTTCTTGAAGGAAAAGCACTCCAGAGTATTTCAGGGATTATGGTACAGCTGAATACAAGGCATTGCTTCTTTCTCAAGAAGATACTGAAAAGAAAAGGAGTTTATTTCAAACTTCATTTTTTCACTGAGATCCCAATTTTCTGGTACAATCTGTTTGTGGGAACTGGTAATGTCTTAGACAGAGAGTCCTGATAAAAGTGAATCTGCCCATCATCTGTTTCTGATCACTTCTAGCCAAAGGTTTAGATGCACAGAAAAGGTTGGAGCCAAGACTTGTATGAAGGCAAGATTCCTATATCTCGTTCTCTCCCATTAACTTAAGAAGGAACAAACCCAGTAAAAAAAAAACAAACCCCCCCCCCCAAAAAAAAAAACACAACCAAAACAAAACAAAAAAACAAACAAACAAACAAACAAAAACGTCGCCCTGGTTTTCTTAGCCTTCTGAATTTACATTCTTGGAGTCAGAGTTCTCACAGTTTTCATGTAAATAATAGCCAATGTTTACTTAACTGTCCTTTTTTGTTATCATTCCTGTACTATGAGAGAACACTTGATGGACAGTCTTTTTAACCAGTGTGATTGGAGAGGAAGTAACATCAACTTCCAATCCACAGTCAGATCGAGAACTGTATAAATATCGAGAGAAAATAAATACTTGAGTTCTTTTCACTTTCCTCAGCGTGCGAGTGTCGTATATTTAGTGTCCTATAGCTATACAAAAACACAAAAAACACACAAAAGAGAAGAATGAGAAGAAGAAGAAGAAGAAGAAGAAGAAGAAGAAGAAGAAGAATTGTGGAAAGGAAAAAATCTGCCTGAAATATGGGTGCTCTGTGTTCTTGTATTTTAATTGAAAAATTAGAAATTACGTAGTAAAGGTGGTAAAGCTTGTGTTTACAGTACTGTACAGAAATTTAAGCTAATTAGCTATGTCTGGGCATCCCATTAATTTTAGACAGTCCCTTCTAGCAATGTAGTTCAAAGGTTACAGATGGGACATGGAGAAGTAGGAGAATTTGCAGCTGTATGAACAGAAAAAGCTACTTCCTAATTTCCTGTGAGCTGAGCTGATAGTTGTGCATTCCTCTCCACTCTCACAGGCACTAAAGCTGCAAAATCTGGCAGCAAAACAGAGGAACAGCTGGAGAATATAGTGAGTTGAGAAATGGAGCAAAACATAGCTAAGACTGATAGTCTGATGAAGCAAGGAGCCCCTAGCAAAAACTAAACCAGGCAACAGTTTAGACCAGCTTAAATCAGGTCTTGCTTTTCAGAAAAACTTAAAATCATAAGCCATGATAAAGGGTTACTTTAGAAGTGGCTGAGCAGTTGTCTACCCAAAGGAAAGGACAGTTAATCATTGTCAGTATAGTTGAAATCTAGAAGTTAGTTATTGTTAATCTGTTTATTTTCCTTGTCAGGTTTTTATTAATGTTTCCTTCTCTTAGAATTACTGTTTCTTAAGTCACTCAGACCACGTATTTATGAATAAGTAAATTACCTAAATAAGTATCAATATCATAGCAATGGGTTCCATAAAAATTCCTCGGTTACTTTCTTTCTTTTGGGTGGACTAAGCACCAACAGTACATAATCCTAATTACAGAAAATTACTTCATTGTGTATCAGCTGGATCCTTTCTTGAAAATGCTACATAGAGCCTCAGGTTAAAAACAATTCTATGTGTATTTAGAGGCTACATTGAGCCCCATCAGAATATGTCTGAGGGGGTAAAAGTGCTCCATTAAGAAACCAAAAGCTGGTTAGGCACTGAGGTCTTCAGAGTAGAGCTGAGAGCCTGGTCTCCACTTTCAAGTCACTCCTCGTGCTCAGTGGTTTCCTCCCTGACTGATTCTCCAGGATCAGAAAGACCTATTCAGGTTGGTTTGAATATAAAAAAGCTGTGACATTTCATTGATATTACTAACTGATATCTAATTAACCAACTCAAAATATATTCTTGGACTAACGTATCTTCTGCAAAGGCAGTCTTGATGAGAAGACATCTAGAACAGTGAGTCTACATGTTCCTTCTTAATGTGGTCGTCTAATACTCTACCATACTCCTAGTATTGTTACCTTTTTTTTTCTTCCAAATTTTAATTTTTCTGGCCTCATTATTCTTAAGATTATGTGCACTGATTTTGAAAGTTGAAATTTTGATCCATTGCTAATAAGTAAGATCAAGCATTTGCTTTCATTTGCAATACAGTCTTTTCTGCTAGAACAGTCTATAGACTCTACTCTGCAGCTTCTCTTCTGAGGATTTCTTATGGTCATTTCTTATGAGTTGTTTGATTACTGAAAAACATTGTTCTTGATATTGCTTCTACTTCTAGAGATGTCTTGCTTCCAATAGCCTGGCTCTCTCTGCTGGGTTATCACCTGCACAAGTGAAATGTGTTCAGCTTGAACCTTTACACAGAACATGACCTGCACCAGGGATCTAAGAAAGGCAGAGCCACTGTTTATAAAAAAAAAAAAAAGGCAGAAACCTCTTCCCTAATAATGCCTAAAAAAGTGGTTCTTAATCCCCTCAGTTAAACCATTTTGACTGTTGAGGATATGTTGGCTTCCCTGGTGCAAAGAGTTACCTCAGAAAGAAGAAACTTAGATCCCTATGAATCACTGCTAACCACTGACTTGAACAGCTCAGCTGACATTTCTCTCTGCTGCTGAAATGAGCTTTCTCACGGTCTTTAACCATTTATTCCACCATCTCTCTGAACAAAACATTTATCCTACTATCTCTCTTTCTGGAGATTAACCACTTGCAGTTCTTCAGACTCACTAAGAAGGAGATATTTTATTTTTTTTTCTTTTGTTTTGTAAATGAAGATTTACTGCCTTTCTATTATAATCAGTTGGTTCTTAAATCATTGTCACCAAGGACTGGAACTGTCACATAACTGTCTGGGAGTAGGAGATGTGTACATTCCACTCATCATTCATTGTTGGTTTAGACTTCATTTTTGTTCCCTGATTGGGTGACAAACTCATTTCCAAGTAAGAGAATAAGGAGTGTGGAGGAAGGCCATTCAGGCAGGAGCTCTTTTCTCTTGCACATACCATGCTTTTGGCTAGGGAAATGTGCTGCTACAGAAAACTCTTATCTCAATGTTTTCAGGAAAGTGATGAGGAGTAACCAGGGTAAAACAGAAGATAGACATCCTGATTTATCTGATCCAACAGAAAGGATTTTACTCATGTTCCTGAGATAATATTGGAAATACAGTTTGGCTCCAGCTTTTTCTAGAACAAAACATTTTGGCGTTTTTTCTCTCACTTCACTCCGATTCTTGGAATCACATCATAGCAACAAAAGACAGAGGCTGTGATCTAGACCCTATGTTGAATGAAAGGACTTATTACAAGGTCATCCCTTTATCACATGGCCCAGGGATACCCTCCTTCTTTTCATTTTCGTTTGTAAAACTGGCAGCCCTGAAAGTGTGACTGTGTTCTTCACAGCACAGAGTGACAGTTCCTCAATGGTTTTATGTGCAAATGTCGTAGCAGAGATTATACTGAGTTCACCCTGCAACTGCACGTTCCCCAAATGAAGAAAAGCAGCTGACTAAGGAGACAAGAATGCAGCTGGTTTCCCTGAGATGGTCTCACACAGTTTTCTCTCTTTCTGTTGGCTTTCCTACTTTTTGTCACCCAGAAGTGCCATTTGCAATTATACCTTCTCTTGATGACGAGCAACCTGTGTCACCTCTGCTTCTGTGGCAGATAAGCCACTTACTGTTTACAAATAGTATTATTGTAAACAGGCAGAAAAGCAGTATGCCTAAGGCTAAAATATCCATCATGTAATGGAATAAAGAACTTCAAAAGAAAAGAAAAATAAAAGCTTTAACACACTTTTACTGACTGCCTGTAAACGTCTTCAGGTGACTCAGCAGTCAAAAGAAGAAATCTATTCTATCTACTGCCTTTCCATAATATTAGATGAAAGTCAAACTTTAGGAATGAACAGCACTTAAACTCCCAAGCCTTTCCTCCTTGGGGTGGAAATGGAGCCTAACGAGATAAATGTCAACAACAATGATCTCATGGGGCAACCAAGCGGCCCAAACCAGGACACACTTTTTACAGGTAGGAAGGTATCTCAGAAAAAATCAAAGCCCTTTGTACAACCTAGCACAAAGAGTTGTTCTTTCTGTATAAATAGCTATCTTGTGCTTAGTAAAGAACTGACTTTAAGACTGAAGAGTAAGGTGAGAGGAAATGTCTGTTAATGAAATTTGAGTGAAAATTGTTCTGTCAGGTGAACTTTCAAGTAAGTAATTAATGTCATTATATGAGAAAATGCATGATACTCATCTGCATACATCATCTATTTTGCAGAAGCAATAAGAATCCAATATCTTGACTACATTGTACCTACCATATGGTTTTAAAATGCTGTTTTATTTCTAGTCTGATGTTTGTTTTAATTTTTTTCCTCTGTCAATGCTACAAATTATGTTGATGACTGATAGCTGATCACCTTTGAGTTTCAATGCAAAACTTCAAGAACCCTTTTAGCCACAATGCCACCTCTCAAAACAGGAAAGATATGTTACTTCTACAGCTTTCTGAGTTGAAGACATGTCATATGTAATTACATCTGTTCCTAAAAGGTCATGAGAACTGTGTCTTTAATAACTAAGATGACTTTTGTATCTTCTTTTAAGGGAAAATTCTGAATGCGTGGAATGGAGGTCTTCTCCATTTTGGATAACATTTCCTGCACTGTGCCTGTACTGGACTGCAAAAGAAGGAAAGTCTTCAGGGCAAGAGATTGTTTTCTAGAAGCTAAAGGTATTATAGCTTTTAAACCACGAAAATGAAAAAAAAAAAGAGTAAGTGTTTTACAATTACATTGGAAGAACTTTCTCCGGTACAAGACAGAGTTTTTGGAGACCAGAAAAATCTGAAATTACTCTTGAAGACACAGGAGTGGCATGGTCTGCTAGTGGCAGTGGTAACACCAGAGCAATTAGTGAAAAGAAGTTAGCTGTTAAGTGCCAGAAATCTTTAAGGCTTCAGAGAGATGGGAGTGAACAAGGTGTCTCTTCCCCTCCTCTGCCACACTAACCTTCCACTCCCCGGCTGCCATGATATCTCTGGGGAGCCAAGGGTGGGAAGGCCTTAATGGGCTTCTCCTGTTGTTGGAGACCTTTGAGCAGGATTTACATTTCCCCTGAAGTAATTGAAAAATTTACTGCTATAATGGCTCAATCCTTTGTTCCTTTCAAAGCAAAAGGACTAGCATCACTCAGGAGAGGATTTGATCTGGGAGTGAACTCCAAGTTGCCCAGAGTACAGCTTCACAGCCCAAGAAGAGGTGAAGGAGGAAGAGGCAGAGGATCCCGAGCCAGTTCCTCTGAGCCAGGGTGCTTTCCTAGTTCAGCAGACACCAAAACAGAGAAAGCTGTCTTGGGCTCCATCGTGGTGCTTGGCCTGAGGGTATAAATGCTGATGGCTGAATGCCCTCAGTCACACCCTGATGAAGACACTCTGCTCCCTTGCCACAGCCAACCAACACACCTGCACCCAGCACAGCCCCGAGCAGAGCAGGGTGTGCCCTTAGATCGGGTTATGCTCAAACAGAAACTAGAATCAACTCAACACATCTAAAGCTTCCTGGTCCCTGAAGTGAAAGATCCTGCAGACCATCTCAGCCACATTACTGAGGCTATGTCCAGCCCTCCCCAGCACCCCGAAGCTCAGACTGGGCTGAACAGATGTTTCTGTCTGCTGCTAAAGCTACACCAGTAGAACACATTTCTGTGAATAAACAAATCCTTCCTTCACTTCAGCAGTAGGACCACTAACCTTTCTCTACTGTCTGTTTTCTCCTTCCACGGAGCAGGCACTGCCTTCTTCTGCATCCCTGACCTTTCCTCAATGTCTCTCTATCTGTTGCTTCTGTCCTTTTTAAAAAGCCTCTTATTGATGTTTTTAAACTGATGGGTGAACATAAACAAGTAATAAAGAAAGGTTAACAGTACTGAATCAATACTACAGAGAGAGGCACTGGGGAGATGGAACTGAGGAGGTTGACTCTGAAAGAAAGTGAAAGGCCAAATTTAATCACAGTGCTATTAGTAATTAAATTACATTTCGGGTTGCTGTTATTTTTTTTTTAAATAAGAACTAATGAATGCACAAACTGGTATTAGGGTTTCAAAGAAAACAAAACAAATGAATAGAAATTCTGAACAAGGGTTTTTTCATATCCTTGCTGTGAAAAGAGCAATCTATTCCAGATTATTGTGGTCTTTTTCTGACTGCAAAGGAGAGTAAAATGAAGCTGGTGTTAAACTGGAAAGTTCTGAAAACTTGGACTTAGATCTGCTGCCAAGCACAGGAACGTGGAAATGCGTATACCCCTGGAAATTTTCTGGTATCATAGAATTACAGAATGGTTGTTGTTGGGAGGGACCTCTGGAGATCATCTAGTCCAACTGCCCTGCTAAAGCAGGCTTACCCAGAGCAGATTGCACAGGATTGTGTCCAGCAGTGCAGAATATCTCCAGAGAAAAAGATTCCACAACCTCTCTGAGCAGCCTGTTCCAGTGTTCTGTCACCCTCAAAGTAAAGAAAGTCTTTCTCATACCCAGGTAGAATTTCCTCTATTCCATTTTGTGCCTGCTGCCTCTTACCATGAAAAGTATGAAAAATGTGCAGTACTGGTATTCCTTGTCTGTTCCCACATCTTCAAAATGCTGTGAGTAGAAAGAGTAGATCCCACTTCTGGACCAGAGAACTCCCTTTTAAGTGTTACAGCATATCACTGTGACTTGCCTAATGACACCAGTGCCTAGTCTTGGGTCCCAACACTCCATGTGTTCCAGTTACACGTCGTTCCTTAACCGGCTTCCTTTATTGGCAGAATGTTTTCATTTCATTATTATCTTTGCCATCAAAACATGTTTCCAGCCACCTATCCACAATATTCTTTAAAGGCTTTAAATATGTGAATATGAACACTGGATTTTTCACACATCTCCCTCCTCGAGTATGGCAGTATATACGAGCACGTTCAGCAGCTATATGTGTGCATGAAGAGACACACCACACTCTGAACAGGAAGCAAAGCTGCATAATGGGAACAAGAAAAAGAACTAGCTAGCATAAATGAGGGAAGGATATTGAGATGGGAAGATGAGGAGTGACCGCATTTGTCAGAATTGGCATCGTGGCCATCCAGAAGCAGCTTTGGATGAGAGGTTGCCAAGTTTAGTTTTTGTCTGCCTGTGGTCTCCAGATTTCCTATGAAAAGAGCCAAATTTGAAAAGAATGAGAGGTCCATAAACCAATCTCTGTTAGGATCTATAACAGGGAAGTGCTACTTTCTTGCCCTCCACCAGCTACCATTCAGTCACCTTTCCCCTTTGTCTTCCTCAGCTCTCTTTCTGTCCATGGGAATTGAAGAGATTGTTTCTCTGCTCAGTAACAGTATCATCTTCCCTGGGCAAGGCAAGATCCTTGATTCATTTCCTTGCCTTGACTCTGGGCAAGCATGGCATCTGGCTGCAGCAACAAGTCTGTCACACAGGCTTTTGTAATATTCCTGCTATCTTCCCAGCCTGGCCATGTAATTAACTGTGGGCAGAAGGAAGGAAGGCAGGAGAGCTAAAAACACAGGACTTACAGCAGAGCAACCTGGGGAGCTGTCTGATTTGCATTTCTGGATTTCCTTTCCCTCTACCAAGAACCATTTTTGGAAAGGCACCAACTGGTGTATTGTGCACTGTACTGATGGCCTACAGGAGAGGGTGGATTGTCAGTGATGTGCTCACAGATCCAACTGGGAATGACTAACGTGCTCTATAATCCAATAAAATGTACCTGGCCTACAAATAGTGTCCCATATTTGACACAAATGCTTCAAGGAAGCCTATCAAGGACTCCTAGAGCTGCTTCTGTTACTAAAACAAGGAGCAATGGCCACAGGTTTCAGTTTTGACAGTCCAGATGGGACAGCAGGCAATTTTTTTTTACAAGGAGGCTGCTGCAGAACAGGAACAGGTCACTGAAGGTGTGAGATCTCAGTCTTTGGCAACTTTCTAGACTCGCTTGCCTAAAGCCACACCTGGTCTCCTCTAGCAGTGGTGAAAGTCCTTCTTTGAGTGGGAGGCTGGACAAAAGACCTCCACAAGTCCCTTTTAACCAGCATTTATGTGATTATTTTCATGGAAAAATCTGCCCGAGGAAGTACTGGAAATCTCTCTGACTTAAAATTTTCTGGTCATGGCTGCAAAGAGAATCTAACAAAATGTGCCAAGCTAAGAAGCTCTTACTACAAGTGGTGACTTTGTGATGTCCACCACTTAGCAGAGAAAGAAAAGATGTGTTTCTTGGGTAGATACTACAGCTCTGAAAGTCAAGAAGGGTACATGGAGAGCCATGTTTGACACCTGTGGGCTTTTATCATCCTTTTTCTGGGATTTGCAGAAACAACAAGACTAAATCTGTTTGAAAATATACCAATTGCTTGCTCTGTTTAATAGTGATGGGGAGCTGTTATGAAACACACTGGGACAGGGAACTGGTACAGACTTGCAGCTAGTGAGAAACCTCCCAGGCCCCCGCTCTTGGTACTTTCCAATTTAGCAGAAAAAGACTTGACTGACATTATTAACAAAAACATAAATAAGGATTAGATCTTGATTTCCTTGGTTAGAATTGAAAAACAGATGCTGTCAAGCCTCCAGTCTTGAAACTTAAGAAAATTATCACATCCAGTCAAAGATATGTCTCTCCTCCTGGGGGAATGCTGTAAAATGGACTTCGAGGATGTGTAGCTACAGCTCTGTCTACACCAGCTGATGGAGTCAGGGCTTGAGAGAGCTAAAGGATAACATGTGTTTGCACCACCAGGACACCCAAGGATCAGTGTACCCCTGCTGCTCTAAGGGAGCAAGTAACTAATAGTGTCACAAGCTGCATGTGGTATCAGCCTTCCAAAAACCACCCCACAGCCAACTTCCAGTCTAGGCTATCACCCAGGGGTTGATAGGACATATGCTGGCAGGCTCAGACTGAGAATGGTTCCAGAACAGTTTATCTCACCAAGAATCAAGAACGGTGAAAAGATGGGTTTTTTAAAATAATGATTCTCTTTTACACCTCGTCTTTTTGAGTTCTCCACTAAAGAGACAGCTTGCTCTGCTTTCTGCCATGGAAAAGCCAGTGCGCCAGGCATGCACAGATCACAAAGAAAATGACATTGCAGTGTTGGCTGCTTCCCTATGGCAGAGACACACAGGTCCCTCATTGACTGGGAAAAGGCAGAGGAGGATGGACTGATGTTTGATGTTACAAAAAAAGATAAAAAATATTCCATTTCCAAATTTGGAAGCATCCTTCCCAAACCCTTGCTTCTGATACAAGGCAGATTTATGCAATTCCTTTAAATATTTACCTCCATAACCATGACTCATATATGCATTATTACTTTTTAACCAACATTAAAGTTTAAAACCAGAATAAAAGCCTTGCTTCATACAAGAACTTATGCTTTAGACAAACAGGAAATGCACCATGTCATGTGTCTACAAATGTCAAGATACTCTTAAAATTTCATTCTTTTTATGAAAAAAGTAACCAAAAACTGGAAAATGCACTTCCTGTGGAATCAGCTTGAATTTCACCCATTCTAGTTGTTTTTTTTTTTTAAGAGAGGGAATTCTTATTCTTAATATTGAGTCTGGACAAAGAATTAGAATCAAATTAGAGCTCAGAATGATTGCCAGTGTGAAGAGACTCCCTCTGATTCCCTCCCTATACACACAGCTGCTTGCTAGGGTTGCTCAGCTCCTGTGGCAGTAAGGAGTATTTAATGTCCTTGCCTGTTATTGACACCTTCCAAAGGTGAGTGGGCACAGCTACTTTTTTGTCTCCACCCTGACCTTACCAACCAGTGCCATTCAGGCATCATGGCACAGTGGGAACTTACTACCATGAGTGCTTTGTGGATTTTGCTGAGGGTGGGATCTGGTGTTCTTGGAGAACTTTAGGGCTGAAATAAAGAGCAGCAGCTCAGCTGGCATCAGCAAAATAGCATCAGAAATAGCACTGAATTATTAGTTCTTTGGCTCAGGCAATCCCACCACGCTTCATGCACCATAAGCAGTGGACGATTGCTGTACCACAGAAATGTCATTGTCATTTGGGTCAGAAGACAGCTGTGTATCTAAAAAGAGCAAACAAGAACAATGAGGAGAAAGATTAGCCTCCTTTTCTTCAAGACTGGTGGTTCTCAGTCTGAGCAAACCACTACAGGGAGAAGTATCCTTTCCTGAAGGATGCTGTGGGCTCAGACAGAGGTCCAGTGGAGGCTGGTGAGGCGCTTGGAAGAGATCCTTTCAGGGTTACAAGCAACACAAACCCCATGACACTCAGAAAGTCTCCGGCCTAGTCACAGCTGGGAGCAAGCAGAGCACAAGCAAAGAAATATCTCACAAGCTTGCCTTCATCCTTCTCATCCCTAAGCCTTTGCCTGAAGCCACTGCCAAAGGAGAGCCCTGGGCTGGCTGGTCCCTTATTTTGACCTAGGATGACCATTCCTGCCTTTCAAGGACACGCACACTTCCCAAGATGAGAAGCAGTGGACTCTATCATATGCCTTCTTCCTAAAAAGTCCATATGACAGGCTTGGTCCCCAGACTCTCCACATCCTCAATCTTGAAAGATTTGTCATCCAGGTGAGACTTGCTCCCTCCAGCTTGTGCTAGAAGAAGAAAACAAAAGAACTCAAAAATTGTGGAAGACACTATCTCTCATCAAAGACTTGTTCTCCTTTTTCAATAGCAACTTTTAAACAAACTTGATCCATCATTTCTAAACTAAATTTCTTGGGGAGAGAGGTATATATTTTTATTCAGATTGATAATGTTTGCAGATTTCAGCATAAATTGTTCTGCAGGGTTACAATGCCTCTGAAATTGTGCTTTTTTTCTGCCATTGCTGAACAAAGTATTCCTTGGAGAAATGTCACCCAACTTTAATAGAGATCATAACTCACAGGAGAGACCTATACAGTAATTTCCACTGGGATTAATACAGCCTGGAACGGTTGCCTACTGTTGACGTAACACTGCCAAATGTCTTTTCAGTGTTTTATAAATTGCAGGCATGTGGTTACTTATCAAAGCAAGGAAAGTGATTCAGCAGTGGACTCTGTTCACGGAGAACCAAAAGGAAAAGAAATCAAGTGAGCCTTTACTTGGCAATGTGGGCTAAGCTGCTCTCTCTTGGCAATACCACTGACTGGAGCAAGGGCAGCAGCTGACAATTAAGACGCTCACTTTCTTCACGTCAGTGGCCTAGGGCCAGCCTGCTTGCCTTCTTCAGTTCACACCATCAAAGTGTTCTGCTCTTGAAATTAAATTTTGAAGGCTATATTTTCCCCAGCATTAAAATTAAAAATCTAAGGAGGTGCACTCAGCTCCCCAGAGGCAGCGTAATTCTACTCTAGCCTAAGATTTGCTAATGCATTGAGGTCATTAATGTTTCATGGTGGTTCCATTTCTGCATGCGCACAAAGCCTTTACATCACCCTGGCTTTAATGAACTTCTCCTGCTTCCCAGGAGGCCTTTGGAAGCAGGGATGGTTTTCCCTAATGAAACAATCCTGCCTCTTTGTTTTGAAGTTGTTTACATAATTAATACCCCCTATAGGGAAACAGGAAAATAGAAGCCTGTATGTAGAGACTTGTTCCACAGATAAAGTACACAAGTCACATGGAGAAATAAATCATTAAGTTAGGGCTTGAGTATGTTTTTTAGGGGTTGAACTTTTTTTTCCTAGCTAAAGGTAATTTCTATAAAGATAAAGATTTGCCCGGAGGGATGGGGAAAGTGAAAGAGACCAAGAGATACTGTCCATCCTACAGACCATCTTTTCCTTTTCATCAGAGAAACTTCTTCTAAAAACAGACTGTATCTCTTTGCTTCAAGTTCTTGACTAAACATAATTTAGAACAATAATACTGGTTTGAATAGTCTAAGGGAGAGATAATTCTAGTGTTTACGGTCAGAAGACCCCTCCTAATCTCTTCTCTTCCTGAGTGAAACCTTCAGCATCTCAGCCACTCGTCATTAAGCCCTGTTACTTCAAATACAGGTGTTAGTAAATCAGAGATAGTTCCTGAAAGATAAGGTTCTGACCATGACAGAGAGTGGTGGTCCTGGATTTCCTTATTGGCCACATTTTACCTGCACTTAACTCACCAAGCCTATTTCCATGATACAACTCAGAAGGCAGCGTTCAAATAATAAATGAAGGTGTGTAACATTGTGTAACTGTGGTTTCTGATAGTTACCATGGTAGTTGTTAAAACCCAGAGAATAAATGAGCAGTCTATTATTTCTGAGACTGAAGCTCGATAAAAGCAAACCAAAATAACACCACACACAGGCAAAACCCCCAAAGAGGCATTCGAAGTATCATTTGTATAGCTCACCTGACACAGTCCTGATACTATAATTGCACAATGAAATACACTTAGAGCAAAATGATCCAAATTGCCAGTGTCACAAGGCTGGTAGTAAAATGTTGAGGAAACAGCAGGCTCCTGATGAACAGCTGAATGTTTGCATTTTTAAAAGAGAAGCAGTAGAGGGGAAGAGGAGTGGGACCAAGCTGCCTACTTAGAGAGCAGAGTCTTGTCGCAGCAAAAGAGGATATGGTCAGGCAGAAATGAAGAGAGTGGGACACCTCCTCTCCAAATTATAGAGGAGGTGGGTTGATTTTCAAGCTAGCTAAGCTCTCAATTACCAGGTGAATATATTTTAATCAGTCCTGTGTAGACTGTGCCTGGTGCAACACAGGGTCATTTGAAAGTCCCAGCTGATGTGACACAGATTTCCTGAATATCTCAGACAACAGGAGGCCAAGAGACCAAGAGGTCTTTTATAGGAGGCTCAGAGTTCCCCTGTGGGGAATTACAAGTATATTTTAAAAGTAACGAAGTCTCATCTTCATTCAAAATATGATTTTTTGGGGGGGCAATGCAGAGTGGGAAAAAGTAAAGCGAGAACAGACAGACAAGATGCTGCTTACTGCAGCCTGCAGGGCTGTGAAGGGTAGGGGTTCCTCACAAGCATCACATGTGCCCCAGCATGTCAGTCATTGGAAATGAGGCTCTGGTTTCTGATTTGGAGTTTCTTTTTCTGCTTGTCATTCAACCAGCACGTGCAGGCAGTTTCAAATTGTGTGTACACCTTGCTTGGCTCAGCTGGGAACGAACTGGAACAACTGCAGAGCTCTTGGATTCAGCCAGTGCTTCCCAGACAGTTGGCTGGGCAGGTGGATGAGGCACAGGCTGATGAGTCATGCCATTGTAAATCATTTTACTTGTTAGTTTTGACCCAAACTAGCAGGAAAGGGTAATTCTACCTGACACAGAGAGGCCAGACTGGCATTTTCTAAACTTTGGCAAAATTTCCTGTCTGTTTGACATTGAATCATTCCAAAAGAATGGTGAATATCTTCTATTTCATGATTCTCAGACCAAGCTGCTGCTTCATGCCATAAGTCTGCCCAGCTCTCTCTTAGCCAAAATAATTAGTGCTTCAATCCCAGCAATAAAATGCTCTTTTGTCTTCTCTGGAGGCTCCAATGCATGTAGGTAAATCAGTGCCCATCACTTCCTTTGTACAACCAGTGCCACTGCTGTGCCAGGCTGATCCACACCAGAATCCTGCAGCTCCAAGCATGGATGGATATTGCCCACTGCTGTATCCATTTTCCTTGCCACGGGATTTACAAAACTGCCCTCATCTATAGAGTTTATGAGCCTGTCCTAAGCAAATCATGGATACCAGTTCCCCATTTGAAGTGTTCCTGAGTACACAGGGAAGGTGAGCCTCAACCTTTTTCATGCTGACACTGTTCATGTCAGGGCCAGGGATGGCATAAATCAGCATAAATCTGCTGTGAGTCATAATGATTCACTGATATTAGAGCAGCTGTTAATATGCAGCATCTTGCCCTAAAACTTCGCACATCCACTTTTTCTATATGGCCTATACAGTTGAACTAAAGCTGGCTTAGCCAAAAAGCCATCAGAGTGCATGAACAAAACTTTATGGAGCCTATGAATTCACCAACAACACCAGATGTTTGCCGAGCCAGTTATTATAAAAGCCCGTGCAGCAGTTATCTTTGTGTAGCACCTCCATTGCAAAGAGGAAGAAGAAAGAAAAGGAGAAAAAAAGTAAAAATATGAATGCAAATAATACGGTTTTTTATACCTACTTAGCTTTCATTTTTAAATTTTCCACAGTTCTAGACAACACACATGTAAAGGAAATCAGAATTTTTTGTAGGGTTCTTTTTGTAAGATATTTTTCTTCTCAAAAAAGAAATATCCCAGATTGTGTTTATTGAATGACAACGAGTATTTTGCACAGGTACTATCTAATTAGCACTAGTTGAACAATAGGAGGGGTTGCTACATTCTCATCTGAAACCAAGAGTTTACAGCAGAAAACTTTTAATTATGGGGAAAGTCAGGGCTCGCAGGTTACACCTGCACATGTTGAGTAACTAAAGAGCACAGTCTGTTCTGTCAAGTAATGATCCATATTTTTTTCTCTGCTTGAGGAAGGAAAAAAAAAAGATCAACTTTTAAAGTATGCAATGACCATTTACTGAAGGGAAAAGGAGGACTAAGTCTTCCATTCACATACCAGATGTTCCCATTAAACAATCGTTTTCAAGAAAGCTCAGCTCATGTGGAAAGAGAACTCTAGAGTTCAGAAGGGGAAAACAGACAAAAAAGGTAACTTGTGAAATAAGGGCAGCTGCTGAAGAGATTGTTCCCAGTTTTGGCCTAGTACACCTCAACCCAGCACTGCAAGGGGTCAGAGCCAGGGCTGCTATAACCCTGTGCAGTTCCCTGGAAGTCAGTGTGAGTCACTGGTATCAGAGCACTGCACTGATTTACACCATCCTCCCACTCCAGCAGCTTCAGAGCTGATGGGCTGTGACCTCCTTCTTTATTACCTCAGGAACCTGCTACTACTGGCACATTTTCTCGTAGCAGAAATGAGACATGGCACAAGTGGGATTTTTCAGTATTTTCTTATTTGTGCTTTAAAAACCTCCTTAGGCTTTTGCAAAGGTCTTGGAAATGAGAAGGTTTAAGAGTTCAAAACAAAGCAGACACCTCTCCAAACTCATCATAGTGTCTATCCTGTTGTTAAAAACACCCCCTAGCACAGGCATAGTGTATATGGATACTGATGCTGAGGGCATAGCTAGGACATCTGGATTAATTTTAGCCTCATTTAATTTTGGGCACAGGCCGAAAGCCCCTTCATTTCATTTGGAGCTGCAGCCTGGCTCAAAGAGTTTGCTCCTGTGCTGTTTTCCTTCACCAACTGGTCATCTGCCTGGTTCAGCCCTGCTGCTCAACCAGCACGAGAGCAAACCACACTGCCTCAGCTACTTTTTGCCCAGCATCACTTCATGCTTTAGGGAGAAGGAAGGGTATCCAAATCACAGAAATGTGATTTCTCGTTGGGCCTCTCACAATCTGTTTCATCAAATAGGTAAGTCGAGGGCTACATGGGCTGAGGATAAACCCAAGCGTTCTTTTCAAAGCTTTAAAGCAGCAAGAGGAAAAAAAGTTTGCAAGTTTTATGGTTGAGGTGAGGCAATCAGAGAAACAACCTTTTCCTAAATTGTCAAGGACAAGGAAGAGATGAATAAAGGCTGTTTATGTTTTCTAAAATTACATTTCTCTCTATCACCACACTAAACTGGTTCCATTTAATCTGAAATAATAATAACCAAGTTATTATTTTTTTTCCCTGGCCATTTTATCATTATTTTATCCAGTTTTCCTGAACTTCAGTGGGAATTTTAGATAAAGTTTTCCTCTCTCAAGCTCCTCTCGGTTCAAGGTATCTCTACATGCCCTTGGCAAGTTAGAGCTCAGCCCTTCTCAAATTGCAGTGGTCCATTTTCCAGTCAAAGGCATGTTGCTGCCAAATGACGTTTGGCTCAGTGCAGATCATCAAACACTCCTTGTTATGCATCAAAGCAAGGATTGGTGGGTGCCCAACCACCTGCACAGGCAGAAAAATGCACTTGTGGGTCATGACAGGGGCAGGTGGCTGAGGAGGGCTGGAGGGCTCTGTGTGGCTGTGTACAGAACCAGTTCCGCAGTGAAATGCCCCAGGTCTGAAGTGGTAGCAAAGCAAAGAGATGTGCAACAGCATTTGGCATATCTTTAGAAGATATTATTGCATTGCGTTGGTGCTGCTGTGATACTACACACTATTTGGTAGCCTTGCATCCAGAAATGCACAACAAACTTTGTGAAAATGTTATCTCTATCTACGAGTTAAGAGTCTCCGTCATGAAACTTAACTCACACTTCATAGGCTACAAAGAGCCAGGGGATTTTTGTCCACTGAGTTCCCTCCTGCTGAAGGTCACAGCAGCTTTCCTGCAGACTGGATCTGGCTCCTTGGTCCTGGGACAGTAACAGCTGCCCTTGCATCCCCATCAGCACCTGCAACACAGGTATGAGGGAGGGCCTCAGCACTTCTGTCCTGTCTGTTGTAAATTTGAGGCCCCTTGGTGTGAACTGGCTCTTTTAATGCATTTCAAAAAGATGAAGGAAAAATCAAGCCCCTGTGTGTCAAATGTAAATGAGCCAAGACCCACGTTATCAAGACCCACTAGGAAAACCAGGACACCTGCAAGCCCTTCTCACTGTTCCATCTCAGTAAGTTTGAAGTTGATGCCACCAAGTTTGTGCCCAGGTGCAGGATCATCAGGGACAGCCCTTCCTCCCTTGCCGAGGTAAGGAAAGAGGTGACAGCTGAGACTGCTCAAAGCAAGGCTGTTCCGCATCCTGAAGGCTGCCAACTCAGTCTGCCTGCCACAGGAGTGCTCTGCCCTCACTGATGACCCCGCACCCCTGTGCAGGACCTAAAAATGGCTCTGTTTTCCATCACACAGATGGCTGGGGAGCAGAGCCTCCTTGCGTCTTTGCCTCAAGACATCCCGCAAAGGATATGTCTTGCCTGTGCGCATTAAACACACCAAATTCACTTTAAAACACTTTTCTTTGCACTCCAAGTGTTACTGTGGCAGCAAAGGTCTCCCCTGCAACTCCAACAAGCAGTGAGTCAGGGCGGGCAGTCAGTCCCCCTGCACCAAGCCTGCAGCACTGTGCTCTGCCCCGCTCATTTCGAAGCTGGGCACCCGCAGAACAGACACCAGGGAGTGTGAGCTGGTGTGTGAACCAAGAGCAGCACACACCAAGAGTGCCTCTCTCTCTGAACAAGCACTAAGAACCAGATCCAGAAAATTTCCCTTGTTCCCCTGCTACTTATGGGCCAACACAATATTCGGGGAGATTTTATGGATCACATCTCAGCTCCTTCTTATCTCTTGTTCAAGCTGTTGACAATGGCAAAGGAGAACATATTGCTTTAAAAAAAAAATCTGCTAGAGCTTTTGCTGTCAAGTAGGTCTCTTAAACCCCATGGGTAATGTTCTCAAATGACAAAGCTGCTCTCCTCTTTGGCAATGGTCTTTTATCAAGCGATACAGCAGCACATTTTCAATCATCTCCGTATCACAATGAAGAGACAAACCCTGTTAGCGTTGTTCTCTGAAAATCATAAAATGCAGTGTCTCAGTATACCTAGGGACTAGGCTGGGCTTTGAGTTTCCATGAATCTCAGCAGCAGCAGGAGAAGGGTAATTCAATCTTTTTAACTTGGTGATATATATTCATGTCAGTGGCTTTAAGATAAGGAAAAGACTTTAGTTGAAGAATGAAACTTTTGATGAATAACTGAGAGTACAATGAATAATGTACAAATATTTCTTTCCTCTCAGTCAAAATGATTCCAGATCCTTTTTCATTTTAATCCCTGTTGCATTCCTCATTAAAAAAAAAAATTAAAGAAATGAAAGGGGAAGAAAAAAACCCTATATTTTTAAAGGCATTGGAGTTCCAAAAGAAGAGCTTCTACAAGAAGCCCTTCTGATTGCACTGAAAGATTTTTTTATGGTTTCTTTTTAACTGCTAGAAAACAGAAGATTGTTTGGGTACTGGCAGTAATAACAGTACTAAAGATGGATTACCATGAAAACCCCAGTCCTACCTGTTCATACCCTGCACAAAATGTGGGATTTATCAGAGAAAAATGTCTCCCTTTGCCTGGGAGGTATTTTTCATCACACAAAAAAATATAACTGTTGCAAGAATTTTCTTCCCTTGCAATTTCATTCTTAGTTCTGTCATGGCTAAAAGTGATGAGACCAACATGTATAAAGGTAGCATAGTTTCTAAAGAGAGGCAACAGAGGCAACACATGTAAACATCATTTGTTTGTTTTCCTACAGGATGGGAAGAGGGAAACAAGATAAACTGAGCACTTGCTGAGAGTCCTGCCCATTTCTTCACAAGTGGCATCAAAGCCTGGCCTGAGTAAGGTGCTTTCAGCAGAAGGGTGTCCTGATCTGTAGGCAGACACAGCAGCTGATGGTTTTTAAGCCTCAGAAGGAGGGAGGACACATTGTCTGAACTGTTTTGAACTTAAATTTTGTGACGGTGAGGTAAAGATGCAAAAGACAGCCATCCTCAACACCCAGATTTCTCCTCTTCCATACCTTTGAATTAACAAGGGTGAATTTCACCTCCCCACTAAACTGGCTGCATAAGTGGACATTTCTGAGCAGGAATATAAGCAAGTAAGAAAGGCAGAGAAGTAGGTGGTGGCACAGGAGGTGAAAGGAAGCAGTTAACCAGAAAACCAAACCATAACACGGCCATAGGAAAGCATCTGACTATTAAAAATAGATAAATGCAATTGGTGATGTTAGTTCCTACCACGGCAATAACAACAGGAAAGGCAGACCCACTGCAGTCAGGGAAGCACAGTCCAGAGCAATGACTGGTGCACGCTGTGTAGAGAGTGTTACCAGGTTCATGCAGCAAAAAAAGCCATTTAATTGCAGGTTTCAGGGGAATGACTATATTGTCCATGCTTGACCTAAATCCCACTGCACAGAGCTCAGAGCAAAGTCAAAATGACCTTCAGAAGTTTCTGAAGCAAATCCATTCCTGCCATGCACAGGTTTCTGTCCCCTCTGATTTATGGAAGGCAGGCATATTGTGAGACACATTATATGAAATTGTTGGAAGGAAAAATTAAGGAAAAAAATGGTTTGCTGGAGCCAACAAGGGTACAAAAACCCCTTACTGAATGGAGTTTTTCCTCTATAAATGATCTCTTGTTTGAAGTTGGTCTCTGGAGGGGCAAAAGTCTGTCAACAAAGTATTTTTCTGAAACGAAGATGAGGGAAACACATTTTAAAATACCACACATGGGAATAAAATCCAAGCACGTTGAGGATGAAGTGGGTCATTAGATGCTTTGATTCACCGACTTGTGTCCCCTGTAATCACACAATGAATGAGTTCAGTAAATGCAGAGGCACCAGTCTACTTGCTGGTCCAGGATCTTTGCAATGGCTGGTTCTTGCCATGCAATAGAAAGATTTGCTCACTGAATGGTCTGAAACTGAACAGGGGAGGATTATTTTCAAGGTCAGATTCACGCCCACTGAGCACTAACCTTGTTGTCTGCAATAGCACCCAGTACTACAGGTGAAGTATGGTGAGTGAAGCAACCAAATGGTCACTTAGCATTCCATCTTCACTGCCTGGGGTGGCCTTGGTGCTCTGCAGATAAGTTGGCAGGTTCCATCTATTCATCCGCCCACTTCAAACAAACATAAAAAGGCTTTTAGTGTAACAGAAGGAGTGATATTGCTACTACCCAAGCTAAGGAAGTAACAGAGGTAAGGAAAACAGGAAGCCAATCTCCTAAGACATCCTGGTCAATGGGAACCAGAGAAGGTTTTCCTCTAAATAGCATCTTAAATGATGACCCTCTTCTCTGGGGAAATTTCGAGAAATATCCTTAGGTTTGGTCTCTGTGCAAGACAACACTTCCACTGTTTAAGGAGGACAGGGGAAAAACAGAGTTTCTGAAAGTCACATCTTAAGTCAATGTCAGAGGTAGGGACCACATGCAGGTCTCTTCAATGCCTAACCAGTTCCCTACATAAAAAGGTTTTCCCCACTTCCCAAGAATGCTGTGCTGATAATCCAGGGCATTTTCTTCTAAAACCATGCTCATGTGTGATTTATAGCCCAGAGACAAGCATTCGGTTTGCTCCCCAAACTTTTCAGTGGTACTTGGATCAAAACTTTTCATGCTGTATTAAGGTCTAGAGTATTGATTTATTTTCATGAATTCATTCTCCTTTTCCTTGTCACAGCTTTCACAGATTTATGAGGTTAAAGAGCATGAAGCTAATTAAATAATCTGACTGGTTGAACATCTGTTGAAACATAATAATAACTTCTGAAGCCAATGTTCCTGATGAGCTATTAATTATGATTTTAAAACTAGAGGCAGGGTTTTACCATAAAAGAAAATCAAGAAACCAAAACCTTAGCACCCTTCTGGGCTCAGAGTGAATCCTCAGGCTCCCTTTGAAGCCTTTTGCACACACTTACACTCTTCCACACCTTCCAGTCCAGATGTCCCTTTTAGGCTCTCTTACAGTCGCAGTTCCTAATGTGAGCCAGATATCTGGAGAGAAAGTCCAGTCCAGTTTGGAGATTGTTGTTGTGCAGCAGCTACAAACAGAAATTAAGATTCAGACATGGCAGAGCTTAACTGCATGCAGACACTCACCCTAACCCAAAAATAGAAACTAATGCATGACCCTGGGTTAGTGGTTTAAGTCCAAATAGCCATTTAAGTAAGGAACTAAACCTTTTCTGCAGTTCTCTCTTGCTCTCCATCCTCACAGAGCAACCCTGGACTGACTTAGGAGCTCCTAAGCCCAGAAACTTCCACCAGACTGATGTGCAGGAATTTGGTTCTCAGCCTGGCATAGTCTGCCCCAATTTGCTTAGACTTTGCATTGTCTTCACATCTTGTTCTCAAAATAAGTTTGTCAAAAATTCATTAATGGAGCACATAAATAAATAAATAAATTAGATCAATTCCCTCCCACTACTCAGGATCAGTTAATGTTCCAAGGCTGATGAAAGTATTTTAAATTAGTAAGTAATTTGCAGCTGTTCTTAAATCCCCCTCCTCGAAAGGTAAATTATAGGGGCTGTGACACTCTTGTGAGTATTTATGCAGAGTGAGGGTGTACCCCAAGGTCTGTAGGCCTTAATGACAAATCCAGAGGACAAGTGCCCACTGATGTCAACAGCACCTCCAGGCTCTCCAGTACCAAAGCCATGGGACTGCATGTGCTTGCCCTTTCTGTGACTTCTCCTCTTAGAAATGGACAAATTGTTCACACAGTAAATATTATCCACATTGTAAATTATTCATAGTCCCAAAGTGCAGTGGGTGAAAGTGGGGTTGAAGCTAATGCTGAGACTTTGCTGCATAACCTACAAAAAGAAGGGAAGTTTTATATACTAAAAATGAAGAGGAAAGTCCCTTTGCATCTTACAGTTCAGTTCAGATCTCTAACAGCCTGTAAACTGGAACTGACAGGAACATTTCAAGGTTTAAAAAAAAGATTAAAACCATAGTCTCACAGGTATTCCTAACAATATCTCAGATTATTCCAAGTGTAGGTGATATTATTAGGCAGCAATGTCCAGAGCCACAAATTGATTTAGACTCTCAAACTTGCCTGCAATAAGCTTTAGACACCTCAGTACATGCATGCTATGGAGGGCTCCTGAGGTAAGGGAAACCTTTCTGTGCAGCATGTTCTGGCTGTCAGTCTTTCTCCATCCTCATGGACTCTCATGAGACCCAGAACCACTCTGAAATGAGGGGTGTGTACATGCTGGGACACTGTAAGTGCACCCAAATGTTTCCAGATCTGGCAGCAGCAGATGCTGCCCAGGTTGACTTTGCCTTATCTTGGTTGTCAGATTATCTCACATTTATTTTCACCACCCTTTGTACTCATTAAAACTTCTTTACTCTCCCTGGTTTCTCTGAGGGTCTCTTCAAGGAGTGGTCATTCCAAAAAGACAAGGATAGGTAGCTACACCCGTTGTCCTAGGCCAGACACTTGCCTCAGTCAGTTCTTGATGGCCCACTCACACAGTCTCCCATCCCAGACAAGGACTGTAACTCGTTGCTCCACCCAGCATACAGACAAATTAATATCCATGAAAGAGGATTGAGTTCCATGAACTGACAAATATTGTACAGTATTTTGTCATCCCATCTTCCTTCCCTTTTCCCACTGACCTTTTCAGGTCCATTTTCCTTACAGCCCGCATTAGGAGCCACTTCTTTTTCACAGCAACCACCCAACCCATTGAATACACTTACATGCAACCCCGGGCTGAGCTTTGAAATCAGCCAACAAACCCTGCCTGAGCCCTCACTCACCCACCACTGCTCTACCAGGACCCTTCAGTGCTCAACGCTGGGACTTCAGTAGGGAACCACTTGCTTAACACTTGAATTTCAATGCTGAGCGTCAGGATGTGGAAGCAGAGATGACTCCACCTCATCTGGGCTGAATGTGCTACATCTCCTTTTGATTCAGTTGTTACAGCCTGAGACTTGAGAAACTTCCTGTGCTAAAACCATTAACCAATTAAACAACCATGTGCCTCTCACTGTGCCTCCTGGTCAGCCACAGGACCCCAGCCAGCCTGGCACACCTCTCTTTTTCCTCACTCTGCTTCACATCTGGTTTCCAGTTTTTCTTTCCTTTTTGCCTTCCAGGTTCATGTAGCCAACACAAGACTTTAAAAACACACATCATCATAACATTTCTGTTTAATTTAATAAACATTCTTCTCCTACCTTCCAGCTATGTCCCTGTATGTGATTTTTTATTAGTAGTGGTACTGCAATCTCCCCTAAATTTCGGTCTGAAAACTGCTTGACATTCACAATGAGGCATTAAAAAGGATTTATTCTGTCCTTGAAGCATGCATGTAACTCCTCTTAATGTGAGAGCTCAGACTGGTGTAAATCAAGACTAAATTCACTGACATCAGGGGGCCTGAGCAGGTAAAACCAGCATAAAGCAATGGTAAAACAAATCTTTTTATATTTATCAAGGGTAAAATCCCAACATCAACAGCACAATTGCCTTCTATCCTACCTCTACCTGCACAGCTGCATTTAAAATATAGTCAATTGACCTACTAATAATAATTTTTTTGAAATTCAGGAACAAATTATATTTTGTTTTGCAAGGACAAGCTTTTCTTTTCTGCTCACACACAGACACACATGAAACAGTTCCTAGTGAGCAAATGTTCTTTCCTCCATGACCCAAAATAAACTCATCTCTGCGGTCTCATACAGATACATCAGCAGATTTGTTAAATTAATGTTTCAGGGTCAAGGGAAAAATGTATAGATAAATATACTTAAAGGTTTTGAAAGCTTCATGGCAGCAGTCCAGTACTGCTTTCCTTGCCTTTATTTGCTGTCTTAGGGTAAAAACGCAGCCCATAAAGCTTAGAAAAGTGATCTGTCTCTGGGTCTGGGGTTCCTGTCACCTGCCATTTCCCTGATGTAACACCATGATATACAGCAGCAGACCAGCACTCAAGTGATGTATTACAATAATAAGTCAGTAATGCAATGGTGCTTTGATAGTCCTTAATAATCAGAGTACTTCACTGGGGAGACGGCCAAGGCAAAAGGAAGACCTGGGCATAAGGCAAAGTCAGCTAAGCACTGCCTCAGCCTGCTGAAGTGTGTGGTGCCATGAGTGGAACAAGACAGTGATGAGCTGACTCCAGGAGCAGTTATGATGCATTTTCCTGAGCAGCACCATATTCCCTGACAGAGGGCTATCTGGCACAACCATGACAATTTCATAATGTAGCAAGCAATGCTTACACTGCCTTTAATAAAGGGAATAAGAGCTCCATCCATCACAGAGAAACAGCTGGATTCAGGCAAAGATTGAGCTACCGCTCCTGTTTCTAGGCTATGAAGTTTAAGTGCCTGCACTTGACTTCACAGCTGCACTTAGCTGGGATTCTGAACAGTCGAGTGCTGGGTCTCAGTGGTAGCTTGTTAAGCCATGGCAATTTAATCATTTGTGCTTGTCTGTCCATAACTGGTAGTTCAGGATCCCACGAACACAAGTGTTACACTATCATTGCTGTGAAGAGGGGCAGACACAAATATTTCACAAGCTGAGAGGTCTTCCGTGATGCTGAAGGCATCTCAATACATCACACTCGGGCGTGGCCAACCTAGTGCTTCACTGCCCGACTTTCTCAGCTTTCTGGCATAAAGGAAAAACAGAATCAACTGCAGTTTATGGACCTCAGAGCTAAAGGAAAGGGGAGAGGGTGGGGCATGCATGCATGCATGTGCATGGGTATAGATGGCTGATACATATCCAGAGACATATTTCCATGCTCTCTTTTCCGTTTTTAAAGAGTGTCTTGTGCCAAGGAGGGAAGAAACTTTTTCTTTCTTTTCTTTTTTTTTTTCCCCACATGGGCACTTTACAGTCTCTTACGGGCTAAAATCAGATAGGTGAGAGCATGGGATTCATGGGGCTGTGTTTGTACAAGCAGTGTTCTTCCCTCCTATTCACCTCCAAGGTTCCAATGAGAATCAGCCTGTAGGACAGAAAGGTAAGAAGATAATTATTTTTGGAGAGGAGCACTAAGAAGGAAGGAGAGGTAGTTGTTTTCTCTTTCATCTGAAAAATCTTGCCTTAGAACATTTCTCTATTGACACTCCATGTGCATGCATGACCCTGAACAACAGAGTTGGAGGGATAGATACGGCAAGGGAAATTCAGAAGAGAAAGAAAGACTTTGCCAAAGGGAAATCTAAAAAGAACAAGGAGGATTGAAAAAGCAGCCAGGGGTAACTCTGATGTACAAAAATACATTTATTTTCAACAATTTCAAAACCACTGCCTTTTTTTACAGTAGAAATATTCAAATGGAACAATAAAACCAAGAACAGTATATATATATGTATATATATGACTCATGCAGTTGTATAACTGTGTTCAATACAGGTATTGCAATTGTCTGTCTCATTTAATCCTTTGAAACCACGGTGGTGGTTTGGGTTTAATGCACTGTCCAACATCATCAGAAAGAATGGGAGGATTCTGGTCCGGTTTGTTAGACCTGGAATGTGTGTGGGAGCTGACTGAAGGGAAAGGGAGGAGAACAGGACATCAGGACATCTCTGTACATCCATGAAACCAAAGTTTAGCCCAGAAGAAAATGCACACCACTGCACATGCTCTTATTGATGGCAACCATGTCTGAAACACTCTGTAGTCCCCTGCCACTCTGGTCTCATCTCTGATCCTTCCAGGTTTAGTATCAGGGTTCTTGAGTACTGGTTAAACCAAACAGAGGATCTATTCATGGTTTATACCAGATTGTCAGCCACACAGAGCCAGAAGCTGCATCTAGTCCCCAGATCTCATGCATTATTCCTAAATTACAGTTAATCCATCATGGGGGAAAGGCTGGCAGTGATAGAGGGCACTGACCCAGTCTCTTGCTCCCTGTCTCTCTTTCTTTTCCTCTTTTTACATAATTACAGTGTGGGAGCTATTTATGTTCCACCGATGCCATCACCTCTTTCCCTCATTACTTAGGTAAATAATAATCTACAGCTTCAAGGATTTCCATTACATTTTCCTCAGGGGTAGAACTTGCAGGGGAAAAAACCCTAATGACAACTGAAGTTGTTATTTCCCAGCAAGACATAGACAAATAAAAGCGGCCAGTACTCCAGTCTGTGCTAACACTGCAGCTCAGTACGTTCAAAAATAGGTGAACAGGGCTGGCTGCCCAATCCAAACCTTACAGAGGTCCCATGGATAAACAGGAGTGCAGTAATTACCCTTCCAGTATTCTAAAGGAGCAGATTTTAGTCATGAACACAAGCTTTTTTCAGCTGCCATCAGCCACGACTGTGCCCTAAAGAAGCAGGTAAGCCCTGGCAAATGTGGTCCCATGCCTGGAGCACACACCCTGGTCCTGACAGCATGTGACAAACTACACTGAGGGGCAGTGACACCCACCAAGTCTTATGGAAGAGGAAGTTTGAGTAAACATAAGAATCAGTCAGGTTTTTCTGACATTCGGTTTTGGTTCCATAGATTTCTCTTGTTTGCTTTGTAGGAAACTTTAGGATCATTTTGGATGGAAAATTACATTCTAGACAGATGTTTCTCCAAAAGTGTCATTCAGAAATTTCTCAGCCTTCACTGTGACGAAATTTCTTTTTGAGAACTGAAATTTTTTCTGTTTTATTCAACAGCTTACTCTGAATTTGTCCTACTTACTTCCTGCCATTTGAGACATTTAAAAGCAATTTTTAAAAGTGTAAAGGAATAAAACATAAAAAAAAAAGTGAAAAGAAATTAAGAAAAGAAATTGTGAAAACTGTAATCCTCTGCCTTTCTTGTTAAAACATGAGATTAATCCCATGAAAAACCTACAAAATTCCAAACAACAGTGAACATTTTCACTTTGCCACATGGTTTATAAAGTAAAAAGTAAATACAGAAAATAATGAACATTTTAGATTCAGTGCTCCGCAGTACTCACCAAAGCAGTACCTCAAATTCTAATGATCAGCAGAGACTGAGATCAGCCCACAGTTTGGCTCAAAGCCCATGGGACCATTGTACATTAGTAAAAGAAGACATCCCTCTCACCTATACCTAAATGGGGAGCTATGGCCTTGTGCTAACAGTCTTATCACCAGACTGGGCCATTACTGTAAACTACTTTGGTGTTTCAGTAGAACAGAGACAGTAATGCAACAGTTTATGCACTTGTGATGGATGAAAACCAAGGTTAAATAGAATAACACAGCCATCGCTCTTCACCTTCTATTAGAAACCAGAGCAGAAAAGTGATGGGGGAAACAGAAGAGAAATATTTTTAAATCAACAGAAAAGGCCAACAGACCTGCCTGAAATGGAGAAGAACTGAGAATATTTAGTTTTAGTACTTATCAAGAAACAGTTTTTCCCTATTTTTTTGGGTTTACAGTTTTAATCTTGAGATACCTCCTGAGTTCTTCAAAACTATGTTTAACCACTTTTCTCTCCACCTGAAGAGCCATCAGGATTTTAAACTTTGAAAGACATTCCAGCCCACTAACAGAGTGAACACATGTAGCTGAGGCTGGTTTGTAGCCCACTGGCCTGTTGCAATGCAGAGAGATAGAAAATAATACCTAAATTCCAGCCATCTCCTCATTTCAGCCCACATATATTAAAGGTGATTGAGGTCCTGTATCCAGATCCTAGAAATTACAACAAACATTGTCATCTGCTATCATTTCTGCCTCCTGTTACCACACAAACACTAGGATATCCTCACAGACATCCCTCCAATCTTCCTTCCACTCCTGCTGGGTCCTACCAGTCAATACTCTGCAGAATAAGGTTCATTTTTGACAACATCAACTCAAGAAAAATGGATAAAAGTAACTCACCATTAAATCAACCTCTTGCCTCAAAACTCCACCACTTCATAGGGATATCCTCAATTCAGTGTAGTAGAAATTTTCTAAAGAGCTTTTCCAATGTATTTTCCTCATTAACCTCTCTGTTCTAATCAGAAAACACCAACCCAGCATGCAAAAATCTCCATTCTGGATTGGAAGCTGCCACTCTGCAGCACTCACAAGAAAGACCTTCCAGAGCTCATTTATGCAGGTCTGACCCTCCACTGCCCTCTCCAAAGAGCAGTCCCTAATCACATACATCATGTTCAGCCAAAATTTACTGCTCTTACACATCCTAAATAGCATTTCATCAGCTTAACTGCTAAAAGCATGACTTCCGCTTGGGATTAAAGCTACTGCAACCTGCCCACTGTTGAGCTGAGGTTGTACTGGGTACAGCAAGGCCACTGGTATTTGCCCACACTGAGATGGTGGTAATTTCAGGATTCTTTTCCTCATTTTCACTAACAGATGCCACCAAGATCATTCTCAGAAGTGGGCAACAGTGACAGAGATTAATAGATGATAAACATAATTAAAATACTTATGACAGGCTCGTAGTCTGACCTGCTAATATCTTTTTCAGCTCCATCACAGGAAATGACACAATATATATATATATATATGTAAAAAAAGGCTTGCAGTTATACATAGAGAAATAAACTACACTGTTCATAGACAGCAGTGTCAGATTGAAATATGACAGACAACTGGAACACACTTGGAACCAAAGTGAACTCAAGTGCTCACCAGGGTCCCTGTTTGGCTGCTGGGTATGTGTGTGTGTGTGTGTGTGTGTGCACGTGGGCGTGCATGTGTGTGTGTGGTTCAGGTTTTCTTTTAAACATATCTTCTTTTACTAAACATTAAATTATTTCCCAAGAAATAAAAAGCTATGTACATTGTAATTATCTACAGTAGGCCTTCGGCATCCTCGCTATTCACATGCACAGGGTTCGGGCTGCATTCATAAACTCAGGCTTGCTCCTCCACTGCTTGTGGTGCTGTCCCCTCCAGCCAATCTGTAGTTCAAGGAACACTGACGTGTGTGTTTGCTCTGATTTTTTTTTTTCCTTTCTCAGCAGTCAGTCAACAGTGCCAGAGGGTGACTGAAATTAAAAGCAATTAGAAGAGGCAAGATCCTGCAAAAAGCTGAGACATGCATGTCACTGGAAAGCGAGGGATGTTGGCATGTTGCAGAGCCTGGTCCAACAATCCAGTCTGAACCCTCTGGCAGGATGAAGCAGCTGATTCATGACTTATTTTGAAAAGGTCTGAAAAGGGGCAATTTACTTAAAACATGTTGCCTAAGGTACAATACCTATCTGTTGAATTTGAATACTTAATTCCTGTTCTGTATTTAATAGGAGGGTGGCATTCAAATCTCATTGCACACTTGACTCATTCTTTGCTTTTTATTTTTAATCTGATTTGCATTTCCTAATAGGAAGAATGCCTGCTATTTATAAATGCAGCCCTGGTAAACACAAAAAGCCCACCCCACCCCCTCCCAAATGATAATAATGACATATAATTCTCTCTTTTTTCATAATAATAATAATAATTATAACAATAATAATTACAAATAAAAAGTCAGAAATGCTGTAGACCAAGTGGATTCTCAGTATTAAACACTAGTGCAGTTGGGGATTTCCTTTGTGCTTTCACTGTTGGCAATTGTTGAGATGCTTCCTGTGGAGGAGAAAATGAAGAAGAGAATCAGTGCAGTGGCTTCAACAGTTTGGTCTATATTGCTTCTCACTCCTCCTTAGGATGTGGTAGTGTAAGTGTGAAGACAGAAAAGATGCTTAAAAGTAACACATCCTTTTATGTATTTGCAGTAAGCAGGGAGCATGCAGAAAACTCAATTACTACAGCTCGGCTGACCAGCAGTAAATTCATTAAGCTATTAGGGACTTATTTGCTTGTAATCATAGCACGTCAACAGTGTAAGCTTGGCTCAGCTGATTCTTCTGAGGGTGCAGGGAATTTGGCACTCCTCCACAGGAGAGGCAGGGTCATGAGCAGGAATAGGTGTGAGCCACAGCTATTACTAACTTCTGCACACCTACTGCTGGCTCCAGGTTCCTGCCCTGGGAAAAGCTGAAAAGCTGTAAGAGAAACTCCATTACCATGCTGCTGAGAGAGAGATTTACTCCCTACTCAGTGACTCAGGGCTCTGCTTGTACCTGGGGTCACAGCCACTGCCTCTCCTAATACCCAAAAGACCAACATTCTCAGCCAGGCTGTGAAACAAAACTCAGATGAGGGCTGTCTCTCACCCATCACTCGTGTGTCCAGCTCTTTGTCCATCAGCTCCTCAGGGTCTGTGAACTCACTCAGGGTGATTTTGGGGGCATTTTCACTTTGGCTGACAGAGCCAATCATTTCCTGCTCCTTGTCATGCTGAACTTGGGCATAGATGTTAATCCAAGGGATTTTCCTGCACAGGAAAGGAAATGAGAGGTTATGTTTTGTAACACAGGAATTCTCAGCATGTCATTTATTAATGAGACAAAATAAGCTGTGACCAATCCCAGAAATGCAGCACCAGCAGTGATGCAAAATATGCTCACCACAGCTCTCAGAATACTGAAAGTACCACAGAGATGTTCATCTCTGAAAGTTTCCCTTAGCACCCATTTATTCCAATAACAGCCTAAAGGTACTCCAAATCTCAGGCCATTGTCATCATTTCCTGTACACCCAGCTCCCCCAGCTGCAAATTTCAGTGTTCTGCCCTTCTAAATGAGAAGTTGTGCATGCAGTGGACACTGCACTCAGCTCAGAGAGCAGCAATCAACTAAGTAAAATCAGCTGCAATTGTCAACTCTCTCAGTATTTATTACATGATCAGTGGTGCATTGGAAACCAAAAGTAAAAATCAATTTGCCACTAGTATCAACTGAGCAAAAAAATTGTTGGGCTTGTTGCTGCTGACAGGCCCACACTGACTCAGAAGGAATTGCCACATCTGAAAGAGTTATAAAGAATTGTTCCTGCCTCAGAGTACAGAAAGGATTTGGACCACATAACACCCATCTAATGTCTATTTGTTACCATTTCATTGCAAAAAACAGTTTGTCATGCTATGGATCATGCAAGTTTGCAGGGACTTCTTTTTCCTTCCTACTCAGGAGGCCAAGGAAGTGAAGGGATTATTTCTTCCTCCTTCTCTGAAGCAAAGTTACTTTGGCCTCCTAGAATGACATCCTTGAGAGTCAGCTAGGCAGACAGATAGTGATACAGGCCTAGACAGTTTGGTAGTAATCCCTGGAAGAATGGAAATTTAAATGAGACAGCTGAAAAGGAATGAGTTAAGCATCATTGGGGTTGCCAGGATTATCTGCATTTCCTGTTGGAAGTTGACTGTTTTTCCTAATGCTCTTAGAAATTCTTTGTGCCACGCAGTTCACAGTGCTCCAATAAGGAAAATTTGGAGAATATTTTCAGTTCCTTAAAGCACACAGGAGAGAGAGAAAGAAGATGTGTTCAAAAGAAGTAATATGAAATGCCATATCTTTATGCCATATCTATCTGCCATTGGATATGTCAGAGACTGAAAGCAGTGGAAATTGCCTCAGCTGTCATGAATTCAATAGATCTATGCTGATTTTACTTCAGTGAAGTTCTGGCCTCAACCAACTTGTGCTATTGGCTTGATTTGGCATTCTGTCCCTAACCAGAAGCAAGCCAGGACATATTTAGGATGTTTAGCAGCAGCTGACAAATCTCATGATCTTCTCCCTTTCTTCTACCTTCTAATGTTTAAATATGCCTTAAATGCCACCAGAAGATATAGGAACGACACAGGGAATGAGAGAGAACTAATGCATTCCCACAGGATCTAAGAGCCCAGAATTTGTCTGGAGATGTATAGAGACATGATAACATGCCTGGAAATACTGGAAGACTTAATTTTGCTTCCAAACAATGCAACAGCGAAGCAGTGATCATCTCTGAACTTTGAGTGGAAAGGTGAGAAAAGCTCTTTAGAAATGTGAGGCAGAGAGCCAAGGTTCTTCAGAGAGTTAGGGAAAAAAGCAGCTGAGATGGCTGTGCATATGTGAATCCATACCCAAATAGCTAATCCTGCTGTGCCTCCCAGCACAGACACAGGTGGCCACAACCACATCACTCTGAGCACAAACAAGCACACACTCCTGCACGGCTGTCCCAGGACACACACATCGACTGCCCCACAGCCCCACCACTGCTCAGCCCTCACACACACACAGTATTGACTGATATATGCTCAATCTTCCAGAAAATAAACAACTTTTTTACAGATCATTTCCATACTTTTCCCCTCTTCCTTCCTTTTCCACTGGGACCTCCTCAATAAGCATCTCTCTGGCAGCAGTGTTTAACATGCCTGCTGAGTCTATAAATTGATGGACTTGTAATAAGGAGTCTGTGTGCAAACCAGCAAAGCACCAAATCTATGAATCTGTAGAATTAAAAAATCATGTCAGCCTATGCTCTCCCATAACCTTTCCCTGTAAGCAGAAGTTCTGTATTCAGGCTGGGACCACCATTAATCAGAAAAGGACACATGGCTAATGGACCTCTGCATCACTGAGAGCTACAGGAAAGATTTTGGGTTTGTTCCCCTTTTTCCATTAAGAATCATTGCATGCTCTCACTTCTGCTCCATTGAGCCAGGGGTTTTAGACAGAGCTGCAAAGTTGCTTTCTGTTCTGAAAAATCAAGTTGAGAACACTCTGTGTATATGACTTATCCTAAACTTTGACAATTTGATCTGGGTTTTTCCCCTTTGGGACAGAAAGATAAGAGGGGACAGCCAGTTAATAAGCTCTTGGGCTAAACAAAACTGATGCTTTAACCACCTTCCTCCTCACTCCTAATTTGTAATACACTCAAACTTTCAGACAGATTTTAACAAGGCAGGGTCTCCACAGCCCTGCAGCACAGTAGAAGGCTGATGGCTGCTATACTCAATGCTTAAGTAGAACAAGAGCCAGTTCTATGAGCTGTAGTAGCAGAATATGAGCTGGAGATTGCCAAAGCAAAGTGGATTAACAAGCTCCTCACTGTTCTCTGGCAGCTGGAATACACAGTCCCTTCTTCCTGGTAACTGTTGACCACAGAGCCAAAGACATCAAGCCAAACCTAGGGAACCATCTCACCAAGACACAAGGGAAAGCATGTCTTACACAGGGTTGTACCTACATCTTGTCACATCTCCCAGAAAGACTTTGCCTTCTTCATCCTACATCTGGGTGTGAGAGTAATCGTCAGCTGCCTCCCCATCACACTATTAACTTGATGCCTTAAACAAATCCCATTCCCCTGGGACACTGTATTCCACCTCACAGAAGCAGAGAGGGGATTTCAGGCTGCAGTAAGAAGGTCATGCTGAAGGCTTTGAAATCTGCACCTGAGCAGAGTCACACAAACGTATTCCCTGGAAATTGTACTGGGCCACTGAAGTCAGCGGGAGGTTGGTAACAGATATCAGTGTGCACAGGATCAAGCACTAGAAGGAGTGCCACTCACTGATTATGACAATGGTTAATGCAAGATGTAAGCAAGGAGGGAAATTTTAAACCTGGAGACTAGAATAGGTGCCTGTCTTATCATATCATTTAATTTTGAATATTGTTTGTATCCCACTAACATCCTTAGAGAATACTAGCCTTATCCTCAGGTGCAGAAAAGCTGAAGAAAGAAACATATAGCTGGAATCTGGACAGGAAAAGCCCAAGTTTCTCATTTAGAGGGACTACTATGTCCAGAAAGTTTTATTTATTAAATTTTTTAAAGTCAGACTCAGCTTATGTTTCTAATACAGTGTTTTGCCACTGGTCAGGATCTAGGTACACAGACTACTTTATACTGTAAGTAGTGTACGGAATGCAAAGTTCCTCCTAAGGAGCTCCATCTGCCTAAAATATATCCTTGTAGAGCAGACCTTCAGCTAACAGGCCATTCTTATCACATATTTTGTTTCACAGCTTGCAGCAGCCAAGTGCCATGGGCTGGCCCTGGTCCTGCCTGCTGTCTGGAAGCAAAAGGTTTATATTAACACCTGTCAAGGTAAATGTCAGCACATATTCCCAAAGGCATTTTGATGCTTTATACAAATTTTTCTGGCTTTGAGTCTCCCACCTTTAACATAATCACACCTGTTCCTCTGCAAGAATAACCTATTCACTTTAGAAGATACAAATGAGATGCTGCTGCACTAAGGCAGCTGGCCAGGTGGGTACAGACTGTGTGAAGTCATCCATCATTTGGTTTTTGACTACGCTTGCTTTGTATGTACCTCAGTACTCACTGGGCACAAAGGGTTCCCACTTCTGGTCTGTGGTTCAAACACATCTGCTGAAGCAGGAGATAATTTCTGAGCTCTTGGTGAACTTTTGGAGCACCAACTTTGTGGTGAAATGGCAGTAGATGGTTTTCTCTCTAAGTGTGAGAAATAGGGAACTACATTCATCTAAGCCTGAGGCCAGCATGTTTCACTCTACATTTGCAATTCAGGCACAGCTCTGCCTAGGTTTCCTGTAAACCATCCAGAGTCTCCTCCTCCCATCCCAAAGTTTTTCAGCTTACCTCTTGAATTTGTAGATTAAAAAAACAGCCAAGCCCACAAACACCACAGACAACAACATCAGCATTGCCGAACTGCTGTGACCCGAGCTGGAATCCACAAGGGGTGCTGCAGGAGGAGAGGCAAACATTACATTTGTGGGATAGTACAAGGAAACACATTAACTACCCGAGAGTTGAGCTCAGCTCTGTCTTTGTTACATCTGCTTTATCACTGCTGCATGGTGCATGCTGGTTTTGGCAAGACCAGTCAGTAGGAAACAAATTGGTTCTCTTGTCCTTCAAGTCAAGGCCCTTTTTCAAGACAGCACAGTCTAACATCCCTGAGTGAAATGGCACAGCAAGCCACGCTTAGCTGAATGCTTGATCACTCCTGTGTTAACACTCTGGGCTATTACTTTTCAGGTTTTTCCAGGTACTGGAGTGGAAATGAATTTTATGAAGCATGGCTTAATACATATCTATTCCCCTTTGGAGAAGATACCCTAGAGCATCAATGAACAGCACGAGTCCCATCTTCCAAGGATATTCATCTATCTCACACGTGACAGGGATCTACTGTTGTGACAAACCTCAAGGTCCATCCTTCCATAGGACCTTAGAGACTTTTAAATTGAATCAGTTTTCATAATGTGGAGGAGCCCAAAGCAATAATCCTGGATCCAAGCACACAATATATTATAATATTTTGGAGATTTTGATCCTTGACATTTTGGTTGGGCTAAATACAGTATATTCCTATACCTTGTTTATGCAGCTATTCCAAGAGCTCATCAGAGCACACCTTCTTAATGGCCCGAGCACTGTGCTGAGATCAAGTGTCTGATGAGAAGTCCCTAATGATGCACAAGTGATTATAAGTAGCAGCTGAGTGTTTCTTGTTCTGCATAAATATTTGGTTTTGGTGTTTTATTATTCTCTATTCTTTTTCTGTCACCCTGAAGATAGGGACAAAGTCATGCAAATAGAGTCAGTTCTGATTTTACTGTCAAATTTCCACACCTAACAGTCTGATCCTGCCAGTATTCTCCTGCAAATACTTCTGACTCTTGTGGGCAAGACCATCACTTCATCCAAGTCAAAACACTGTGGGAATGGTCATGAAACAAATGCAGCACCTGCACTGGAGGGGGTGCAAGAACAGCTGCAAAACATAAGTTACGTGCAGTGCCTTGCTAGAACCAAGCCAGATTCTGGAGAATTCCAGCCAGCTGGAAACCTCAGGCATTGTATCACATTTACAGTTTTGCAAATAATCAACTTCAGGCTACTCCTGTTAGCATCTAACTCACATTCCAAAGGAGCATTTGGAGTGTGACGGTAAAAAGGTCATGAGGAAAGGTCATGAGCCTTGATTTAGCCCAGCTCTTGGCTCTCTGAGAAGAAGCTGAAATGTATAACTGTGGGATTTGTATCCCAGTCTTTCAGAGAGGCTATCAGCAAGGGCACTTGCACAAGATCCCACATTTCAGACAATTGCAAGGGCAGTCATAAAAAGCAAGGGTAAAAATAAATCCATCACCTCCTGTGTAACCATCACTGTCTCATCAATAGCTGAGAGCTTCACACTAGGCTGGTTTAAAATAAAGGGAGTGACAAAGCTTAAAGTGACGCTTTGTTACTTTGTGCAAAAATGCAGATAGGTAGCATTGAGATTTAAATAAGTTCTAATTTGTAGAAGTCAATATTCAGGCACATATTCCCTGCAAGAGGCCTAGACCTTCCTTTCATGAGTACTTTGCCCCTTTAAAGCTTCTTAGCTAGTCACAACAGTAACAAGTCCTTTGCTATAAGAATTTGATCCAACATCCATGAAACTTAGTAATATCCCACTGAATTCCACAGGTGCTCAATAAGGACTTAATAGAACACCATTCACCTGGTTTTCTAAAATACTTGAAAAACACCAATGCACTTGTTAATTAAGCCACAGGGAACTCTTACAAGGTACTTTTTATACTTGCACAAACTGGAGCATGAAAATGCCCCTGATGGGTTGGTTTTAACACCCCCTGCTTCTACCAAAATGTCTCAGTTGGCACATTTCCCAGTGCCACATACCAAACTGCGAGTGCTCTGATATAGAGTGATTCTCCTGGGGTTGTATGAAGCCTCAGGAGAACCACAGCCTTTGACTCCACACTCACCTAATGTTAACTGAGTAACATACACAACCACTTCAACACCAGGCTTCAGTTCAAACTGGACCAGGTTCTGGTTGAGAGCATTAAAAAGGATTTCTACAACCTGATGAAATAAGAAGAGATACAATAGTTACAGTAGAGAAGATGGCAAGGTCTAGGGAACATTCAGGAATACACAGAGCCCATGAATAGTGGCTGACATTTCTTACTGGCTTCAGCAGGGCCTGAGGAAGTGGAGAGAAATGCACATGTGCTTTTAGTGGAACTGGATGTCATTGCATGTAAGTCTCCTTTACAGGACTTTTGAGACTCTCATTGTATGTTACCATATCTCTCCTGGGAAGCAAACCAAGAAGGTTAGCAATTTTTTTTTTCTTCTTTTTTGGAGGGCTGCGGGGGGAGTGAAAATAACTAAGGACCTTTTCACCTTCCACAATATCCTTCGAGTTTGATCAAATGCATTTGGAAATCACTGACATACTGGCCTTTCGTTGGTGGATAATGGAACTAAATTAGGCAACCCAGACCTGCATTTCTTTATCCCCACTGATCCTGACATGTAGCTTCTATTTAAATAGACTATCGAGGATGAGGCAATCCCGTTTTTAAGGTCAATGGAAAATTTGCCATATTTCTCCTTCACTGAGAGGAGGGACCTTGGACTTGATATACTGGAATTGCTGAGCTGGGAGATCAGCAACCCAGCCTCTGGTGTGTTGTTTGTTTGCCCCAGAGCACATACTTAGCACATCACCCTGGAGCCTCAGTTTGTTAATGTCTGACCTCCACAGAGCAGTTCTGATGGACAGGGCACAGCTAACGAGTAGTTCTAATGACCTACTCTCCAGGCATAGCTTCTCAAGCAGAAGGCAACAGGTGCCAAAGTACAACTGTGTAGACTGTCAGCTAAAATTAGAACACTAGAGCTTCAGGCCTCATGGTCAATTAGTCAGAAATTGAATTGAGATGTCACTGATATATGAACACTGATATATGAAATATAGACACAACAGCTTGCTCAGAAGGAGTATTCATACTGGTAGATCCCTGAAGAGGACAGAATTTACTTCAAGAACATCCCTCCAAAAAGCCTTTCGAACCTCAGTGCATCTCTCCTGCACACTGACCAGCATAAATTTAAGAGGCCAGCTTTGATAACTTCCTAGGACAAAGGAACTACTCTGCAGGGACTGACTTTACTCAGTGGGTGACAATAACTTCCACTGAATTCACCAGTCCTCTGAATTATTTAATGTTTGATCCAAACTTCCAAGAGATACTTGGCGATGGGCTCACACACAGTTTTGCACACTGTAAAAATGCTGCATACAAGAACATTAGCTAGAGCCAGGCAGCCTTTCCAGCAGTACTTCACTCCTTTGCCTTGTAGACCTGATTTAATCACTTGGTAATTCTAACATGAAAGCTTCAGCAGCCTACTGCTGTTGTTCCGAGCTCTTTCCTTGCCTGCATATCATTGTTGCTATTCATCACCGTAATTACCTATTTATCTAAATGGATGGATATTGTAACTTCCAAATATAGTTTGCACAGGCCATTCACTGCTGCAGAAAAAAAAAAAAAAAAGAGGTCTTGTTTTGGTGATCTATGAGCTGAAGAGCCTGATTTATTTTTAGTAAACCTCAGTATATTATCTTGCTGCTTTGGCCTTCCTCTATTAGCATTCCTCCAGGGAGTAGAAGGAGTACATATTCAAGGTTCCTTTGGCCATAACTACTGTAGAAAGGACACTCCACTGATTTAGGAAGAATCTCTGCTAGTGGTAGACTGTGACATACGTCAGTGAGGTATTAGAAAATCCCAGGTTTCCTCTGAAAATAATTTTCTGTAATTTCATAAACTATACTGCCACAGTCCCAAATGCATCCATTTCCACCATGCTTATTGTAAGTACTTCCAATGCTGCACAGCTTCAGGGGCCCATCTGCAAACAATATGACAGGAATAAATGTTGCATGAATCCTTCTTTCCTTACTTGCTCCAGATCAGCCTCACTGCTTTTCCTCCTCTCCGTTGTGTTTTTGTGGGGCAGTATGAAGAGTTCAGCAGAAGTAGGCAGCCCAGGGAACACAGCTACCAGGATCTGTTCATCAGGGATACCAGTCACCTAGAAAAAAAGTAAAAAGGAAGTCTCTAGCTGCTATTTTCTTACTTATGTTTCCATTCACTACCAGAAATGGTGCTGCCATCAAATTGTTATTTTCCAGTTCCACTTTAGGTGTTGTGGTCCTAGTGAGCTGTTCTGCCTATTTGGTGGGTCACAAATCGTGCTTCTGCTAAAGATGCGCTCTACTTCCTTTCTAGACAACATCCCTGGGTCCGAAGATCTCAACCCAAAGTCCAAACCCAGCTAGTCTCCAGATCTGAACGTCCCATATAGTCCTCCTTGCTACAGAAGAATAACTGACCCAAAGTCAGATCCACAGAGTCTGTCTTGGAGCAACCACTGGTAAATGTGTGACTAGCAGGGACAATATGAAGAAAGTGCCTGCAATCACCTTCTATTATCAGGTTGTGGGGATCCACATTTGCCATACATGAACAGCAATGTCCCCAGAGGGAGACTTTACTCCTGGGGCTGATCAGGAGGGCTGTGCTAGGAGCTGCTCAGCTGCTTTGCTGAACCAAGGCTCTCACAGCTGTCCTCAGCAAGACCCACCCTACCAAGGCTGCTGCCCTGTCTCCCCAAATCCAAGCTGTGCATCCCCAGTAAGGCAGGAAGCCTCCCCTCCCTCAGAAACACTCTGTTACATGAGGTGAACTCCATTAGCTCTCTGGTCCTATCCCACCTCAAGCTCCACGGCCTCACTCCAGGGCTGAAATGCACCCACGGGGCAGCCCATTCCCGGTGGGAAATGCAAACAAGCACTTCCATGAGGTTTCTACTCTTCTCTGTCAACCATTCACAGTTACAAGCTAATTAACTATTTTTGTCCTGCAAGCTTGATTCTGAGTACAGTAAAAGGGAACAACAGTTTAAAGCAATAAACTTAGTATTTTCTCAGGATAGAAAAACAATCAAGGAAACTCTTATAAACTGTGAATTTTGAGTGGGCTGTATATGAGAAAAGCTGAGCAGGAATGTACTTTCCCAGTAAAAATAATCAGCCTCCATTTCTAAGAACAGCTGTAGCTAAAGCAAAAAACCCCAACAAGATACTTTTTTGGCAGAATGCAAAACCCACAAAAGCTTGTTTAAATCTAGCTCCTCATTTCACACAAAACTAAAGTTCCTGACTATTTGATATCATAAATTATTCTGTCCCCTTTCCTGCAAGAATATGAGTACTAGTTTACATATTCTAATTAACCCCAAAGGAAGATTCAGTATCTTCCACCTACAGAAGTCTCTCTTTATCCTATATTTTAAAGGTAGGTTTATTTTCCCTCTGAATCCTCATTTTTTGCCCCAGTTGGGAAGGGAGCAGAGCTTTAAAATATTCATCAGTTGCTACACTTAGCTGCATGTGGAACTCCTGACTATCAGGAAGAGATAAAAATGTCTTCCTCATGTATCCAGAATACTACAATGTCTGTATTTTGGGATTAAGTGGATCAGCTGTTCAACAACACACAGTAACACTAACCAAATATTTGGAGTAGAAAACAGTAGCTACTGTCATATCAATTTGGCAAAACAAGAATAATGATGATACTATTACAATCTAGAATTTGCAAAATCCTCAGGGATATTAAAAGCTGAAAAGCACACAGAAATATTAATAAAAGTAACTGTAATGTTTCCACAAAATCAGCAATGTAGTTCAGCTTTGTAAAAAGATCTAGCATATTAAGAAGCTTTTTATTGATTTTTAATGACAGTTTCATCACTGCTGTCCTTACCCATTCTTTTAAGATAGCATGTCAAAAAAGTGCATGTTTTAACAGCCTACTCAATATTAGTATAGACAAGGAAACAGATGCTCACCTGCGCTAGTGCTCTCTTGATGATTTTGCCAACGTCTTGTCTCCATTCAGGGATGTCAGGGTTATGGTAGTCCAAGTTGGGAGAAAATGACAGGAGCTGAGATTGGAAATACTCTGGAATAGGAAAAGTACTTATGAGAAGATTAAACAGGCAATGTTTAGGGTACAGACATGGGTGAAAAAGACAACAGGAGGAACATAACTATCCTAAAGCAAGAGAGCGAGAAAAGGCTGAAGGAAGAAAAATGCTGGCTAACACTAAGCAGGACAGAAAGCTTGCAAGGAAAGAATTCTTATAATGGTACTTATACAGGACATCGTGACCTCATGCCAATTTCTGGCTTTCCCCAGAGAAAGAGAAGCGAGAACGAAAGAGGTGAGAAGATGCCTTCATGATGCCTCTGGGCTTTGTTCTTAGCCACTCAACTTCTTCAGCTTGTGCTCACAAGTAAGCTGACCAGCAAATGAGGCAGCACTTGGCTGAAATTTGGAAAGCCTGTCTGTACAATTGCAGAGCAAACAATTGCTGTAAGTAATGTTTTCTGTTTACCCTCCTGGAGGGAAGCAGGGGGTGTTTAATTCTCAACAAAGGAGAACCCAGTGGTGCTAATGACTGGCTTATCAAGCAATGAGCCAGTTCATGAAAACACCTTGAAGTTCTGTCCTGATTGAATGATTACTGGGAGGAAGAAAAGCTTCCTAGACTAAAATACAGAACGATTTAAATTTTTCTCCAATTCCAAATCTCCCTGCTAGTGTCACCAAAGACCAAGTCTGGAATCCTTATGGCAGCTATGCACAATGGATTTGGGCCAGTGGGAGGTGCAGATCTGGGATGGGAATCACATTTATATTTGACTTCTTAGTGCAGAAGAGTCTTTCTGGTTTTGGAGATGTGCTGAGCCTCACCTTGAAGCAACTGATCTTCAGACACTTCAAATAAGTACCATTAATCATTTGTAAGCAGGTAGTAGTTTTAGATCAAGATAAACTTGCCGGAGTATAAATGAGGAAGTCCACAGAAAAGCAGGGATGTGCAACACACTGTTTATGGGGCAAGTTCTGAAGGTTTAACCCAGAGTCACATATATAAAATATATATATATAAAATCTTTGACTTTTGACCCCTCAGTACCATGTCCAATTTATTTTTTGAGCAAATTCATCTCTGTTAATCTCAAATTAGGAATATACCTGAATAAATCTCCTCCACTGCTAACACCAGAAACCCATGCCGAGATTACGGCCTAGACCCATAGCCACTTGACTCAGGACACAAATAAGGATATAAGTTTATCAGAGGACATGTTCATTAAGGTGTCACTAATTTATGCACTCAGACTTGAACTGATCACCAGACTGAGGGACTGGAAGGACTCCTTCCTTAGGCCAGGTCAGTCTGCAGCACAGCACTGCATAGGCCTATTTGGACTGGATCCAAATGGGTCAATTTCTCTTTGTCATAGAATCCAAAGCTTTGTATCTTCTAAACAGAATGGCAAAATTTCTTCCAAGGTGTTTAAAAACAGAGTGAGGAGTTCTCTGCGGGACCTACTGGGACTAAAGATAGAGGTCACCTGTGGGTAGCACTCTTAAATATATTTGATTCAGGTTTATTCCAGAAACTAGTGGAAAGATGGAAATTTCCCAGAAGTAAAAATTGCATTTTGCAGTGCTCAAAATTATGAAGTAGAGGGTTTCTAATATTTGATAATAGCAAGTCTGGGTATTACTAAATTACATTAACAAATTATAAAGCCTATTGCATTTCATGGCCAGACAAGCAATAAATATCTATTTAGCTGGTTGCTAAATCTGAGTCTACAGCAGGACATTTATTTGTATTTAATTACTGAAATAAGACACACAACTACAACACTGTGCAAATACATAGTGCTGAACATCAAAGTAGACCAAGTTATTTGAAGCCCAGGTTTCTCAATAAAACTTCATGTCCAAAGAAAAGCTTGTCCTCAAATGCTGGATGCCAGTAACTGAATAAAGAAAATAAAGACTGGCCCAGGGTGGAAATTATTCTAAAAGTCCAGGCTGATGCTGCTGAGAGAGGATTTCAACTTTTCAACCAGGATTTATCAAGCCCCAAACAGGGTAAGCTCTGTTGTCTGCCAAAATGTGCTTTTTGAAGCCCATGGCATGCAGATATGGCAAGAACATACCAAACATTACCCATGGGGAAGCCCAGTGGGCACACTCAGACCTCCAGGTGTGACATGAAAGATGGGCAGTGACACCAACAACAGGGTCATTCCTGTCCTCTCTTCCAGACCCCTCCTGACCCCATCATTTATATAGTCACTGATAGCGACACCAGTTGCATTCAGGTCACCTTAATGATGCACTGTGATTATTTCTTTCCACACCTGGGAAGCTGGAAGAAGGCAGTCTGGGTCAAGTAGTTTTTATTTTTGGGAGTTCCCTGTCTGGGTGTACAGACAGATCAACAGACACACGAGGCACCAGCCACCTTATTAATGGTGAGGTTACAAGTTTGGTTAGCTGCCTTGTTCTATTCACTTCTGTATTCTGTCATCATGACACATCTGAGCTACTTTGTCATCAGAGGTTTGTCTTCAGAGGTTCCTCCAGTCACTATCAAGTTCCTAGAGTTCATTTTGGATCAGCAATGATTGTCTGTCCTTCACCCCCCTGAGATGTGATTGTAAAGGGCTGAGGGTACCGTGCACTGCGATCTCCTTGGTGTCCTGGATGAGGGTGTTGCCCCCAGCAACTTGCACAGTGACAGTGTTCATCCCCTCCACAGTGAACACGTACGAGATGCTGCTCTCCAAGGTGATGAGGGGCTGTAGGAGGCAAGCACAAATGACAATATCAAAATCAGGGTGAGTTTAACTCAGGATCACAACGTGCACCTGACTAATCCAGCAGGCAACAACGTCCTTGCTCCTTGATACAGGTGTGGTGCTACGAATTTGCATGTCCTGCTAAGGACTAAAGGTGGCCCAAACACCATCCTGTGAGAAGTGTCCCACAGACAGAGGTTTCTCTCACTTCAGTAAATGTTTCCTGAAACATTCTTCCACTGAACTGCAACCCATTATTGTATGGGCTCCTCAGCAGACCACAGTCAGCAATTGCAGAATTAGCGCAGTAGAATGCAGTGTTGTACACACACAATCAGCTCACCTGCTATATTTGCTGTGCAAAACCCAACCTCAAACTGAAAATAAACCAAAGATGCAGATGCTTCTTCAAACAATCCATATTGTTCAGATTCAGGGCCAGCCTCTGCTTTTATGAGCACAAATCCGTTTATCTCTCACAGAGCAACACTGCTCAGGTCAGAGTGAGGACATCCAGCATTGCCCTGTCCATGCTGTGAGCCTGTAAGCAAGCTGCAAGCACAAGCTGGCAAACTGTGCTAACCAGGCTGAAAGCATGGCATGATTCCTGCTGACAGTGCTGACTGAATGTGGCAGTGGAAGGGATCCATGCTGGGGCAGCCCATGGAAAGGGCCCACACTGGAGAAATTCATGGAAAACTATCTCCCACGGGAGGGTCTCCCTCCCATAAGCAGGGGAAGAGTGTGAAACGTCCTTCCCCTGAAAAGGAAGCATTGGAAGAGACAACATTTGATGAACTGATCACAGCCCCCATTCCCTGTCTCCCTGCACTGCTGGGGCAGGAGGAGGCAGAGAATTCAGGAGTGAAGTTGAGCTTGGGAAGAAGGGAGAGATGCAGGAAGGTGTTTTAAGATTTGGTTTTACTTCTCATTATCCTACTCTGATTTGAAAGATAATAAATTACACTAGTTTCACAAAGTCAAGACTGTTTTGTTTTTTAACAGTAATCAGTGATATCTCTCTGTCATTACTGTGACCTGATTTTGTTACATTTTGTGTCTCCTGCCCATGTGAGGAGGGGAGCGATAAGAGTGGCGTTAGTGGGCACCTGGTGTCCAGACAGGGTCAACCCACCACAACTGAAAATCAAAGGTCCAGCCCTCACAGTGCCACTGATCTGACAGCTGGTCTGCAGAAAAAACTCTTTATTTAGAGAAACTACAAAAATGGAAACAGTGATACTGATCTCCACTGCAAAAGCACACAAAGGTCTAAGAGAACAGATAAAGCCATTGTACCATTGCTGTTGTCCCTTCACTATACTGCCAGTTTGTTTTCAGAGGGAAACTTGTAAACTTTCACCTTCCAGGTCTCACTTTATCTCATCCGGCTGCCAACCGAACTGCACTTAAAAACAGTGGTCACATATGCCACTTTCATAGACAAATCAGAATTTCCACTGGCACAGGCCAGACTGGCAAGCACATCTCTCTCTCTCTCTAGAATACCACCTTCCTCTGACCCCCTCATCCATGAGCTGAAATAGCAGTAAAAACCAAAAAGTCTTATCACATGGCACACACAGTCCAAGGGCGCCAGCTTGTGCCAGCCCTGGAGGCCCAGCTAACATTTAACTGAGATATAGACAGACCCTGGAGAAGCTGAATGGGCCCATATCAAACTGCAGTGATATCAGCAATCCTCCTGGAGGTTACAGGTTGTGATTCTGTGCAAAGACAGATAAGAGGATGCAATCTGGCCTTTAAAATTACAATTTTTCCCTTTTGTATGTGTGTATGCTGGACATTCCATTATCATGGATGATTTCACCTCCATCATGGAGTTTTAATATTCTGCCAACTCCTTAATTTTAATTCAAGAACCGAGACCTGGAAAGTAACTCTAAATTAAATCAAGTAGTTTAAGGTTCATTTGCTCAAACCTATTAGACAGCTGGATACATTTATTAAACCGGACCTGTGTTAATCCAGGCAAATTGGCCTTTGGGCATCCTGCAAAAATCAGTACAGGAGAAACTCAGTACAGGAGTTTCAGCAGGGTGGGGAGAGCAGTAGAGGAGTCTCAGCCAGGTCATTTCAGTCTAAGACAACGTTCTCCTGTGCAGCAGCACAGAGTGAGACTGCACAGTGGCACGAGACACATCTGGTTCTGCCTGGGATGGCTACGGGCTGAACAGGAAAAGAAGCTGCAATCCCTCAGCATGGAACTACAGTATATCATCTAATAACACCAGTCACAATATCACACACCTCACCCTTTAATTCAGTGTCCTCATCTTCCACCTCTATTCAGAACACCATAGTTTACTCATGAGTAGGCACAGAGAAGGATCTGACATACACATTAAACAACCCAGGAGGAATTTTGATGTGATTGAGACTGCTGTTCTGAAAAAAGGTGGCTGATACACACTTATGTCTATATCCTTTGCCATACTTCTGTCAGAGTTACATTCCATGAGGTAGCTGGAGATAATGCTTTGCAAAGATTGAAAAGTGCTCTGGGTCTGAGATTCAGACACAGGTAAGTGGCACCATGTTTACTATTCCATATTTCAGCCATGTGTACAATCATGCCAAGGTGTCAAAGGATCAGCTACTCCATGTGCAGCTATGTCCAAAGTATCCATCCCAAACACATCCATATCTGCTTGTACTTTGCTGCCTATGGGTCTGAAATTTAGGCTAGAAGATGAAACAGATCATATTTCCAACCCAGAAGCAGGCACTGTGAGAACTGCATGGAAATCTTCAGCAAACACCACTGCCTTGCTCTACCTTTTTTAGGTTACTTTCTATTACAAAAAATCTTTTCAAAGCCCTATTCACAATCAACTCCCATAGTAAGGACAAAAACGATGGCAGGAAAACTCTACACTGGAAGGCTTAAGCAGATGACCAAGTTACCAGCACCTAAGTTGTTTCAGAGGTACTTTAATGGTTCTCCATGTGTGAGCACTGAGCCAAAAATATCTGAACTGTAACGTGGTTTGCATCCCTGTATTTCAACGCAGGATAAACTATGTGGAATTACCTGGTACTTGCAATGGACTAGATGTGCATATGTGGGTGGTTGCCATAGTTCAGCTGGGGCACAGCAACTTGCCAAGCTACAGTAAATATTTCTTGCTCCTGAGCTCTTTCGGTGCCTCAATTATGCTTCCACAAAAAGCCACAAGTTCTTACAGTGAACTTCCTAACTGGATGTAAAATCCCAGTAGAAGCAGCACTTACTGTTTTTATTTTGCCTCTCCTGATATTGTTGGTAGCTAGGGTGAGAGGTTAAAACTAAGCAGCTTTGTCAAAGAGAAAACAAAATACTTGTGTCCCTATTTTTATCTCAAGTTCCATATTTCATGTAAAATCCCCGTTTCATTCTGCTGAGATCTCACCTCAGTGCACATCTTCAACTGCAAATGTAGACAATGACATGACTTAAATTGCTTTTGTAAATAACAGCAGAAACGACACTGCAAAATTAACAGCTACACATTTCACAACTGTAAGAATGGAGAATAGTGCCTGTCTCACTCCTAAAGCTCACAAAAAACTGCAGCTAATAAGCAATCCTGTTCTCTCCATTTGAAAGCATGACATTAACTTTTAGTTTCACTTTAACTATTGATAAAAAAGCTCTTTATAGTACATAGAGTTACAATAAACATCATTTGAAAATTCACTACAAAGAAGTCTCATCTCCCTCTCGAACATAGCCAGACTCTTCAGCTTGAAATTCTAGATGCAACTGCTTATTTGAACACCAAGAGCTTTAAAGTACTGTGCTGGAATCCAGCACTATGTACCGCACACTGGTGCATAATGGAAACCCTCTTGGTTATTTGAACACCGGCAGTTTTTAAACACCGTGTTGAAAGCCAGCATTATTGCATACATAGTTCAGTTAAGCTGCAAGTGAATGCTGGTAATAACAGTGGTCTTCAAATCTCAGGACTGATAACAACCAGATGTAGAATGTAATGACTCCTAAGAACAACCCAAGACAGAAGGAAAGAAATTCACAAAGGTTAAAGTTGAGATAATGACAACCCTTTTCAGACAAGGAAAAAACTAAAACACAAAACAGGAAAAGGCAAAAAGTTTTTATTAGAGCTGAGAGAGTTCTCTGTCTGTTGGGAAAAGCTTAGGAAGAAAAAATGAATGCAAGGGTATCTGTACCTTGGTGCTGTTGCCAAACCACCAGAAGTAGGTAAGTGTGCCTGCCTGGCTGGGCCAAACCACTGCAGTCACATTGACATCCTTATTTCTGATGGCAACAAAGGGGACACTCAGATGGACGTGCTCCACGGGACCTGTGGGAAGAGATTTCACTATTAAAGGTTTTGAGTTAAATCCTCCCTGCACAGTTGTGAACAGCAAGGGTCTTTCCTTTAAATAAATCAAAAGTCCTATGTCAGCAGTGAGATTCTAGTTTAGAAATAAAAGAGAATTTCAGCAGTCAACAAACAACAGAAAAAGATAATCAGATTTAAAAATACTTTTTACCCCCCCTACTTATTCATATTTCCCACAGTGCTAATTTTCAGACAGGGTCTGCACCGTGTTTAGAAGAATTTTTTAAATGCATTTTGAAGAAGAACAATGAACTGGCTTCACTTTATATAGGGAAGCTGCTATTCAAAGCTAGAGGGATGGGACATGAGAAAAAGGTTTTTTCTTGAAAATATAGCCACTGAGCTACTAAGATTTGTGGAAAGATCATTTTAGCCACTATGGCTTAAAACTGATTATATAAGAGGCATTTATGACTTGATTAAATACCCCTGACAGTTTTTTAAAAGGTCTCTAAAATAAAGACTCATGATTTTGGAAATCCTTAGTATCTTTTTGACTTAGGCCTGACCTTGGGAAGCCTTTGTGGAGTCAGTTGCCCCTAGTAAAACATCAGGAACCACTTGAAAGGTATGTGCATTGGCATAACAAAGCATGTAACTGTCAGAAGCACTTGATTCTGAAAGACTTAAAAAATAACAAAGCACCAATGCAAAGTTGAATCTAATAAATGCAAATGCCCACAACAAGTCCAGGGCATGAAGCTCTGAATTCAGAAGGCAGTTCCTCTCTAGAAAAAACAACATGTGTAAAAATACTGAGGTTTTGTTTGGTAGTTTGTTTAAATCTTTACTATCTCTATTGTTTTTCTTCTTGTTTAATTTTTTGTTTTCACTGGTACCGAATTTCAGCTGTTAACTGCTGGGCATCAAATAGTGTTACTTTCTGAGTAGCACCTTTAAAACACAGCAAACTGACAGACTATCCCTGTGAGATGGAAAGGACAAAATAAGAAAAGTCAGATTCTTTTCTTTTTTATAAGACATTCATTCTGGGAAGCAGGAAATTTGGTGATTTTTAACTGAGACAATCCTCTTGTGTTACCTCTCAGCTCTTCAAGTATGAAATGGGGACATTAATCAGTTCTCCATCGACTTGGATTACAAAGATTACAGAGAGCAAGAGCTGTTCTTTTACCACTGGAATATAGAGCTCCAAGCACAAAAGGACCCCATTCTTGCTTTCGGCTCCTTAAAACTTGATCTTTCCCCGCCCCTTCTTGTCCCAAGAGGTCTCTATCACCAAGTCACTCCTGAACTCCGACCATAGGAAGTACTCTGGGTTTGCAGGAATAGCAGGTTCCCCAAATATTTTGTGACAGTGCATGTAAGAGGAAAAATAAATTTCTTTAAATATCAAGATAAGCATCTTGACAGCAGATTCCAGAAAGCTGAAAAGTTGACTGGCTGCTAATTAAGCTGCAGGGTAGAAAATTAATGTTGCTTGAGGCCAAGGAGCCTTTTTCTCTCTTTTCTTTTTAGCACAGGATTCCAGTACCAGACTATATAATAAGAATGATTCACAGGCATTTTTGTCTGTACATTTGAGCTTCAAGGTCAAACCTCCTATATTGACCAGTACATCCAAATAAATTAAAAGTTTAGTACTGAGTTGTCATCTTATTTCAGCATTAGCATGAGTGTAAGTGCTTGCAAAATATTTCCCTAGAGATAATGATAATAAATTGGCCACCTAAAAATGCTATAAAAGTCAAAGGAGAGATCTGAAAGGTCGATGAAGAAAAGGGTGGAGCAGCAAAATCAGGCCAAGGAATTGTCCCTTGTTGCGTTCTGCTTTAAAATCCTCACCATGAAATAGTAGCTCCTTTGAGAAAAATCAGATAACCCATACAAATCTGGTTGTTATTACCAGGTAACCATCACTTTTGTCAGCTAATGGCCCAAGGTGAAGGAAAAAACAGTTAATGCTCTAATAACAGGTTGTTAAGTGCAGCCATGATTGACTTTGAGGGAATTATGAGCACAATAAAAGCTTCAAGGAACATTTATTCCTTCACACAGGGAATTGGAAATTAAAATGGAGAAAAAAGTTCTTGAGTTTTGGAAATTTCTAATGTGCTTCCTTTCAGCAGAAAAGCCCAAGTAAAAGACAGGATATAAGACACTGTGACAGGTAAAGAGGGAAGGCAGACATAGCTATGATCCCCATTAGGGGCAAAATTGACGGGATACATCTGAACACAGAAGATCTAATAGTCTGAGAGTAGATTAAAGAACTGGGCTCCTTTTGGTCTCATCCTGCATTCCACAGTCTCTGCTCTTTCCTGTGGCTTTGAGAAGTTCACTGAGAGCTCTGTATTTGAGTTTGCTCTTGTGTCAACTGGAGAGAAATTGCGTTGATCTGCCGAACAGGACAGAAACATCAGGGATGCAGGTCAAACACATGAAATGTGAAAAGGAGTACATGAGCTTTCAGTACATTCATAACTCAGGAAGCATGCTCAGCATAATGCTTTTATTTCATTAAATTAGCACCGTAAACTGTGAAATTATGAACAAGTGACTCAAAATTGAGTAGTTTAATCTAATACTCTTGGAATAAGACATGTATTGAAAATACACATTTGGACTTTGTTTCATATTCTGCTTGGTCTCTGACCCTTTCAGAAAGCCCAATAGACATTTTCAAACTTTTCTCCCTAACTCTGAGGACTGCAAATATACTTGTGTTAAAACAAAAAAATCATCCCTTTCCCTTCATTCAATAAACTCTACTTAACAAGTTAGAAGAGTGTCTAGAAGCCCAAGCCTTTGGAAGAGCATGAGCTGCACGTGTCGGGGGGTTTGCACCTCTTCCTGGGCCCCACTGAAGCTGCAGGGACTTTAGGTGGGGTCGGATTTTCACCCAAGGAATCTGGCAGGTGGAAGCACTTACAGACCACATGCAGGAAGAGGACAGCAGTGTCTGAGCCCAGGCTGTTCTCTGCATACACCGTCACCTGGAAGATTCCAGCACTCTTATACACGTGCCGGATGCCATCCTCCACAGGGCTGAAATTGGCATAGGATACTGCAATGCCATCTCCAAAATCAAGCTGGATGTTTGTCCTTTGGAGATCACCCTGCAAAAGAGAAGGCTGGATAGGAAACTGGGCCGATAAAAATGGATTAATATTACCCTCAATCCCACTTAGTTCCGTTTCATTAGCATGGACACAAAGTTGTAACTTTTCAAAAAAAGCTGAACTTTGTTCTGTCATTCCCCAAAGTGGCAGACACTGACAGCAAAAGACCAACAGCCCATCCTAAGGTACTGAAACAGGTGACATGAATCATCTCTTGCAAATATCCACCCCGATGATCAGGAGCTTAGAAGACTAGTTTTAGCTAGACATGAAATTTCAGGATGGCTGAATTTATACAGATTGAGTCCCACGTTGAGGACTGACAGGTTTTTTTGTCTAATGTCAGTCAACACAGAGACAGGGTCTGGATACACAGGAGAATGAAGCAGGTAATGAGAAAATCTCTTCTAGGATTACTGTCAATGACAGTTATTAAATGAAGGAGGGAAAAACAGACAAGAAATTCCAGCACCACAGATATTGTCTAGAGACAGAAGTTGCACTATTTTAGTTTAAATCCTGCATTAAACTACTGTAGTTGAATGGTAGAAGTGTCTGTTATTTTGGTTTCTTGGAGCCTTATTTTATACTTGCTCCCAGCTGACTATTGTAACACAAAAAAAGGCTAATTTAAACAAAGCTAAAGCCCACTGCAGTGATTTCACTAACTGAAATAAAACTACAACTCAGATTAAATCTCTGTAGCTTTAGCTTTCTGCATATATATAAGATGTGTTGTGCCAAGTCATTTCCTTTCATAAGAGATCTTCACTGTATTCACTGTGAGTAAAGAAGATACCACTATATTTCAGAAACATTCCTAGCCCCAAACCAAAGTCAATCCCTAGATATACTGAGAATGTGATTTCAAAGTTAAAAAAAAAAAAAAAGAAAAAAAAAGAAAAATCGCTGCTCATAAATTTACCCTTTTTTAACAGGAAATTCAGAAATATTTTACAGTCATGCCATAAACCCCGTTATAGCTGTAAATAAACAGGGATCATACACAAGAAGCCAGACCACAATGAAGCAGGTCCCCCGTGTAGATAATCAGGACCTTAGCAGCCCCCACAGACTTTATCCTCCTCACAGACTATACCTACATGAAGAAATCAGAGTGCAGGAAGGGTATTTTTCAGATGTGAATTTACTTTGAGTATACACTTGGGGTCTTCAGATACTAATATAATCAGGATTATTGCATATACTTTTTGAAATATGGATATTTGGTTATATATGTTAGATCTTTCTCCTTCCTTGCTCCATCATTATCATTCCATGGGAGCCAGGGGAGTTTTGGCTGTTGACTTGATCAGGGCACCATTTTTACCTCTGCCCTACTAGGACGTTAAAAATTCAGTATAAACCAAAGAGCAATCAGAAAGGACTAAAGTGGTAGTGACACTGAAACGTACCTATAATACTGAGTAGTCAATAACATCCTTTAGACAGAGAGTTTTTAACATCACTCTAAAAAATTCTCTAGCAGGAGCAAAATCACACTCTTGGGATATTCAGTTATTTGATAGAAAGGCTCCCACAGCTTGTTAAACCTTTCAAAACCACTTCTCAAGGGAATGCACTAAGACCGCAAGTTCATCTCACACAGAAGATACTGAACAGAGGATAAAAATTTGATCTGGGCTGGATTCATCACTGATGACCTCAGGCTGAAATCTCTTGCACCAATCATGGCAGCTCATCTCCCTTGCCTTAAAATTCTCTTTTCTATTTCCTTCTTCCTTCTCCAATATGATTCTATCTGAAATGAGAAGATTTCCCGTAGAGAAGCAAGCACAGATTTTTCATGACTAAACAGTAGCAGATGATCTTTTCACCCAATTATGAGCTGGCTCTTTAATACAAAGCCTGCCTATCACACCAATCATGTTTTCTTTCTCCTTTCCATACCTTTCTATTCAGTACATAAAATACTGAAACAAGCATGCTAGTCTCACACAAAGATGTCAGATATTCTGGAGTTTATAAATATAAATTAAAATAGAAGGAAAGTGGAGGCATTTCAAAAGGAAAAAGAAATCATTGCTATCCATATATATTCAAAAGGCATATTTTGTTGCTTTAAGCCCCATAAATGACTGAAAGGGAAGAAGCTATGGGTTGTCACAGAGATTGGAGCTCTGAGTATGGAAATCAGTGAACAGACATGGTCAAGAACACAACTCCACAACAGCTTTTTGGCAGTCTATTATTTTTTTGTGATCAAAACCAAACTCAGATTTTAAAAAATTGTCTAAAAAGGTTCTTCTCTCCCCATGTTCCCTTGCATGTATACACAGTCCAAATCACAGTCCAGCCCCAAATTTCTGAAAACACTGCAAAACCATCAGTCATTCTGCATTTCCTTGTCTGTAGTCATTGCCATACATGTATTCTGAACACCACTGTGAAGAATCCTACTAAAGCTAATTCTATAAATCCTGAGAAATCCAGTTTTTGATTAACTGTGATGAAGTCTTCATTTACCATTGGCAGCCTAAAGGTGAGTCACCTCCATACACTGAGGATGTGCACTAGAAGGCAGGAAAGAACTGCTGGCTCATCAGGGCCAGCCTGAGCCAGCTGAATGGAGACCACACAGCTGTATCCACAGGAGGGCTGGTCTGGCTGCTCTTTGGCTCAGAAAGGAAGTGTAAGCTTCGGTACAAACAACCCACCAGTAAACAGACTGACCAGAGAAGGTGGAGGAAGCCAGGAATTAATCTGTATGGCAGCCAGGTAAGTAATAACTAAGACCTCTACAAAAATTATTTCTTCCAACTAATAAGGAATTCTTTGACCACAATTCTTCTCAGACTAATTCTCAGAATTTTTCTCCACACTAAAAGACTGGAATGCTTTTGTCCAAAATCTCAGTGTTCCTTTTCTTTTCTTCTTGAAAGTCTATTCTTTTAAGAAACAAATCACACAAGCTCAACACACAACTTTCTGTGGAACAAGCTGTTCACTTACAGAGACATGTCCCCAAAGATCCTCTTCCCTTAGAAAAAAAAAGTTGTTTCAGTGAAATGTTTTTCCAACTACCATTATTTTTCAACAATGGACATGAGAGTGAACGCCCTCACATATTTATTCAAGCTGCCTCTTCAATCTCTAAAGCCTTGCAGAGATTCCACTCTTCAGCTACCTTGACTGCTGCCTCATTCCCCATCTGTTTATCATTCTCCGTACGCAGCAGTTCCGCTTGAGTTCCTTAATAAATTACTAGTTGATTCCTAATTTTTAGATTATATCTGCTCTTTTCTGAACTCCCACTCATAGTGTCTATACAAATTGTCTTACCATGTCAAGTCTGCAGAATAGAAAAGAAGCAGCAAGCAGACAAGAAATCCCCCTTGTACAAAAGCAGAGCATGCATGAACCCCTGAGGATGTAGTAAAGAGGCCCTGTCAGATTAGTGTGGTCCCAGTGCAATACTCAGCTACTATATAAGAATTTAATTTAGTGTGAGAGTGTGTCTGTCTGTCTGTGGGTCGTCTGCCTCAGCTGTCTCCAGGTACTGCCCCAAAATAACATATGAAGGACAGAAAATGTGACAAAAAATAGTTGTGTTTGTCCAGCACCACCTCAGTCCCTGGCCAGAAGAGCCTCAACATTTTTATGCTTTTGGCATAGGCATGGTATCACTTATGCTACTGTTGGCTATGGAGGGAACTACCAATAGATAAACACAATAGATATGGGCTGGGGAGCTCAGAGGTGCATTGAGGAGACTCAATTCCTACTGCAAAACAACAATGCCTCTCACTGCTCCCCAAAAGTGTGAATGTGTTTCCCAGAAAAGCTGAAGTTAAAGCTTTGTATCCCAGACACAGAACTGTTGATCACAGAAACACCACTTCTGCCTCACAAACTCCATAAACTGCAGTTCACTGGAGGCAGGAAGAAGAGAGTGGGGAAATGAATTTTTGACCAGCTCTATCTTTCTTCAGCATTAACTTCATCATCACTGATAGACAAGATAACCAAACACCTTTGGTGTGACCCAATATGACCTGCTTTTATGTGTTATTATAGCCCTCAATTCTCTTAAATTCCTTAATTCTCATAAATATCAGGACCATTCATTGTTTCATGATCCCCCTTGACTGCTATTTTCCTCTCAGCAACCTGAAAAATGAAGGAAAAGAATGCCAGTCCTGCCACACAGAGAAGAGTTTGCTGAGACCACTAACACACCTCTTCCATAAGGATGATGAAGGTGGCGTTGTGCCCCTGCTCCATGACCAGCTTCCCATCGGAGGTGAGGATGTGCAATCCCCGCGGTGCTTTTCCAGGGCATTTCTCCATCTTGGCCATGTACTTCTCTCGCAAGCCATCTGTGCAGTTATTAGACACAATCCTTCGGTACCTGGGGAACAGTAACAAAAGGACATTGGGCTCAGACAGTGGGCAGAAAAGTTCCTTTGTTTTGTTTCTGCTTTGTCTCTCCACATTAATGCATGTGTTTTTTCAAAGGCTAACTGCCTGCATGATCCTTTTGCTGAAAGGAAGAATTAAAGAAACCCAACACTTTATTAAATGGGTGAAAGCCAAGCCAATCACAATCCAGCCTTCTCCAGAGATTCTAAGCAGCATCACTGAGAAGAGACACATTGTGGAGGTGAATTACTCTGCCCTGCTAAAAGGCAAAGGATTCCTCCAACTCCCCAATGCCTGCAAGATCACATCCTGCATCCCGGCTTTTTAATTATGCCTTTTATTAGGTTTTGTCTGCCTCTATTGGGCTAGAGGGCACTTGAAAAAATATGCCAAGGGTTTTGCCCAGTTCAGTTTTAAAATGATGTGAGGTATGGGGTTTTCTCTCGGCTCTTCTTGGAACAGTTTGGCTGAAGAGCAAGGCACTTGGCTATTCCCAGTGTTGTTGAGGGGAGTTAACCTTGTCTGTTAATTTCACACCAACCCCAACTATTTTCTTGTTGCTCTCTGTCAAGAAGGCTACATGCACTCATACTGGCTAGGGCTCCTGAAATTACATCCCATATTTAAAGCAACTCTTCAGCTGAAAGGGGGTCTCTGAGGTCAAATGCCTCTGGACTCCCAGCAGCCTCACTTCATCCAGGCACATGCACCAACCAGCCAGGAACAGGGCTGGTTCCTGCCACAACCATCGAGCAGGCAGGACACATGACCCAGAATCTGCCCTACAAAATCTGCAGGGTCTGCCCTGTCCTAGAAGGAACATTGCAATTTTGCACCAGCCAGTGAAACTCAAGCCTCACAGCATTTCTTGCATGGTAGTAGAGCATTTGTAAGGTGATGTTGCCATAATAAAGCAACAGTTGCCATCTGTTCTGGGTAAGACCAGGAAAAATCAGCACACGAAGCTTGTCTGAAATGCAAGGCATTGTACGTACAAAGTGAAAATGGCAGAGGAAAAAAATACAAAAGGGGCTAGAAATTGCTCACTTGAGCCTTCCTAGAAGCTGATATAAATAGGAGCTGTAAGATAGTAAGAGGTTCAATAAAATACAATGTGAAATACCTCAAACCTGTCCTTTTAAATGCTCAGCTGTCTCTCAGATAGACCTTTTTGATTTGTGTTTTAATTTTGCAACAAAGGGGAGCTCCAAGTCTCGGCTCCAGGCATCACACATCACTTGATAGCAGCGCAGTATCTACACGTCATTTATGTTAATGTGCTTCTCCCTGTCTCTGAGTAACAAGGCAATGTTCCTTACAGATGTTGCTGCAAACATCACCTCATGAATAAGACTGAAAAAGAGCATAACGGGATGCAGAGAGAAAAAAGAACCATCCAAATTCTCTTGTCTACTGCAGTCGCCAAAACCAGATTGCAAGATGCACTTACCCAGTGCTGTTCCAGTAGTTCTGACCAACGTTGCAATCCTTGGACAGGGAGGAGGGGCTGAACCAGAAGGCTGGGATACACTGGTTGTTGCTGTGCCTCTCATATCCATAGTCACTGTGGAGACAAGTCATGAGTCCATCACTGTACCCTTGACTAGAGTTAGCTCAGAGTTTCAGGTGACGTCCCCAAAGCAGTGTGTACTGGTGGTTCTGTGCTGGGATGGCACAACATCTTGGATTGGGCTCATCCAGGGACAAAGTGCTGGACTAGTCTGAGAGGCAGGAACACAATTCACTGAAGGCATTTGATCCCTGACAACATCAGAATTATCAACCTTGCAGAGCACTGTGCTTCACTTGGCAACAAAACGTGACTGAGATTCTGAACGAATATTCTATCATTCATTTCTTTTCCTATTAATCTCTGATTTAAATTTCACTTTTTGGGTTCTTTTGGTTTGTTTGCTTTTTGCAGTCTTTGCTTTTAGAACAAATCAGACTAATTCTAGGATCTAATGTCACTTTTTCTTAACACTGGCTGGAAAATATAACATGAGGAGCACTTCCTGAACAACTAGCCATAGTAGGTATATTTACATATGTTGATAGGCTCCCTGCTCCCTAAGCTGTGACTCACACGAGAGAAAAAACAGCTGATGTTTTTCCAACACTAAACTAAAACAGCCAACATCGTAGTCTGAGGATTACATGGTATTGTGTCACACAGGGAAGGCAATCCAGGGTATTGATGTTTCCTTGGACCACCTAAGAGTGGAACTGTACACAACCACATCCAAAACTTCTCTTTATAGCTGCCTTTGTGTGCCAATACAATGATGAAGAAATAGGATTAATCCAAAGCTTTCCATAAGTTTTAATAGGCTCTGGATCAGGTTTCTATGCGTAGTCTTTATTGACAGGCTGGATTCAAAGGACAAATAAAAAGAGATTCTGGATTTTTGCCTGCAGCAAGTTAACAAATGCCAATGCGCTAAACCTCTGTGAAAACACAGACACTAGAGAAGCCACTGTCTTGAAAGCATTTTGTGCCCTTTAGGACACTCTGAGTTTTATCCTTCCCCTGTTCAGAGTCTGAACTGCCAACAGAAAGTCTCTAGGAAGAGCTTTGGTGAGACAAAATTGTGCTATGTCCCCAGTGACCCAGGCTGCTACTGTTCTTTTCTTGGAGGGCAAAAATTCTGTAAGCTACTTTAAATGGTTTGGAGATTCCCTAATGCTCTTGCTCTCAACATTCAATTTAATCATTCTCAGTGGGTCCGACCTGCACAGTCAAAAATGCCTGGCAGGGACTTTGTAATTAAAAATATTCAGGAGGAGCTGTACTTTGCCCCAAAGAAGAAAAGAGCTGCATAAATATTTAATAAAATTAAAGACAACATTGCTGTGTGCCCTCAAGGTTCTGTGCTTGTTCATTAACTTCTGGTAAATGTATATTAAAACCTCACATGCTGCCCACCTTCCTTCTCATAAGCCCCAGGGTTTGCATAAGTTAAGGAAATAATCAAGTCCAGCTGCTGTGCTGTCTTTCTCAGGAAAGCTATCTTCACAGAGTAAATAAAGAAGCAGGAGGAGGGAAAAGAAAGCTCAGTGAGCACTTTAATAACACTTATGAGATCCTTCTGCCATTCTCTCTGTTAAAGAAAGTCCAGGATTTGCTTCTGGAAATGACTGCAAGGGTTGGCAGGAGTCACCCCGATCCTGACTCATGAGGGTTGGTTGAACTGGGGCATAATCATGATTTATGCCCCTGAATTTTAGATCAGCCTCATATCTAACTGCAGGGAACAGGGCTGCAACTGTGAGGCAGACAGGGGCAAGGGTACTGTGACCAGATGAGAGGGAACACAGCCCTGACAGCGTGTGCTCAAGGGCTCCTGCAGTCATTTGTCCTATCCCCACAGCTCTCGAAGGCAAGTGACATCACAGCAAGTGGCATACGGGGTGCTCCAAACCCAGAACCAGCTCCAAACCTACTTACTGGGGAAGCAGAGGCCCCGTCTGCTGGGACCTGCTGGTCACTGTACCCACCCAGTCCTGGCTGCTGACCCTCCTGCTTTCCCTGACACCCCACAGGACCTGCGCAGTTCAACCCAAGGGACAGATCAGTCAGTGCTTTTAAGAACTGGCAACTGCGAGCCCAGAAGAGGCTGAGTGGACATTTTTCCTTGAAAAGGAACGGTTTTTCTTGAAAGAGCATCAAGAGAAAGCAGGAGCTGTCCTTTCACCTCTTCTGTCCACCTTTTAGTCAGCAGAAAAAAGGGCACTTTTCAGCATATCCATGTCTCATTCTGACATCCCAAAGAAGGCAGATGAATCTAGAATATATTCTGGAATAACCCGTATCTTACCACTGACTAAGCAACTGTCTCACCCTTTAGAAGTCACAAATCAGAGCAGATGAGTCCACCCTTCCTCTCTGAAAATCACTTTTAAACTAATCAAGCTTGGTGCCGCATTTCCAGCACTGCCAGTAGTTTCCTCAAGTGAACTGTACCACACATTCTTCCCGACAGCCCTGCTGAGTAGCATCAAAATTCACCATAAAGTTTCTTCTGACTCTCCATCACCAGCTATAACAATCTTGCAATTGGAAGCCAGTTAACAATGCTGTTGGCAGTGCAGGGTCTGAAACAAAAGCCAGCTTGTTGTCCTCTAATTGCATTTCCTCTGCAGGACTGACAACGTTAACAGCAATATTCTCTCATGTTAGTGGGAGAGTTAAGCAAAAATGATACTGAATGCATGCAAGGAACCCGTCAAGTGATTGAAAAGTCACTTGAAAGGTACATTCTGATGCACACCCTTTTTAAGGCAGAACAGCACTTAAGGCAAATTCAGCTACCACAGTTTTCCACTTCCAGCTTGGAAAAGACAAACTTCACTGTGAAAATATAAAGCTGGTGAGGCAAAAGACAATGTAAGGAAAAAAAACCCCCAAAAAATCTTTGAGCATCTCTGGAGACTAGTGCTGGATTCACCCCAGAGGCCTATGCCAATGCCAAGGGCAGATACCGCAACGCAAGATAGCTTGTCCTGCAAGTTCCCATCATGAGAACAAAGGGGAAGATCTCATGAGTCAAGATATGGAGTCTCAGATGTAACCTTGGCATTAGGAACAAATTAAACACCTATCCAGATAAGATGAAAATCTCTGTTCTATATCCCTGACTCTCTCTTAAAGACAAACTATGATATTCAAGAAAATACTTTGGTCTATATTTTTTCCTGATTTTCCTGCATTTCAGTATGTCCATGCTCTGAAACAGAACCACGAGTCTCATCTGGCCTAAGTCCAAATAAATATACAGATCTCATGCCTCACACCTCTTCAGAAAGTATTAGAAATAAGTGAAGTTTTCAGGAACACGGCTACCGAGTCAGACACTGATCCTGATAACCTACTATAAAGATTAAAATGTTTTCTCAGCTGATCAGCTTGCAGGGTATTTTGAATTCCATTTAAATTACATTCTGATCATTTAAGCTCAAACATCACAGTTATTGACAGTCTTAAATCTTAGAAATATTGCCCATCACAGGTGCTGTGTAGGAATTCCTTGTGCAGACATCCTGACTTATGCATTCTCCCATCTCCTATCTCTGATTGTCAAGCAATAGCAAGCAGTGTCTCATTTCTCCCCTGCTTTATTTTCAAGCTGCTTTCAAAGTGACCTTAAAGCAATTTGAAAATCATGGTCCCATTAAGTTAGAAACACCAATATTTATGCAAAACAAGTAGTTATATCTGACAAGGGTGGGCTGTACAGTCATGTCACAGAAGCCCTTTCAGAAATTTCTCAATAAAACATTGTTAAAAAGCAACAAATTTTTCTCAGCAATTCAAAGGAATAATGATAAAAATGCATGTTTTGCTGGCTTGCTCCCTAGGTAGCCAATAACCTTGGGAGTGAGGACAGAGAAATTTCCTTCTTCTTCTGAAAGGAATATGTTTTGGACCAGAGAAGTCCTGGCTGTCTCTATTCTGGAATGACAGACAAAAAATATCAATCAGTATTTGCAATTATTTTGCTTTTGAATTCCAGGCTTGGATTTCTCCTGGAGATTAACAAATGCTTCCTGCAGATGAAGGGGAAGCCTCCCTCACTCAGCAGGTTTGGGGGTCACTCCTTGGCTATATGGTATGATCACAACCACAAAGCTGCACGAGACCCAGTTCTTCTGCAGGGTTTTCTGTCTGGGTAGTATTTTGGGACAAAAATACAGCCCCTGCAGAAGTCCCCAGAGTCACATACTCACCACTCAAAGTCTCCTTGGGCACAGACACACGGTTCAGACACCACAGTTTGGGAATAGTCCCGAGCTAGGGAACACTGGGCTCCAGGCTTGCGTTTTTTATAGATCTTCCTCTCTCCCATGACACAAGGCTCCCCCTTCATTAGCCAAGGAACAAGAGGAGAAACACAGTTGTAGTGGCAGCTGCGTCTTAAATGGAGCACTTTTTCAAAAGACACAAAAGGCAATGAAAACAAGCATTTACCACTGGGAGGGTGGGAATTAGTGTCCAGCTCTCATCTGTGGCTTTGCAAAAGCAAAGGTCTCCTTGGGAGGACTCATGAGCACAGTGTGCTCAGCACTGAGTTGGGATGCTAACGACAATGTGCCCAAAATGCCTGGATACCCAAGCCATCACACACACCTACGCCACATTTCAGAATATTGTCCCATGAATTATCCTGAAAAGATAATGTGGGTGTACGACAGGGTTTCTTCTGTATGTCAGACAAAATCTTCTGCAGAGGCAAGTGTCCAGGCCTGAATCCCAGGGCAGAGGACAAAACCCAGGTGTGGAACACAAAACTGAACTCCCTTGCTCTTTCTGTGATAGAGCTGGCTTTGTTATAAATAATTCTGATGATGTACTTCACTGGGTTTTTTGAATGGAAAGGTTTTCAAGAACACTACTGGGAGTAGCTAATCTAAAAATAACATTTGATATTTAGGTGAATTGCTATAAACAGATTTTTCTATGATGCAGAAATAATTTATCTGCATAGAAGTAAGAAAAAAGACAGTAACTAATTAAAATGCTTCTCTTTCCCATTAGCAGTGATTCCCAAGATTGCTGCATGGTTACACATACTTCATCCCTTTTCTTTCATTTAAATTATTTTCATTTATTCAGTTCTACAACTTCAGTTATCTTATCCTTGCCAAATTAATGTTCATTTCTCATTCATGGATTTCATTCAGGAAGGTCACAGTGTCAGTGGTTCTGGCTCTAGTCATGTTGCCCTGTAGGGTTTGGGACATCATTCGGGTAGCCAGTAACCCATAAGTAATCTGCAGAGGTTATTGACCTCTCAGTTATAGTTGCTTCAGGACGTAAATATATCCAGCATGAAAATAAGCCACTCTATGAAAAGCAAAGCATGTATCCTTGAGTAGAATGAAATAATTTGGTTTTCTCTGGTGTCTTTTATTCAAGAGCTTTTCAGATTCAAGGGTTTTACAGATATTCAAGGGTTTTACAGATACCTGCAGGACCTGCAGGATGAATAAATGTTTTTATTCTCATTTTTGAGTAGGGGAAGTAGGAGGCAAACTGAAACAAAATTATTTTCATGAGTCACTGACAGAGCTATAAAGAATTCAGTGTCATCTACAATTCAATCATAGGTGTGTTTTTACACTGCCCTAAGCATTGAGGCCAAAAAGACCCAGCTGGTGCAATGGATTATTTTCATAAAAATAGAAGGTAATCTCCTGAACTTGCCCGTAGATGCCTGGCCCCATGTTTATTCATGCATATTCTTTAAGGGATGAAAAAAAATTCATACGCTTTGCTGTAAAAAACAATTGCATTCCCATCTGGCGACACAGAGTAGGGGAAAAGGAACCCCCATCAACGCCCTCCTACAGAGTAGGGATACCTGATTGTGCAGATGCCAGGTTTGGTAGTCATCCTTGGTACACCTGCGGCTGAAGAGAGACTTGTAATCCACCTTGACCAGCTGCCACTCCGAACGGAGACTGAAGTGCCCAAAAACTCTAAGCATGGGAGACAAAACAAAAGAAAGAACCAGAGTCAGTCAGACTCACAATTCCATTAAGCAAATAATGTCCCATGAATCTCAGCTGCAGAAACTGACACAGTCTTGGAGCTTAATGCCAGAAAATGGTGTTCAGTCATGAATAATATTTTCCTGTCCTTACAACATCCCAGGACTGTTTAGCCTTTTCCTGACACCTCGTACACAGCCTGTGTTGGAAGGTCTTCCCCTGACCCTAGCACCCAGCAAAATGGAACCCAAGTCTAATCACCCTTATTTCAAGGTTTAGAGGGCAGAGATTTTTTTTTCATTATTCCAAGTCTTTCACTAATCAACATTTTTACCCAAGCCACTTATTAGATTAAAGTTTTTCTTGTTCTAATTATTCTAGACTAAGAAAGAAAGAGGGAGAAAGACAAAACTTACAAATTTTCTTGTGGAATCAAAAGAGAAGCAGAAGACAAGACTTCCACACACTGACCGTAACTCACATCCTGCTGTGTCCCCAGTGTGCTGCCATTCCTTACTCTAGTTCATCTTGGTTTACACTGTAATCATACAGGGCTTTGTAATCATTGTTGGCTTTGCTCTCCCCTCACTGTTTCTGTAGCCTGCACCAAAATTGCTCCGCATTGTGCTGTTCTCCATGAAACAACAACCACCCCGGAATCAGTCATGCTGTCCCCTGGAAACCTGTCTCAGCTCATGGGGAGCAGGGAGAGAAAGGGGGGTGGGGGATATCTGAGAGTCTGAAGTGGTGGGTTTGCTGTGGACACCTGTCTACACCCAAGTTCTGCCTCACAGAGAAGCTCCATGAAGCTGACAAGTGGGAAGGATACGATACAAGAGGAACCTGTGCCAAATGCTGTAGTGAACAACTGGCTCAGGTTAGAAGTGAGCAACTGGTGAAGGACTTCTCTGATAGAATGGATTTATTAGGTAGATTGTTGCTGGGTCTCCAGAACAATTCTTAGTGTTGTCCCAACTGCAGGGTATTAGTTATAGGAAACACCACAGCATTCAGGCCAAGCTGCAGGAGAAGCTGCAATTCCTGTTCCTCACCACAGAAGGCACATCCTGGACCAAGATAAATCCATTGAAACCAAAGCAGTATGGGGTGCCAGAGCTCTCGTTGGGAGCAGGAGGGAGAAGGGAGGAATGGGAACGAGCATGGAGGAAGGGGGGCATGCAGGAAGCCTCCAAAACTGTACTCAGTAGGAATTCTAACTGCAGTTCCCCTCCCCACTTCTCCTTGGCACTGGGTACATCCCATCAGCTCTTACATTACAACTGTTTTCAGCACACACAATCTGCATGACTGAAACATCAGTCCCCACAAAGCAGCAATGCTGCAGGCAGAAATCATTTAGTCCAGCAGATTTATACCTGTCTAGGACTTGACCCTGGTGCTTATTACACAGAAAACACAGCAAAAGGAAGAGAGAACATGAACAAACACAAACATTGGCCTAAACCCAGAAGACAACAGGGTTGGAGAAATCCAACACTTTGGCAAGTCAATGCATCTAAAAGGAAAATCTTGCTCCTCAGATTGTCCCTTAGCTAACTGTCCATCAGGAGAGCAAAAGGTTTCTTTGTGTTTTACAAAAATCACCAGAATTACTTGATTTTTAAATCTATTTTTAAAAGTTTTAAAAAAATTCCTTCTGACATTGAAAATCTTCCCTGATAATTAATGAAAAAAACCCAAGATTTTCTAAGCGGAAGGCAACGTATTAGCATTCCAAAAGCACAGAACATTAGATACTCTTTAATTAAATTATTTCAAAGAAGATCTTTGTGTATAATTGCTATAATTTAGACGGAAACAATACCACACTAAAAGTAATTAGAGGAGTGTGAACAGAGAGGGATGTTTTCCACTGCACTGCAGAGATAGTTCTACGTCGCCTGATTCCTAAAGTAGTACTTCCCTATCCCACCCTCCCATTTCTAGCAAAAAAAAAAAAGCTCCTTAGGGCTAATCAATCACTGTGGAAGAGGCTTCAGAGATAAGAGCTGCAGAGAAGCCAACAAGCACCTGCACCCTGTGAGCACTGCTCACCAGTACCAAGTGCCACCTACAGCACAGCTTCATTGGCCAGTGTCATGAAGGTCGTGCTACAGTTCAAGATGATGTTGTTGTGCATTTGAAACTTCTGTCAGTTTCTATAAGCAAATACAAGGAGTGGAGGAGAGTGTTATGTGATCTGTGGGGTTCCAAGAGTCTCTCAAGCAGCTTTCCTCGAAAAGTGATGAAAACCTTCATTGTTTGTGAAATTAAAAACGAGCTAAACAATCACAGGGCACAAACCCTGACTGAACAAAAACAGGTACTGCAGGTGAACTCTGCTTTCATCCGTTTTGTGAATGACATCACTGGATGATTTTCCATAGTGACCAAGGTGCATGTCCATGATCTCTCCCACCATACCTCTTTAGAGGTGGCCAGGTCCAATAGAGTATTGGGCAGACAGCAAAGAGCTGCAACACTTTTATAGTGTCCAACTATCAATAAGTGCTTGACACTAAATCCTCCAGTTCCTACATATCAGTTTCCATATCAAGTTCAAGGAGACAAACAAGCCCCAAAGTAAGAGATGCAAAAAGAGATTGGTGGGACCTTATTTTTCCCTACTCAACTGGTGAATCCTCACATCGCTTTGAAAATACCATCTCATTCAACTTACCTATTCCCATGTGCCTTCATTTCTCATTTACTTTGGTCACTAAATAAGGGAGGTGGATTTTTAAAATAAACATAGCTAAACTCTCAAGATAATAGAGGGAGAAAGGAAATAAAGAACTATAAATTTTGCCTCAATAACTTTGTCTACCATGGTCTAACTGAAAGCCCTTAATTGCTTGTTGCAAGGATAGAAAACAAGAGAGCTGGGTTTTCAAGGTCCAGCTTTGAGAAGCCAACAAAGAAGGCATATTTTGGTTTTTCCATATAAGCAGTCTGATCTGGAAGTCCTTGAGAAGCAATAAATACAAGAGCCTAGATGGAATTTAGATAGAGTCGGTTTTCTGACTAAGCTCAGTTTAACAAAGGTTCTCCAACCTAAGACATAGAATGGCAATTTACTGGCTTTGGACTGCATAGACTTGTTTCTATCCCTCTCAGTAAGCAGTTACAACTCAATATAAAATCTTAGCCAATAGGACAGCATCTTCTCAACTGGCTCTATGCATAGCTCACAGTGAAATCATTGCTAAGGAAACAGAAAATGCTTCCCAATCCCTTCTTTGGAGAAATAAGGTAAGGCTTTTATTGCCAGGGCTGGATGTCATTAATTTGCAGAAAATCTACCAGAAACGTGGAAATCAATTCTGAAATGCTTACAGTTTCATGATGGAATCATTTTAGAAATTATCATTGATAATGCTGCTATAATTATATCTGTCATTATTTTTTTAAATACACAGTAACTTACAAAGGCTGCCTCGATAACCTTGTACAGGAGTTCTTCAAAAGGCTTTTTACATTTATACAGTGATCTCTTCTCAAATTGCATTCCTTTTGCCTTATCATTCCTTGTATTGTTGATAGTTGTGCTTTTCATGTAATTCAATACTGCTCATTCCTGCAGGTCAACAGAATGAATTGAGGGTCACAAGATAACAACTCACCTGCCTCTGGTCCATAGATTCAATCCCTGTCCCTGCTCCTGGTATGAGAAACAGACCTTCTCAAGTAATAGCTCCCACAGGAAAAGCATCGGGTCTGTATCCATGCGGATCTATTCCTGCTGGCAGTTTCAGATGAGCTGCCCAGGCATGACAATGTAAATTCTCATGCTTAAATCAAATCCTCTTCTATCATTTCTGAAGTCAACTGGTAAGACATCACATGGAGCAAGCAAGCACTGAAGCTCCCTGTACTTGGCTGGTCTGGTCTGGATAAAGATGAGACTTTTCCCTTCACCAGTCATCCCAGCTCCTTTGTGTGTAACATCTGCTGTCCTCGAGTGTGCCCAGCACTGAGACAGAGGACTGAAGATGCCAAGGAAGGAAGAAGCTGATAAGGTAATCTTCACTACACTTAACATCCAAAGTACCCTCCTTTTTGAAGAATTTTTCCTTCACTGGACATCAACAAGGTGAGAGACATTAAAAGGTTGGGGTTTCTTTTGCTTCTCTCAAAGTACCTTGGCGACCTCTGAAGCCAGATTTTAACAAGATTAGGCCCCAAATAATAGATTGTAAACATTTTTAAAATCCAAAAATATAATAAAAGCATAAAAATATAATATACTTAGTAGACAGCATCTTTTGAGGTGAACTACACAAGCAGATGGATGGATCAACAGAAAAGTGAAGCCAGAACGGTGGAAAGAGAGCCAAACATATACTTTAATTGATAATACAGAGAGAAAAGCTAATTGCAGTGTCATCATAAATAGACTGTTTCATTTAGAAAAGCCAGAAACGAACCTTGATTTTTATTTCCTTTTACTGTAAAAGAAAAATGCATGCAGAGGAAGTGTCTTAGCAAGCAAAAATTCCCCAATAGTAAAATCACCCAAATTAGTGAATACTTCAGCTGACCTGAATCTGTGCTTTTGTTGTGGGAATGTAGAAAGGAATAAAAGTCAAGTAAGATCACCATCTGATTTCAGTTAAAATCCCTCTTTATTTACATCTGTGCATCTAGCAGGAAGTGCCAGAAGTAGATATTTAATGGGCAAACCCAAGAAGCACAATCTGGAAGAATCACCTCCTGGCAGGAAAACAAGTATGTGTTGTTTTGGGGTTTGGTTTGTTTGTTTTGGTTTTGGTTTTTTTCCTAGCCCCTGGAGAGGAAGATCTTCTCTCACTGAAACCAAAATGAATCCCAGATCTGGAGCAGTGAATAGTTAACCTAGCCCAACTGAAGGTGCTCATTCTCTTTCTGACATCCAGCAAAGGGAGCACATGTTGCTACTGCTGCGATCTTAACAGAAAACCAGGCATCCAAGAAGACCATACATTCCAAGCAAATATCACCAGTGCTGTTTCATGAGCAGTGTTTGTTCAAAGCCACCCTGGTAGTGGCATAGCACAGACTGGAGCATTCCTCTCTCCAAACAGCTTTGATAGGTGTTGAATGGGTGGAGTCACCCAGGGTAGGTCCCTGCAGCATCAGGCTGGACCCACCACTGCAGAGGTCCAAGTACCAGAGCTATTCAAATCTGGCTAGTCTGCTCTCATGAACTCCAAAAGCATTTAACATTTTGGGCACTCTGTGTAGACATGGACCTGAGCAACTGCCAGCCAAAGCCTGCACATGCCTAAGATCTGCATTCCCACTCCTGTGGCTCTTGGCAAGCTTGGAGAATGAAGTTCTTTTGCAAGACCTATTCAGGCACCTACACAACCAGCACTGAGGTGGACATAAGAAACCTTGCCAGAACAGAGTCAGGGTTTGCTGTTGGTTATTGTACTTTCTATCCCAGTGCTCCATGGTCCAGGAGAACTGACTACTTCAGTTAGCATGACATGACTATATAGAGGCAACACAAACCGGTTGCTGCTATTTCCTGTGATCCAGAGAGCTGGGTAACATGGACCAGAGGCAGAGAGATGGTCTGGAAGAAACTGCTAAGATTCACCCAAACTCACTAGCTCTAGCTGAGAATAGATTGTGACCCTGTACAAGGTTCTTTCACACTCATTATTGTCTTGATTTGTCCTGGATTTTTTCCTCACCACAAGTCAGGCTAGCAGTCCCACATTTCCTGGGAAATGGTGAGCCTGTGCTAGAGTTACTGGCTCAGTGAACACTTACAGAATGTCTCGGTACATAGAGGTACCTCCATCACTTGTTGACATTTATAGCTTTTAAGTCAATGAAAGAAAATGCTGACAATTTCACACATAGAGGGCCTGTTATGAGATCAGGATCTGAATCCATCTCTGTGTAAGGAAGTAGCAGTAAAGTGAGACTAACTCCTATGTGCAGGCTGAGCTGTCAGGGCCAAAACCACATGAGCAGCAATGGAACAGTTGCAAGTTGTGCTGGTGGGGCCAGATTTTATGAATAGGTAGTGACAGATGAACTATTTCTCCATAAATTAAATATAAATCATGACTTTAGAGAAAACCAAATGGGCTGTGTAATCTCCCAAAATTTTTTATTAGGATTTAGAAGGAATTAGCATTAAAGGAGGTCACTAGTTACAAGGAAATTGGATAGAAAGGGGCTGAGACAAGGAAGTAGAACTTAATTGAAAGAGACACAAATCAGCAATTAGGGAGAGTGGGAGAGGGAGAGTTATACTGTCTCACGCCTGGCAAGATGATGCCGGGAGTAAGAGACTGGAAACAAAGGAAACATAAAAAATGAAAGATGACACTGGAAAGGCAGGCAATTGCCAACAAAAAACACTGTCTGATTTTTTTCCTAAACAATAAATATGGTTTCTAAGAGCCGCTTTGGAGCTTTTAATTCAGTTGCTTTTGGCTGACCTGTCAACTAGGAACAGTAGCCTGAGGGCAATGGGTGATGATTCAGGGCTGCTGTACTTTTGTCTGTGGACCAAAAAAAAAGTAAGAAAAATAGCTGATTTTTTTTTTTTGTAGAAAGAAGAGATGCATTTTCTTCCAAACAGAATATACCATCCATTTGGATCTAGATTTTCAGCTGGTGCATATTAGTTTAATTTAGACCATCTAAATAGACCCTCTCAGATATAAGGCCTTCCACTGATATTATTTAAAGGGAGAAAAAACAACAGCAGTAAATCTATCAAGAATGTACCGACACCAGATAGCAGCCCCCATGAGGACAAATTTGTTGAAGAAAATCTTGGTCTCTATTCTATTTCCCAAGGAGAAGGGCCAAACAAGAATTTCACAGAATTTCTCATGCATATTAAATCAGAGGGATGTGGTTTATTTCCTCTGAAACTGAATGTGATGACATTGACATTTCCCACAAGAGAGAAATCCAAAGTGTTGCCCACCAGCAATCCATATTGAACTGGTCATGAAAAGCTGCACCACTGCCAGATTTCAGGTCAGGAGGGAGAGAGAAGATGGGGCAGGCAAAGAGTTTCTGTGAATACAGATCAAACCCAAAACCTTGCAATAAAAATCCTGCAGTACAATCATGGCAGATCTTTTCCCTCAGCTTTGGAAAACAGTCCCAGTATTATTCATCAGCTCAATGGGCACTTCCTTTAAAGTGCTAGCAGAAGAGGAAAACCACTGCAAATGACATGGTACAGGATGATCTTTCAGTTAGCAACTAATGCCAAGTGCAATTAGTAAGTAATCTGCAGAAGGTATAATTACAAAGCAGCCCTACAGTTTGGACTCAATTTCTCCCTTAGCTGCACAAACACTGGATAAGGCAGTGGGGAAGACAGAGATTTTTTTGTTATTATTTTTTTCAAATAGTAAGTGCTATCAAAATAAGAACTTGCTGAATGACAAACCAAACCTTTTGAAATCTGGTCTCTAAAAAATTTATTACCAATGTTCTCAAACCACTTTACATGACAATTGCTTCAAAAGAAATCCCAGAACATGAAAGAGAGTATGAGACACCTAGGAAGGGGGATGGGAAAGCATATCAATTTTTAATGCTGTTTTTCAGAAGTGTTCTTTCTCTTCTTCGAAGCACTCATGAAAGACAACCAGTTTCTGACAGCTTTGAAACCTGAAGATGCTGCCACTCTCATCTAGAAAAGATACTGGCAGGCATCAGCAATCTGAGTATTTCATTCCCTTACGGGTCTGTGGTCTCAGCAGAGCCAGGTGCTGCTGCTTTGCCAGAAGCTGGATAACACAGCACATTCATTTCAATCAAGTCATTTCAATCTTTCATCCTATGAATCAGCAGATTTCCAACCAGAGATGTCCAAAACAAAATGTGGAGGCCATTCCTTAGAATATGTGAGCTCCAAATGCATGTGACAGGTGAAGCAGGGTGACAAGCTTTGCCTGGATATCAGAGAAGAAGGCTCAGAAGGGGGAAGCTCTGGAGAGCTGCTTTCCACCACTCATTCAGTTCAGTGATCAAAAATCTGTTAGGAGTGAACTCTGCAGCCAACCTAACGCAGAACCTTCAAGCTCCCAGAAAAGCTGGTGTGCTGTGCCACCCTTTTTCCTGTGCAGGATCAGGGAGAGATTGAGCTGGAAAGGTGCTAAGGCCACGTGGTTTCTCAATCCCCTGAGGGTTGGTGCGATCAGGGCACCACTATTTCAGGTCTTGCTCTAACTAAAAGGTGAGAGACTCAGGAATGCATGTGTGCACAGCATCCTGCCCCTTTCTGTGCACTCCCCACCAGGCCTGAGTGCTTCATACAGCCCAGCCCACCTGCAGACAGGAGGACAGCACAGGGCCAAGATCCATCTGTCCTTACTTAGCAGCACAAGAAACAAAGCACATTACCCTCTAGATGGGAGTATCTGGGTTGTACTGCCATCAGGCAAAACTTGTCCTTTTATCTAGGGAAAAGAAATCATGTATCAGCCTGCTGTTCATTCTGGCTCCTTCTGCAAGGGCTTCCTTCTTTTATTCACTTCAGCGAATTCCAATCTCAAGTGAACATACCTTTCTCTAGTCCTCCTCCCTGCATATGCTCACCTCTCCACCCCCCTCGTCCCAGCATAACAGACATGACTCAGCACCTGCTTCCCTCCAAGGAATGGGAAAAGTCTGCACAGCGGGATACTCATCTGGGATTCAGGAGACCTGCATTGCTGCCAAGCTCTCCCGACGACAGCCTGCTGAGTGACTGACCATGGGCATGTCCTTTGTTCTCCCTCAATTTCCCTACCAGCACAATACAACTAATGATGTTGACTTTTTCAGCATAATATTTGATCTACTGTCCGTAAATAGGACCTGACTCCAATGACAGTGATGTTTGTCCCAGAAAGCCTAGGACAGACAATATGTGCCACAGAGCACAACGCCTTCTCCATGTGTTATGGCTTCTGCCAGGAATCTTCTGAGCACATGGTGCAACTGCTGGGAACTGGTCTTGGGTCACAGACATCCTTTTCCGAAAACCAAATAAATCACACGGTGCTGTCTGAGAAAGATTACTCTAAGTAGATGTTTTCATCACCTGATTTGTCTTTTCAGGTGCCACAGAAAGACCTCGGCTCATACTGCAAGTATTAACAGCACAATCAATATTGTGCCTCTTGTGGACTGTTCAGGTGAATTCATGCAGAGATCCGAAGGCTAAAAAACAGAGTGCTCCTCTGGCAGAGAGGGAGATAGGAGGAAGAAGTGACACTGATTAATCTGTGGTCATTAATAATGTTTTTAAGTCTTGCAAACAAAGATAATGATATGGGTAATCAACTGTCTTACTCCAGGGTGAAAACTGATCATCTTCTGGGATAAAATGGGAATTCCTATAACACACATTTTCTTGTCCATTTTAAAGTCACTTGATGCCATTAGCAGATTGATCATTTTCTCACAAAGTCCAAGCTATTCATTACTTCCAGAAGGTTTTGAAATTAGATCAGATGATACAGGAATTCAGCTCACTATAGCAAATGCCAATATCCTCTCAATCAATTTGGTTTCGTTACTTAATAATTGTATTTTGAATTTTCGTTCTCAGATCAAGTTCCAAATTTTACTTTTCTTTCTGTGTGCAGTCATTATTTTCATAGATTCATTTTAATTTCATGGATTCTATTCTGAAGAGTCCTTATATAGGCTTGTGCATTGCAGTCTGCACAGTTCCCGGAGTGAGGACAGAGAACTGAACTCACAAGGACACATCAGAGCCTTGCAGGAAAATCCATAGCCAGTAACAATGCCAGTTGCACCATGAACAGATATTGCAACGAACAGAAGAAGAAAGGAAAACTGAAAAGTGAGATAAAACCATAGTAGGGACAACAATTAAAACCTAACAGGTCTTTCTAGTATCTAATAGTACCCACGCAATTTGGATAAACCTGGCTTTGAAATTTTCTTTCTAATCTTTAAAAAACTCTGCAGTTTTGTTAGCCCTGAGAGAATGCACAGGCTGGATGGACAGCCTTGGTTCCCAGAGGAAGTGAAGGTAATAAGGACAGAGTTCAGAACGGCTCCCATACATGATCCTGTCTCATTTCCTGCGCTGGAAGCTGCAAATTGGATTTAGCTTTCTAGAGAACTCTGGTGAAATCTTTCTTCCAGATTCCCTCTTTGCCAAATTTCTGTGTGGCTCAGGAGCAAAGTTGCAAAAGATCTATGTTTTTTTCAGACAGCTTCTTCCTCTTTTTCTCACAGAGTGAAGTGAAAAGAGGCCAGACTGATGGCAGGAAAGTTTAGAGGCAGCTGTGGGCCACAGGAACTGAGGAACAGAGTGATTCTTTTCTCCACGCACATTGTACAAGAGCCTCAATTGCTTTTGAGGAAAAACAACCTCATAGTGTTTTGCCATCCACTCACATCTTCTCTCATTTGCTGAGGCTGCTAACCAGGGGTGCTGGCTGTGGAGGGCAAAGCCTGGCCCCAGGGGGAGAAAGCCAGCTCCTGTGACCACATCTCAGCAAAGGCACTATTTCCTATCACTGGTTTGACCTTAATTTTTCTCAGGTGCCACCACTCATAGGTGGCAGACCCATGGCTCCCTACCCCTAGGCAAAGGGCAGAATGTTTCAAGGACACTGTGTCAGCTTGTAATTTTCTTTTCTGTATTAGCTTTTAAATGTAACAGCAGGACTTGAGCAAAAGGCAGAGGATGTTGCCTTGCTTGAAGAGCAAAGATGATAATCACCTTATCAGAAACAGACAGGAAAATGACTCTTGGCTTCCATGTAACTTTGAACTCAGTGAGAGCTTGGACCTGGGAGCTGTTTCCTCTTTCTCATACCCTGTCTGCGGAATCTTTGCTGAGTGTGAATCAGAACCTGTCCATATTGCCTTCATACCTGTATCTACTTTGCTGATGTCTTCCACAGATCAGTCAGTTCTTCAGGATAAGAGTAACTCATGGAATTCCTGGCCACAGGATAAGGTGACTGCTAAAAACTTTTTCAAAGTATTTAGAGGGAAAACCCTCAAAAATAGGAAAACTCATTAATATCTTACAAATACAAAGAATACCATGTTTTGCCAAGAAAGTCCCTTATCGGTAAATCTCTATGAATGGGAGAAGTATATAAGGTAATCACATTTTTAGTATAATTTAGTATAATAAATATATTTTTAGCATGCTCTACTTGCCACTGTTGAAACATGGAACCGAAATAGAGGGACCTCTGGTCTGTCACAGTATGGCCTGTGCTCTTAATACTTTCTTTCTCACCTCAAATCTCCCCTGGCACTCATCTCACCTTTTCCAACATCTCTCAATTACTTATTCATTCTGCCTCACTCTTCTGCCACCCAGTGATGGATTGCCAGTAATTTTATGGGTCTCCTGGAAAAAAACCTACTCCCACTTCATTTCTGGTAAACCTGCATGGCCACATAAACAAGAAGGTGTTAGAAAGGGCCAGGACTCATAACCTATTCATTTACAACCAGGAACATTTTCTAACACACATAGCCAAGGGCAGCAGTCACAGCAATGCTGACAGATTAACTTTCAGCTCACTGAAAATATTAATGCTCAATTATGCATACACACATATAGAGAGATCATTAAGTTCACATAGGTAGAACTACTTAGAAATTTATATACACACATGTGGGTGTGTCTACATAAATATTTAGTTATCAGTACAGAGAAACTTAATGATCCCCATCTGTAAATGAGTGTCTGCACACATACACACATAACAAGTCTACTAAAATGATGCAGGGCTGTGAAACAAAAAGGTTGTTTTTCTTAATATAGGTTTGGAGAGATGCTTAGCACAGGAGATGAAGTGGCAGGGGTAATAATTATGAGTCAGAGCTGGAACAACAAAAAGCCCTTCTCTGGACCCATGAACACATCTTGTCTCTGATTTGAATAGTCAAACTAGTTTGGATATATCACAATTGACTGGAATGGGAATACAGTGTGATTCCTTTCCCCTGTTGGACAACCTCAGGCAAATAACATGCTGTGCCTATGGCTTGTCATTCCAGAAATGTTAGATCTGACCCATAAGAACACAGCATAATTAAAAGACATACTAGTCAAGAGTCAGGGATACAGGACAGAACTTAGAAACCCGCAGATTTCAAAAAAGCTAGTGCATTCTGGGCATTCACTGCATCATCTGAGAGCACGTCTAATCCACCACCCTTATGCTTTTGAGTTATTTTCCTCGAGGACCCTGTGTTTTCTACAGCTGCTTGCCACAGCAGTGTGGAAATGTGCACACAGCAACGTGCTTTGGTATAAAGCTGTACACCAAAGGAGCTGAACTGACCATCTTGTCAGATGACAGAAGTGTCAAAACAGCAACAAAAGGAGCTGCAGAAGAAGATGGTCAGCCAGGAATGGAGGAATGACAGTGGATTCACTTTGGTAAGGTGGCAGTTCCAGGGCAGACCAGCACACACAGTCTCATGGTACTTCCCCAAGCATTATAAAACCACATTCTTAACAGAGCCCACCCAACTTGTAAGGAAATAATTCATTCCTGCAGCATTATAGGCACACAAAATTACAAAATCATAGAATAATTTAGGTTGGAACAGATCTCTGCAATACATCCTGTCCAACCCCCCCACTAAATACAGATCTCAATTCAAAGTACTCTGAGATATTCAGAATCATATAAAGCCCCTTCATGCTAATTACTGATGTTACTATATTGACAAGTTCTTTAGGACTGTTTAGGACAAGCATACACAGCACAGAGGATCCAAAAAGCCTAGGATACTCATACAATGAAGACAGATATGGAAGATGCTCACTTAATAGCGATGAAGTGCTATGAAATTGTGTGCTAAAACAGGTGCTGCTTTCTACAGCCCAGAGAGCCCCTCACAGCATGTGGCACAAAATGAAGGTTGGGAAAGTCATTCTACTGATATATTGATTTTAATAAAATAGTATTATGAAAATATTGTTAATAATGCAGTATTTTAATAACAGTTGGAGTATAATGACTATGTAATACACATTCCCCTCAGAATAATTTTTTTTAAATAGGTGAGCACAGACCACTTTGATGCAAATCTGTGGAAGAATTTTTTCTAACAAGAATCAGCTGAGACCACTAGATGAAGTATTTTGCATTTTCCAGGATGAAAGACAAACCTTTAAAAGCCACTAACCTACCCAGTTTGGCAGTACACAAATACAACCACAGCCTTGGTCCCTCTGCCTCAGCACTGCTTCAAGTCTAAGAGCTCCCACTGACCCCATGATCAGCTGGGGGATCCTAATCCCAAACTCCCGTGCTCCTCTCATCAGCTTCTTGAAGTCTTTGAGATTTCTACCCACAAACATGAGTTCCATTTACCTCCAAACCACCATGTGTTATCTTGGTTCAGAGGGTGGCAAGTAGCAATAGAAAGGCACTGAGCTCTTCTCAGCCAAAGCTTACACAAGCTCAGCATCACCCTACACTGCCCTCATAGATGAGTTCACTAAAAACTCTCTAAGTGTTCTGTATAGAAATGGTTTGCATACAGCTTTATAAATGGGCTCTTTCCTCCTCAGTTCCTTTAATTCTGTGGATAGAAATTTCTCTAAACATTCATTCCAAGTGCCATGTGAAATTCCTTTCTATGGCTTTTACAGACTATTAAGAACGGTTTTAAAAACTGCTAATGATGACAGTAATAATAAAGACAATACCAGTAACAATAGCAATGGCAATAATAATGGTAATATGCCTGCAAAGATCTCAAAAGAAAAAGTTATCAACAAAACTAGTACACAATATTCAGGAAGACAACTCACTTCCTACATTCTCCACCAGTAGACTACAGAGATATAAATAACAATAACCCTAGATCTGTAATGCATTTTTCACCTCAGAAGAAAACTGCATTGATTTATAAAGTAAATGGCCTAAATCCACAGCTAGTTGCAACTGATTAGCTCCATTGATTTCAGTGAAGGTGCTGATGTGCAGATTTACGTGAGCTCAGATCAGTCTCTCTGCACATGTGTGTGCATGTGTCTGCACGTGTGTGTGGCTGGAAAGTGACACACACAGCAAAAAGAATTTCACAGAAAAATACCAAATTAAACAACACAGAAAGTTACACATTATCATTGCATTTGGAGAAAAAATGCACAGAGTGAACAGAATTCAGGTTCTAATCTTTAGCTGGGAATTGGCAGATACATTTTCCCAACAGGATGCTCACAGCAGTCTTCTGAAAAGGCTCATAGGTGCATCATATGCTGTTGAGTTTTGCTCTTTGCAAAAACAGGGCAATGTTTGCAGATAGCAAGGCAACAGATGCACAGATATATTCTCCTACACAAACAAAGACTCTGCCTTTTGGGAAAAAAAAGCCAAAACCAAGGCATTGTTTTGGAATAAAGGAAAAGCAAGCAATGCTACCAGAACTGACACCACCTCTACTCCGATAAAATCTCAGTAGCTGCCTGAAACAGACACAGAGGCTGCCTTGTTTAGCTCCAGCAGTGTTTGGGAATAAAGCATAGGAGTACTGCTGTGTGAAGCACAACCATAATTATTTAGCCTGTCTTTCCTAAGACAGTTTATCACAGGAGATAGGGATGTGCTATACAGGAGTCAGCTACGCCTTCCCAAGCCCCCCAGGGCTACAGCACCAAAACATTTCTTCTGCCATGGCATAGATGGCACAGAAGCCAGTTCAAATGACCATTTGTGAGAAAAGTAAAATATGATTTTCCCCAAGCTCCTTTCTTGGAGCTGAGCTCAACTTTAAGTACAGACTGCTTCTCAACACATGGTCAATTCTGTTTGTGTAAAGCTGAAGCAGATCTGGGTTTTGAAAGAAATAACACAAATCATACAACACGGTTGGAATACATTCAAATCAGTAGCAGAAACATCCAAGACACACAACTATTACTCGGTCCTAACTTCCTCAGAAACTGATGACAAGCATACCCAGCAGTCTACTCTCAGTTTCTCACTACCTGTGACACCAGCAATGAGCTCCACCTACGCATTCATGCCATATAAGTATGCAGATGGACTGAAGCCTAGAAGAAAATAAACTTGACCTGAACCTCTTTTCTCTTGCAAGCAGTGAAAATGTGCAGGAACTTCAAGTGCAGATGAAGAAAAGCAGGAGAAGCAAATTGACTGCAAGATGAAATTTATAATTAATCTCCTGCCCCTGAACTGGAGTGATGCAACAGCATCTGATGTGATTAACCAAAGGCACTTCTTTGTGCCACTGTAGATATGCTTCTCAGTCTAAGGCATCTTAGCCACCCTGCCTTCTGATGTTTTTCAGAAGGCTGTTTCAGTCAGTTCAAAGAAGCACAGGTAAGAAGGCACTTCTTAAAGCAATGAAGGTAGTGCATCTTGTCCTTGCTTTGTTCAGAATCCCAGAGCACAGCTCTCTGATCTGCTTTGTGCAAGAGGTCAGATGACTACTTGAAGATGCCTTTGAACTTAAAAACTTCCCTCTCCTGGCTGTTAAACTCAAATCCTGGCCTGTTCTTGGGCCAGCATCACTCCACTGGTTCTACCAGCCTCACCCAGCGCTTCAGCACTCCTGGGAGGAGGAAGGTCCCAACACCACCAGTGCCAGGCCAGGGTCTTCCTGCCATGGGATGGGTGAACCATAGCATACTACACCCCACAACAGGAAGGTTATTCTGAGCTCAGCTGTGCATAACCACAATGAGAACACTTTTAGCTTGAGCTAAAACCAGATGTACAGCCCACAATGCAAGGTTGGGGGATATTCGTACCCACCAGCAATCTCAAAAGAGAGTCATGCTGCACAACTGGAGAAAGCACAGAACTGGCATTAGGTACAACCATACAGATCTCTGACTTTTGAAGAGCACTGCAGCCCCTGGGCCATCAGATCCAAGGAGTGCAATCTCAGAAATAATTATGAGAAAGGACCTCTGGTTGTCACTAGATGCAACCTGACCAGGGCTACATCACTCTCCAGAGAAGCAGATTTCTCTCTATGCTCTATGTGAACTCCCAAGCTACAGCTTGGGACCATCTCTCCTTTCTATAGACCCTGTCACTACTGGAGAGAGTTTGACTCCATCATCAACCCACAAAACAGCACCATGCCCTCATGAAACACTGCATGTGTAGCTACACAATGCTGCACTGCACATCAGGAGGTTACTGGGCACGTGGGGATGTCCATGCACCCCTTCTGCCATCACAATTTAAAATAGGAGCTGCTGTACTTACGTCATTATCTGGGTCTCTATGCCAGGGTCTACAAGGGATCCGTCCACAAAAAGTGGTGTTGATGTGAAACTGTATTTAGTCCAGGATCTTCCCTCGTCAAAACTCACCCTGGGATAGAAGCAGACAACATTTATACACATAAAAAGACTTACTCCAGAGCAACCACAGCAATTAAATGTTGGCTAAGGTCTGCAAGCTCCAGCAGCCAGATTTACAGACAAGCACCAATCTTTGCCATTTCCCAGCCCACTAAATTCATGCTCTTGATGTACTTTGAAAAATCAAAGCTTTAGAAAGCATAAACACTGGCAATAAGGACATGGATATACTTGATACAGCTGTACCTCAGACCCCAAGGGATCAAGAGGCTTTGCCAAGACCTGTTTCTGGCTCTTGAATAGCACCTGGCATGAAGCACCACTCAGAGCATAAGCAACCCCAGCCTGAACGCCTGAAAATTGCTTTCATCACCACAGGACATTTTGACCCATCCATGTATCAATGCCATATGGCATCAGCTACAATCTCTCTAGACCTATTAGTACTTAAAAGCAAATTTTCCTTATTTGTGGGAGTGAAGACTGTTGAATGTGTGTGCACACATGCATCTGAGCACCTATGTCTGTCTGGGAGGCTCTTGGTGGACACTGAATCCTCCCTGCTCCAAGTAGGTAGGACACTATCTGAAATGCCACCAAAGGACCAGGAGGCCACTGTAGTGTGTATTATAAACCATGGGTCGCACCAACCTCAGATCTCTGGTGTGGAAAGCCAAGGCTGGCAGTCACCATTCCCTAACTCTCCCCCTCATGTCACTTAGCAGGACACCTTCACCTGACTCAGAATGCACATGTGCCAGAACAGGAACTTAACTTTACACCAAAGACAGAACTCGGGAGTACAACAGCACACAGAAAGATTATCTGCCCTAAATCTATTTATTTAAATGTATGTATCTTCCCATACACCTGTGCATTTGTATGCGTTCTGCATGCATGCTTATCTCTCTAAATAGTATTTCAACTTCTGGGGAACAGCATGCTTCATTAGCTTAGCTAAAGTTCTCTCAGCTTTTCAATTATCCGCCCCTCTTTTCTCCAGCATGAAACTTCTCGTACAATGTCTCAGCCTGAGAACTAATAGATTTTACATGTACCCTTTAATCTATTCCACTCCTGCCCATAAAACAGGTGCCTACTGAGGCAATATGAAGCAAATTCCAAAGCTCCTAAGGGTACAATTTTGGAGGAAACCTGTTGGAGCTTATTGATAACAGATCTAAATCACTACTCATTTAATAGAGTGGGTGGGGCACTCATAGTACTGCACATGCCATTTCAGGAGACTTAGTGTAAAAGGAGAGCATCTGAAATGAACCTCTGCAAACAAAGGTAAACTGGGTTCTCAGCTCCTATGAAAAGTCAATCTGTGACCAAATCTTTCCCAATATGTAAGTACAGGCACTTGTATTAACATGCTTTTTATGTCCAAAGAGCCTTCACAATTAAAGACACAATTAAAACAGCTACACCTGGCTTGAATAATACAGTAACAAATGGTTAGTATGTGACTTGCAGCTTTTTCGTAAGTGGCTCACCTTTCACTCTTCCAGAGCTCAACTTGCCACAGTCTGGTGCACCCACCCTTGGCTAACACACACTTCTCCTTCCTTGACTCATACTTGGGTTGATCTAATGGCTGGGACATGGTCCTCATGTCCTCTTTCGTGAGGCCCCTTTAGTTATAGCCATGATAACTGAGTTATCCACCACAGGCTTCCAGTCACACCCCAACACATCCTAACCACAGACTGAAGTCTGCAGCTCATTGTTAGGAGACTGCCCTGTTACTACTCTCCTCTGTATGTCCAGTTATGGAGCAAATACCTCCCGTGGTTAGCAGTCCAATATCACACCATGACTAAAGCAGTCATTTCTTTACTTCAGGTGGCAAAGAAATGTGCTTAAATGCAATATATTCAAACTTCCATAGAAATCTATGTTGCAGTCATCCCAGAGTTATCTGTCAGGTGAGAAATATAAAGTCCAGAAGCTTTTTATATTGAAAAAGTAGCTGTTAATATTCTTAAAGTACATCTCTGGAACGTGAGCTTGTAAATGGGTAAAGTTAACCTGTCTTGAGGTGTTCAGATTTGGAATGATTGCAATTTCACTGGAAGATTTTGTACAATAATGACTCAGGTAGAGGAGACCTTAACACCTCATCACTGCTGCCAAACACCATTGCTTTCTTTTTCTATTTGACTGAAGACCACATTTCCAGTTCTGCATGAAAAGTAATAGACATGCTTAGCACCATCAAGCTGAGAGACAACTCAGTATTGTAGACAGGAACACATCTTGTCTCTGAAAGCTATTTCTAATTCACTTCTAAACAACATTAGAAGCTGGGTAGGTCAGACCATTAGACATGCCCCTCTTTCAGTTAAGCCCCAGGACTGAAGATGATGCTAATACACCCATTTTCTGTAAACAGTGTTAGTTCTGAATTTCAGAATGTTTAGCTGGTGCAAGAGTCAGAGGGGCAAGAGCTAAGAAGAGGCTAATTTTGAGCGGTATCTTCAGTGCTTAGACTGTTATAACCCATTTATAGCAAAACAGTGTCTTCAACTGAGAAATCATTTTGCCCTATTTCACCTCCAAGTCTAATCAGTTGCCACCACAGTATCTCTGGAAATTGATAGTCAAATACTAGAGGAGTTAGCAACATATCTCTGCTGTCCTTATCTACACCTACTGCCCTCTCCTCTCCCTCCCTTTATCTGTCTTCTCAGATTAATGTTAAATTCTGTAAACAAAATGTAGAAGCGAGAGACATATCCTCTCAGAAATACCTGAAGCCCAAAGGATGGCTTATTATGTAGTATATGTGTGTCTGTAGGAAAGAAACCCCAGCTGGAGGCTTATAGTACATTACTGGTGCAAACAGCAATTCATACATGTAGGTGATTATGTATAGAGCCATTATATTTATAAAATGGTGCAATAATCGTTATATTCATCAATAAAACCACATTGATGGTAAAATACAGATAAGAATGACTTCATCTGCTCATTTTATAGACACTGGCACTTCCTCAAAGTAACGTTTCCTTACCACATATGCCGGATGGGCACTGACGTGTGTTTCATGGCCACTAGTGCCCCTCCCCAGTCCAGAAACCAAACGTTGTATTCCTCCTCGAAGATCTGCAAACAAATGAGGTACTGCATGACTGCCCCACTCCACCAGGAAGAGAAGAAGCAGAAGAGTAGCAAAAGGTTCCATGCTTTCCTTCGCTGTGAAAAACATACCTGTCTCCAGGAATTGCCTCCATCAGAAGAGATGAACACGCCAATGTCCGTGTAGGAAAGTTCAGAGCCAATATTGCCTGCAACACAAGTGTCAGACAGTCTTGTATAGATGAACACACTAATGAAAATGTTAATTAAATTTCTGACATTTAATGCTGGAAAATCAGAAATTTAAATAGGTTGACACTCTCCTGTTACCATCGTGGAATTCAACTAACCACATTATTGTGTCAATGCTGTTTCAAAAAAGTTCTGGCTCTGGGAGGCAGCACAACTCAAGAAGGGTGTTTTCATCAGGGCTCGAGAATACCGGAAATGTCATACTGTCCATTTACCTGATTTTCTTCCCTGACATCAGAAAGAGTGACCAACTGTTTTAGATGAGGCTGCAAGGAAAATCTGATGTGGGCAACCATATAGAAGGTCAGTCTATAGGGACATCCAGGTTCAAGAGGACAAATCTACTGTGTCAGTTCAAAAGTCTTCTTAGCCCAGTATCTTATCATGAGTTAGAAACTGATTTAAAGGCAGCAGTGTAAGTTTTGTATCATCATATTTTAAACACCAAAATGGAAACTCCAAATTGTCAAACAGGGATTTACAGATGGAGGCAAGGAAAGGGAGTAAAAAGGCAAGAATTTGGTTGTTATCACTTCGTTCTATTTCCATGCAAAGCTGTTTTGTTATTTCCTTCATTCTCTCCCTCTAGCTTCAGCTGCATGCATTGAAACCTCACAAAAGATAACTCTCAAACAAGTCAAGAGGATTTAGCAGCTGTACAATTAGATAATAAAACATAATTCTTCCATTTGCAAGAATCTAACCTCTGTCCTATACCAAGTGTCCAAGTTTCCAATCATTGCTGGACATGTCTCACTGCAAATCAAGTGTTTGAGCACCCAGCACTTGTGAGAATAGATTGCAAAGCTTATCCTTGAATGCATTCAGCAACATGGTGAGATGCTCCTGCTGTTGTGAAACTGGTTAGTGGAAACAGATGTGTATATTCCCAACAGGTAAGGCTTTTTAATCTACAAAGTAGTAAGGCAGAAATTATATTCTGCCTTTTAAAGGTTAATTGTTAGTCTGGGAAAGCATTCATCCCATGCACTGGCAGCTTGAAAAGAACCTAATTTACTAACAATTTAGATCAATGCCTAGAATCTCACTGTTCTGCTGCCTCTATTTGCTTCCTAAAAGGTTAAAAAAAAAAAGCTTTTGTAATTACAGCATCATGAGTAGGGCTTGTTCCTAAGCATCCATCTAGTGCAACCTGCCAGGAGTGATGACTCCACTTGGCTACACATGGGGATATCTGGAGGTTTAAACCAAATTATCTCACTTCATTTGGCCTGGATCAGTGAACTGGAAATCACATGGTGTCTCCCTTGTTGAGATATAAATGTCATGAAGGGAACCCGTTTCAGGTTCTGGCATAGTCTGGCAAACAGAAGCACAGAAGGACACGAGAATGAAAATGGTTGGAAGAAATAGTGTAAATTCATGCCGACAATATGCTAACATCACACACTTGCAGGCCACCACTATGCTGAACAGGACCAAGGAGATAAACTGAGCCTCAGAAAGAACAGTTAAGTTATTTGGACATATTTGAGCATATGTAAGTGACTCTCTTTGAAATGACAGAATTGCCTACATGCTCCAGAGGCCAGCTTCCAATAGCACCAGCCATTCCAGAAGCACTTTGTTAGTCCAGCAGCTCCCACAGAGCTGAGTGTGGTTGGTAGCCCCATCCATCCTGCAGATTAATCACAGCGGGTCAGCCACTGTCACCATGAAGTATTGCAGCAGGTTGTCATTGAAACAACACAACCTGCCAAAGCACTATTTTGCAGAACAGCCCACAGTACCAATGGCCCATGCCGTGTTGATTAAATGCTGCAGGTCTAGCAGCAATACAGAGTTGAAAGTAGGTCCCATACACAACACAGGCACCCATGAAGCCCAGGCTTTACCTGACAAACTTTGTGACAACTCTGTGCTTGCTACTCAAAAGGTTGGACATTGACACCTCCTAGGAGTGTAGCCCTGGGCACTATTCTTATCCATGGCACCTGCAGCAATCAGGTACACATGTCCATCAGTGGTTCTGACAACATGAGAGGACCTACTAATGCCACTTGGTAATGGCACCTTGGAAGTGTGGGCTTAGACCTGCAAATGGGTTATCGTGGAGGAACAAATACCCGACACCTTCTTTGAACTTGGGGCCACACAGGTTCTCCTAGCCCACAGCAAATGGGAGTTAATGTGAATTAGCTCAGCACTGGCTGAAACAGACCTGAAAGCTTTCACACCAATAGGGAATACCTCATATACTCTCAGGCTCCCAGGGAGGTATGGGTGAATGGTGAGAAGCACTCATGTTCTTACCTGTTGCCACCAGCAGCCCAGGAGCTGTCTCTTTGCTGGAAATGCTCCCTGAAGTATATGGATTCTCTGAGAGCTGCAGGCGCAAGTGCAGTGAGCAAAAGGGCTGTTGACAGAAAACAAACAAAAGGCAGAAGCTTTAATATGCAGCAGGTTAAAATTCAGAGGAACCCTTGGTGACTGCACACAGATGCTCTGATCCTTCTGAAAATGACCCCTCTGGTCCTAGCACAAATAGGTCATATGTTCCTCTGCAGGATAAGCGGGAACTCCGCACTAGAAGCAAGCATGTCTGTCCTTGTTTTAACAACTATCTAATTTAGAGCACTTCCCCAAAAAACTTTCTTATTTTGACTTGAATTCTATTAAATACATCAAGAAAGAGGGTCAGAATTTTCTCTTAAAAGCTATGAAGCTATAGATAAAGAAATTTACATAATTCATTTAACATACAGAAGGTCAAGAGAAAAAACACAGGGAGAGTTTTGTTAACCTAGTGACTAAAATAAGCAGCTCTGAAGGAGTCAGTTGTGCCTTGGAAAAGATCTGCCACTCACCAGCTGGCAAAGTACAGGATCCCCTCTTAGATCGGTGTCCGGTGCCTGTAGCAAACGCCAGTCTCTGCCCTTGTTGTAGGTAATGAAAGTCTTGATTTGGTCATCTATCTTCCTGTTAGCCAGGAATATGCCTTTGATCCCTGCTACCTAGGAAAAAGGGAGAGAGATGAAAAAAATACATGGGAAGAACAGGCCAAAAGCAACGTCCATCTGAGCACTCTCAGGAGGGGAAGGTCTCTGTAAAAGCAATGGAGCCATCTCAACCAAATCTTAGAACACCAAATGGCACTAAAGGTGTATCTTGAAGATGGTTGCAAAGCTGATAGGTCTTGTGTGGTTTCTCTCTTCGGAAGAAAAAGACAAGGATGGTCACAGAGCAAATCCCAAGGAAACAGCCCAGTTTTGGATTTCATTGAGTTCTTGCTGATAAGCTGATGATGGGCTTGAAGCTGCAGCATGCATCGGGTCACACATGAGCTCTGTGAGCTTGATGATGGGGTCTGCCCCACTGCCTCCACAGACTGTCAAAACAGGGGAGACAGCAGGCCACATCAGAAGCAGTGTGGGATCCTTTTGTGTACCAGAAAAAAAAAATCAACACAAAAGACGGGAATCTTGAACATGCTGGGACACTAATGTTTTGCAAACTTGATTTCTCTCTTTTCCTTCCACACCCAAATTCTGACAAAATCAACCCAGTTGTTTCAAATGTTTTGATTTTTGTCAGTAGAACCGATTCCAGCAGAATATGGTCCTGTCAAAACATCCCCAAGAAGATTTCGTGTTGAGTCTGGTCCCTGTTGCACAGCTGTGAAAGTGAGACAGGAAGAAGGAACTTGCTGCAAATCTGCAACTTCCTGGCAACTGTCAGGATGCAAATCCTTCTACTCAAAAGGCCCTGGAGTGATACTACTCTTTAAATGACCTGGTGAAAATCTATTACCATTTAACAGTGAAAAGTCTATGACATGCCACTGAGGAATACACAGCTCTGCCCAGGAATGGGAGACAATGCATGTTTATTTTAGCTGGTTCATCACAGCAAAGAAATATACTTTTTCAGAGGCAGGAAAATATATTTAACCAGGTGAAAAAAAAACGTAAACCCTGTCCTTCATACTGATCAATGTGTTATTTGTGAATTTTCCCTCATTGACTTAAACTACCTGGATTTTTATAAACAAATTGATTATGTTGGTAAATGAGCATTATTCTGGCTGAAATAAATAAATGTATAGTCCTAACTTCTGCGTGTAGCTGCAAGAACATTTCTCAGTGTAACAGTAGAAGTCAGCCTGCAACTATTTCTATCAGTATTACGGATTAGTTGTTTGCTGCTGGCAAAGCACTGAGCCCCGGATCTCAGCAGATCTTCCATCCAACAAGTAATAACACACCAAAACCAGAATGCTCTGAAGAAACCAGGAACTGGAACTGCTCTGAATGGACTGCTGCTGGCCAAGGCTGACAGGCCTGGCAGAAACATGAGAATGGAAGATAGTTTGCGGTAGAAGTTATCCATCTGTCACCTCTGGGCAAGTGGCACCTACAAATGTTTGGTTATAGTTCACAAACTGTTCAGTGCTCACTAAGGTGTAGTCCAGATTCCTTGCCTGTGAGCAGGTGTCTCTAGATATCCAAGGGGAAAGAAAAAGGAATGCTTAGTCCTTCTATGGATATCCACATTACGATGAGAAGGATAATGGTTTTCCCTGTTGGAAATGACACATAGCTAACCAATCACTGCCTTGAACCCAACCAGTTGTTGCACCCGTAACAGAATGCACTACATCTATTCCCTCTTGAGTCAACTCAGCATCAAACCCAGGAAATGTCTCAGGGCTGATCCCAAAACAAATTAAAATCCTGGGAGGTTGGTAAGAGATTTACACTTGCTTGAACTAGCAGGCAGTTGCTGCTCTTTGTAGAGTGACCTTTACTACATACCTCATAAAGGTCAATGACGATATTCCCCTCCAGTCCTCGGCTGCTCTTCACATTTTCCAAGGCCAGGGTGAAGTAGACCCCTCGGGTGTCCGAGATGTACAGGTTATATGTATCATTCTGGTTCCACTCTTGAACAGCCGCAAAGACCTGATTCTCATCTGTGCTGATAATATGCATGTCCTGTTAAAAGAAGACAAAAGGCCTGTTACTGAGGATCTCTGTATTTCTCTGCCCTTCGGGACACGTAGTAATTACCATGAATTATGAAAGAATGGAGATGGAGCATGAATTATAGGTATGTTTAACAACTTTCTGCTAGAGCAAGCCAATAAATTACCAGCATTGTGACTTTTCTGCATTTCAGTTTTTTAATAATCACCAGCCAGGCAAAGGGTTTTTGCTTTCTTCATTTTTGGTACCTTCAAGGAATTTCAGAGAGTTTCATTTTTTATTTATAAATTTGGAAGTTGGTTTTATCACTCATGGAAAATTCACGGCCTTGGAGCCTGGAGTCTTCATAGTCACAAAGCATCATATGGCACCAGGCTAAAAGCAGTGATAATTTTCATTCACATACTGAACGAATGGGCTTGTGCTTCCAACTGGCAAAGGATGGTTTCAAAAAACCTAGGAGTTCACATTTATTTGAAGGTGAGGTATAGGTATCAGTTTGAGCTACTGCTGATAGTGATTTTTAATAGCAGAGTTTCCTATTGAGAGTTTATCTGAGATAAATTACCCCACAATATACAGGCTATCAAATAATCCACCCACTAACCTTCACTGGATTTGTGCTGCTGACCAAGACACAAAAAGTCTAGCAATGGTTTCCCCATTTAGTTTTAATATCAAAGAGATTTGACAGTGCATTTTCTCAGTATTATTTTAAAACAGGTTCATGGAAATTACTTTCAGGGCGATGATGAGTATTGAAGCACTTCATCCTTGCTACCATTGTTGAACAAACTGACACAGGTTCAGCTAGAAGCAAAATGACTGTGGTTATATGAGACTTCACTTACCTATTTGTATCTATTTAAACTTTCCCTAGAGTGCCAAGAGGCCTTGATTAATTCCTTGCACTGTTTCTGCATCAAGAAATCATAATTCTGGAAGTCTCCCAAAGGATGGAGTGACCTGATTTCAGGAAAGAATATCTGGGGGAAGATCAGCTCAATATCCTCATCCTGCCTAGGAGGCATCTTAATCTTTTGTGTGAGGTATCCAGATGAAAAGTTGGGATTGATTAAATGGGGCTATTTCTAACAGACCTAACATATCCTATCAGCATGGGATGAGGAGAAAAACCATTTGAGGGCCTAATTCTATCCCAGTGAGTACAATCAGTGGGACATTTGCCATTTCCCTCAATGAAGGAAGACTAAATCAGGAAGTTTGTTCTTGCCCAGCAGCTATAATTCCTTAAAGATTAAGGAGGTACCCAACCTATTCCAACAGTGTGAAAATAAAGCAAAACACCCAACGACTTCAATCTGTTTTCACCAGTTGCAGTGGAAATATTGCATTACCCTGGTGCCAGCCTCAGTATGTACAACTCCAGCAGAGTTCATTAATCTGCAGATGACAGGGTAGTTATTACTGTACAGCAAAAATATTCTAGTGACTAAGGGCAGCATAAACAAGCCTCCTTTACATGGCTTGAAGACTTTTACATGACACTTAGCTTTAAAGTACTTGTGATTTTTAAATTACAAAAGTATCCCTGATTTTATACTATGCACCAATTCTAAATCAGGGACACCAAGAAATCTGTATTATGACATGTCATTTTCCTAGTCGTGGTGGCAACAATATTTTTGATACAAAGATACCACTGGCCTTCTTGGCCACCTCAGGAACTGCTGGGTCAGTCACTGTCAACCAGCACACCCAGGTCCTTTTCCACTGGACCACTTTCCAGCCACTCTGTCCCCAGCCTGTAGCACTGTGTGGGGTTGTTGTGACCCAAGTGAAGGACCTGGCACTTCCCCTTATCAACCCTCACACAGTTGGCTTCCCAAGATATTACATGTCTGTGTTCACAAAAGGTGGACTCACCTTAGGAAGAGAGTATTTCGGTAATTTAATCTGTGCAAAAGGCTCCCGTCTGTATGACACATAGTAAGTTGCTCTTCCACTGGTTGTCACCTATGGAAACACCAAAAAAAGTGAGTGATGACCCTTCTGGGACACTCTGTGATGACAACTGTAAAAGTGCCTGACAAACTTTCTTTCAGGTATCTTTTCTATGACAGGCACAGCTGTCCCTAAAAGCATCTGGGTAACTCCAAAGAAACCCCAAATCTGAGAAGGATGGAAAAATATTTATTTAAGATGTGCTATTGAACTTTCCATTTTGTCTCTTATGATTCAAATCCAATGTGATTTTAACATCTAAAGAGAAAAGGTGCTGAGTGGGAGGAAGAGGAGGATCTGGTTTCATCACATGGTCCAGCTCAATTACCTGGGGCAAGTAATTTAAAGTCTCTGTGCTTCTGTTCCTCCCCTGTAAGTAGGAGATAATCCCTCTTTTCTTTGCTGCTTCTCAGCCTTGTCTGCACTTTAAGTCCTTTGAGGCCAAGATTGTCTTCCAACAACCTTTTACAGTGACCAGCAGCAGAGATCCACAGTAGCAGCATTTAATGCCAACAGTAAACGTGCTCTTGGAAAGCTGGAGCTAAGTTCTTGGATGCCCTTTGTCACTATGAAACTGGTTTCTCTAAAATCATGCTCTCTGAAAAAGGATGTGTGTGGGGAGAACTGACAGACATCCAAATCTGCATTTTTATGGACTGAATGAACCAAAGCCTATGCAAAACTGCCATGCATCAATGAGATCTAGCACTGATAATTTGTAAAATATGGGATTTAAAACCTGTCAAGAGTCACTTACTCTTGCTGTAGGTGTTCTTTCTGGCACCATCTCAGACCTGGCTAAAACAAGGCTTACATCAGTGAATTTCCAACATTCTGCTGGTTTGGCAGTCTTGCAGGTCTTAAGATAAAACAATGCACAAAGCACTTGTCTTTTATATGAAATGTCACTTGTTGGCTTCTTAAGTTTCCAATAAAGCTAAGAGAAAGGTCCTAGATTCACTCCTAGATATACTTCCTTTATCTGGCAGTGATATTTGAGAATGAGCTTACAGAGAATATTGCTACAGGATCAGTTGTGTTCTCAGCAATGATATCACCTCTAGATAGTGGCTTTCTTCCCTAGAGAAGCTGTCATTCGAAGGACACGCTATTATTGGTCATGAAATTTGATATCTAATCAACTCAAGGCTTTTCCATTGACAGTTTAAAAAACTGGAAAGAAAGGAAGGTTTAGAAATAGGACCAGCTTCTACATTAAGACTTCCCCTTCTGATTTTTTCCCATTTCTACTTGTAACGTCATCATAATTGTATTTAGCACCCTCAAGAGAAAAAAAGCAAACCAATTTATATTATAGCACACACAGCATAAGATCATAAGAATGACCTATATGACAGCAAATAAACTCTGTGCAGATAACCTTTAGCTAAAGCCAAGGGTAAACACAAACACGAAGATCTACAGCAACCTGCCTACGGACCCAGAACAAGCCAGCAGAAAAGACAGGGAGAGAACAGCAGTCGCTGGACTCTCACTTCATGCAAAGTGCTCTGTAGACTGGCACAGCAGTGACCATTTCAGGTCTTGCTCTCCAACTGCAAGGATCATAGAATGGCACAATGGTCTGGGTTGGGACCTTAAAGATCATCCAGTTCTTCCCTGTATCTAATCTAAACCCTCTTTCAGTTCAACGCCATTCCTCCTTGTTCAAAGTCCCTCTCCAGCTCTCTGGTAGCCACTTTAGGTACTGGAAGGTGCCCTAATGTCTCCCCACAGCCTTCTCAGCAGGCTGAACAAGGTCAGTGAGCTCTACTTCTGAAGGATATATTTCCCACCTAATACTTCCACATCAAAATAAAATTTTCACAGGAGAGAACAGAGTGTGCAGTTGATTCATAGTGAGTCCAGCTGAAAGGCAAAAATTATCTTTGCAGTAATTTTATCTCTCAGCTCTATAAGCATTGCTCAAAGGATCCCACACTTCTGGCTCATATTGTCTAAATAGCCCAGGGAATATTTAAATATCCCCTCTTCTCTTTTAATATTTATGACCTCTACTGGAAAATCCAAATTCTCAACTGTCGCATGAACTGAATGTGTCCAGTGACTACTTGGTAAAGACCCCAGGTTCAATATCCACTTCTGATGAGCTGAGGTTGTCTTCAACTTGTAGATGAGGACATGAATATTTACGTACTTTCCACACTCAAAAGGTTTTATACAGGTCGTTTTTTTTTTGCTTTATCCCACCAAAAACTGGTACCTGGAGTGGTTTGTTCGTATTTATTGTTCATTTGTCTGGTTTTTAACGCAGAAATTCAGGACTAAAGCACTGTTAAAGTTCAGTATGCAAGAGTTAAACTCCCTTTCAGGCTTCTACCTGGACTAGGTCACCTTGACAAGGGTTTAGAAATAGAAATCTTTGAGGTTTGTGGTCTTCCTGAGCCAGTTAATATGAAGCCACCCACAATTCTGTTGGCAGGAGTTGTGTAAGCTTTTCCCAGCCAGGATCTCATCTTTGCATGATTTACATGCACAGTTATAACAGTTCCAAAAAAAATGATCAAGCCTCCAATAAAGTTTTGGCAAGCACTGTGGTACGGAATGAATTTTGGAAGGCCCAGCTTAATTTATTTTGATGAACTTTTCCTTTTCCTATAAGCAAATGCTCCAACACTGTAAATCCCAGAGATTATGGCAGCTTTTTGCTGTCCAATGCCTCCCTTCAGTTCACATTTGATGAATGTCACCTAATTATTTGCTGTGAGCTCATCTGTCATGCTCAGTACAGAATTAGCTGGGTTGTTTTTTTTCCCTCCTCCATCGCTAATGACCAGATCATTAATCTGTTTTTCTGGATTTCTCCTTTATGTGTTTAATTGGGCTTCTGGCCACTGAAAATGATTCCTATGGACAAATGTGTTTGTCATTAAACACATCTGTCTTTCCTAACCTGTGTTCTTTCTTCCTCCCTTCACTCATGAGCTACTACTCTTGTTTAATACACATTTTGTATCAAGACAAAAGTCTCATCTAACTTACATCAGCTGGCACTTAAGAAGAAAAACATGAGAAATTTCTCTTTAAAAGCCCTCAGAGTCTGAATAGGTTGGCTCATTTCCCCTCCTGACCTGTAATGAGACAGAGTGCATCAAACATAGAAGAAAACAAATCTGTTCACAAGACTGCAGAGAATTATATAAAATTTGTCATGGAATCTATCTCCATAATTTGTGTGACATGTCTAGGAACACACAAAGTCATTTATCATGTTAATGATTGAATATGGTTCTTTAAGGGCAGGTTTTTCTTCTTTTCTGTTTTGGTTTTTTTTTTTTTTTTTTTAGATTGAAGTTCCTTTTAGGCAAAAACACCTGTCTTATCTAAAGAGTTTGGAAGGCAAGCAGAATGAGTTAAGTGATCTCAGACTACAAAGATGCCCTAGATGATGTCAGGAACTGTAGATCACTGTGTATCAGGCTTCATTATCATCTTCCTGGCTGGCTGATATTTGGACTCTTAATTTCCAATGTAAGGAGGGTATTGATGTAACAAACGTGAAATTACTAAATCTCAGAAATGTCCCTGGGCTAAGCAGGAACCCATCTGCCTCCTGCTGCTGAAAGAACTTGCAGAAAAGTGAGCAAAAAGCTTGCAGAACCAAATTTTAAACTCCTCGTTGAAAGTAAGTCATTAATACAATATAGTTGGTATTATTTTCAATAAACACCTCACTTGTTTTCTGAGGTGATTCCTCTGCTTGTAGAGTTCCCCTCCTTTTCAGTAACATAAAATGAACTGGTAGGACTCAGAAGTGCAGAAACACTCTATCAGTATTGTAGCAGTCTCCTGGACCTGTGTTCTCCAATTCCACAGGGAGCCCTGGCATCCCTCCTCATTGCTTTAACTTTAGGTTCCCTTTCTGCTTCTTGTGGGCATAAAATCCCCCAAATCAAATTGTGGATTAAAGCACAGAAGAGTTATGACAAGTTCAGCAGGCAGGCTGCTCCACTGACACCCTTAGCAAGGGATTTGGGGTTCTTCAGAGACAGCCCTGCCTAGGCCTTGCACAGGTTTGTGAGTATGAGGATTGAAAACTTGTGCCTCATCTCCCAGGCCTAACCATAATTCCAGTCACAAGAGGGTCAGAAGATGAGGAAGAACATGAACCCAGTGTAATGTTCTTCCTTCTTGATTGCCCACCATAGCCAGGAAAAGTAATCTTTCAGATATTTCTACGTAGTGAGGTTCTCCACTGCCCCAGCATAAATCCCATCACAATAGGTACCATCCAGTCTGAATTACTTCCCTGTGGTTTTCATTAATATCATGCCTTCTGCACAGTCATCGAACAATATGCAATTCCCTGAGCGTCCTGTGGGGTTTCTGTGCATGAAGCACCCTCAAGTTGCCCGGTAAATTCAGCAGGCTTGGAAAACATGACACTCTTTAGAGCATCACACCCATCACAGAAAATTTGCTATGACAAAGGAGAACCAGTCCCTGCTCCCCCCTCTCTCCCATCAGGGCAAAGATGACACAGCTAAAGGACAGAGTAATCTCAAGTGAAAGTATTGCATTTGTTTTAAAAGCAACTCCTGCAGAAAATGTGCACAGTTACACCAAAACACAAGCCACATCAGAGCTGCAGATGCACATTACCCACACAGAAACCAATTTATGAGAAGAGCATAATTGTACACATTAAATCTCTCTTTGATTTCAGAGGAAACATATGAGTTTGCCAAGGCAATACTTTACATCTTCAGCTGATCAATCAGACAACGTGAGGGGATGAGAGAGAGTGATAAAAGAAAGTACAGCACAAAAAGCCCTAGAAAGGAAATCAATAAAAAATAAATAAATAAATAAATAAATAAATAAATAAATAAAGGAAAATGTTAATCATTTTTTTTATCAAGAGATGTTTAGGTTCAAGTTCCAAATGTGATATTTGGCACAGAAAAGATGAAACTGTGCTAGAAATGGATGAAAAGCACCCAGCAGTGAATAGGAAAGTAGCTAACTACTTACTGCCTGTCTTGCTTTAAGAAGAGCTTTTAACTAGCACGTGGGATGCACTTTCTTTCATCTCTATGGATTAATTTCCCCCACTGGAGTGCTGTCCAGCATTTTAAATAGGAGCGAGAGGAGATCAGCTGTAGCAGGCATTATTCACCAGTAAAACAGGTGTAATCGTGTTCATCATTTAAACGTCTTCATCCTATTAGTTTCATAATAAGCTTTTAATGATTCCTTCAATAAAAGACCCAAAGACCAACCCCTACAAGCCGGAGAGTGCTCCATTGTCCCGCCAAACCGTTTTCTCTACCATCGATCGCAAAGATAAAAATCAATCGCAGCTAAGCAGGGTGAAGTTAAAAATAAATTGCATGGATTGATTTCTGTTAAGACCTTTGGCTCCTAGTTAATGGAGGAAAAAATGGAGGAAAGAAATTTATATTTGAACATGGTGTATTTAGTTTCTATGAAAATAAAGAGAAGGCTCTATACTGGGAGATGAATGTTCAATTTCTCCCCTCTATCCTGTTTCACTGCTGAGAAGTCTCATGTTAATTTAAAAAAAAAAAAACTAAATAAAAAACCCTTTATTTATTTCTGGGGAAATTTAGCACTTATTTAAGTTTTTAAATTGATCATTAGATAACTGAGGTCAGGAATCCCTATGAGTTGGCATAAGCTCAGTTGTAGTTGTTGGTTGAAGTCTGCTCACCCAATAAATGACTTCAATTCAGAAAATATGCTCATTTAGCCTATCCTTAAATACTCAATAAACTTGAAACATACACTCATGTCCTACTAAAAATAAGCACTTCCAAGTGTTCCTAAACAATCATAGTTACAACCAGTAACAGTATTAAACTACTTCTCTGAGCCAAGCTTAAATATATACAGCTTCTAGAGTCAGGAAAATTTTTTCCCCCTCTGAAACACCGCAAAGAGAAATGTCCTCCCCACTTGAATTCTAATATTACAAATAATAAGTATTTTTCTTTTTACTGAGGCTAGGGAAAAAATGTTATTGTAAATATATCTGCCCTGATAAAACCAGAATTTGATTCAGATATAAAGAAAGTTTGTAAGTGCCATTTTGCATAAAATTACTTCAACTGAAATTTTTGGACACACTCTGATGAGACACCAGGCATCCAAAAAAGGAAATATTATCCATAGGTTCTGTAAGAAGTTATCAGTGATTGTGGGTGAATACTGACATCTGCATGTGTTTTAAGGAAACTTTTCTGATGCAAAAGAAGACTGAATTGGTTCAACAGATTTTGGCAGAAGTGTTTGCTCCTGTGAGCCAGAGGAGTTATTCAGACGTGCACCATAACACTTCCACTCAGCTGCACCACACAACAACCTCTGGAGAAATTCTGGGTTTGCTCATTCTCACTCACGCCAGTGAGCAGGCTGAGGTGCTGCCCTGCTGTGCAACTCCCTGAATTAGGCAAAAGTCTTCTAAGTTCAAAATTACTTCAGAAGGTGAAGAAGAGCCAGATAAAAGATAAGTATCAAAGAAGAGCATTTTGACTTAAACCTTTCACTTTCCATATGTAATTCCTACAATTCCTACAAGAACTGCAGCTGCTTCTACACTGCTGCACATGCAAGATGTGAATAACCACCATCCCTTGCTCCTAAATAGCAACACCACAGACCCCATCACATTCAGGAGGATTTTAAACCACAGCCAAGACCCTCTCCCTCTTCCCAGCTGCGCTCACACTCCTTTCTTCCTTCATCACATCAACCTCAAAACAAAGGGCCACCAAGAGAGTAACTTAGCTTTTTGAACACGGGATCATCGTATGTCCCACGACAACCTGCAGGAATATGGAGTCAAGAGAGAGATGTGCAGTTCCCAGGGTTCCCAGGTGACCAGATCACAAATGAAATGGCATAGGAAGAAGACAAGAAAGCTTCCCAGGAGGAGAAGTAGCAGCAGGGGCCAGGTGAGAGACAAGACATTCTTGAGTTTCAGCCTGCAGCTAAATACCTTGATAAATTATGCCATGGGATGGAAAGGAGAAGTGGTACCCATGTTCCCACTCTTTAAAGGCCTTGGAAAGTGATAAGGTACTGCCTCTCAGCATGCCTTTCTGGTAAGTGGTGCAAAGCACTCCCCTTTTAAAGTGGAAATGGACCAGGATCTGAAGCCAAAGGTCAATCTTTTTCAATCAAAGTTTGCAGGCATCATTCCTTGTCCTTACGAGACCACCAGTCAAAGAGAGATCAGAGAGGATTCATCTCCAAAGGCATTTGTTTGGCCTGCATCACCCCCAAACCCAAACCAGGTATCAGCTGCTAAATCTGAGGAGTCTTCTATACCCAGTAGCGTTGTCACTGCTGTGGAACGTGCTGGAAGTCTGAGCTACAATTCAGATCAACTTCAACTGCTCTCTGCTGGGATAGCAGAGTCTGCAGCATCCTGGAGAAAAATAAAGACATAAAAAACAACCAAGACAGGTATTGATCACCCATCCACACATCTCTGCACTGACTTACAGCCAGCCCAAATCAAAAAGGCCAAAGTAACCCTGAGGGTCTCCAAATGCTGACAGAGACAGAAGCGTAAGAGAGCAATGGGGACAGTGGTAACTGCATGCTGGACCAGACTGGTATGAGCTCTGGGGGTAAAGCCACGCACAGAAGAGTTTACACAACACAACAAGATTAATAGAGGGATGGAAATATGAGACTTACATCTACAGCTGAGGAAAAAGAGAAAGAACAATTTTCAAAGACCAAATCCTTCCTCAAGTCCCCTAGGATCTTGTGAATATGCCCAAAATCTTATCTGTCCCTTTTCTAACTCTATCAGTTCCAACTCATAAAAAATAGTGCATGTCCCTGTAAACTTTGTCCCACTAACATCCTTAGGCCACCCAGCACTATAACAGCAGCAGTGCCAGTAGTCTTCATGTCACACATTCTGAAGAGTTTCATCACTATGTGTCCCTCTCCTGATACCTAGGCTTCTGTGTGAAAACACAGTCCTCACACGGCTCTGCATTGGGAATATCATCCCACTCCACTAGCAGCCAGGCTTGTCCAAGGCAGGACTCCAGCCATCCAGAAGAACCACTGAGCCATTGCACCTGAGATGCTTGCACATAAACTTTGGGCAACCAGGAACAGCTACTTTAACTTGGCAATACTTAGCTCTCTATAGTAGCCACAGGTCTGCCCACAAGCATGCTGCTCTCTGCACAAAGCACTGTCCCAGAGCAGAGCTGATTCCCAGCGAATGCACCACCCTATTCATACCCCTCAGGACTCCTCAGGCCCCCAAACAAGCAACAGTGTACTGGGACTTATGTGGCCCAGACTCTCCTCACTGCCTGCAATAAGTGGTGACATTTGCTCATGCTTTTCTGCATTTTCAGTGGAAAATTTTCATCTGTTGGCAAGGAAACATGAACAGATCATTCCTGCTCTTCTCTTTAAAGGACCAAGTAGCATTGACATTATTTGTTTACTTATAGGAAAATATGTTCTCCAAACAATGCTGTCTCACTCAAAACAGAATTTCCTGAAAAATAATCACCATTTTCATTAAAGCCTATTTAATTTGCAACACTTTTCAGCAACCTGAGCTATTCCATTAGAAACCCTGACACAAGTCCTGCTTGAAAAATCACTTTTGTGGAATTCCCTCTGGGATTTATTTTTTAACATATAAATTCTCCAAAGTATCAGTAGTCTAGGCTCATACATAAACCAAAAGACTATCCCTGATCCCTGTGTCTTATAATGTGGGCTCTGCACATAAGAATACTGTAGCATTTCAGCTAATCGTCAGGAAATCAAATCTTTTAGGCAGTTGCAGGTTATGTGTACACCTAAGTTTGGAAAGTGATATTGTTTCAGTAACAAGTATTCACTAGAGCACAGCTTTGTAATTGAACACCACTGACAGATATTAAATGGCAAATTTGATCATCAAATTAGCTCCTTTTTGCTACAATAAATAAGTCCAGATATATTCCGAGGTTTTCTCACAAATAAATGACCTGTGTTGCAAGTCGTATGAATTTTAAGTATTAATCACGAAAGAAGATGAGCATGCTGGCTCCTGGTTACACCAGAGCAAAGCTGTGAACTGAATGAAAACTTACACATGCAAGAGAGGGTACGATTTCCTCTTAATGTATCAATTTATGCAGGATTATCCAATCCAATCTTAGTGGCATGCTAGGCATCCTAAATAACTATTGATCAATCAAATAGAAAGTCAGTCAGTAAATTCAGTGATCACCTTCTCTTTTATTCATAAGAATTCTTCCTACTCTCTCTTAGTAACTATTTCTTTCTTCCTTCCACATTACCTTTTACATCTTTCCTCATGGGCTACGTTGTTTATCTCTTTTGCCTGGTAACCAGTGCCAGTCTTTTCAAACTCTCCTCAACAGAGAAGAAATTTTCAAGCATAAGATCATTCTCATTTTCTTTCTTTCCTGTAATTCTGAAATATCCTTTCAGAAGTGCTGCACAACAGGAATCATTGATTTATAATGGCATTATAATATCTTCTGTGTTCTTCTCTCCCCTATCCATTATGTATCACTGTATCATATTTGCTTCGAGTGCAGGTTAATGTTTCCCAGGAATCTTACAGGCCTGTTCATCAACTTGATTAAAATGGATATTCACTAGTAAATAACTGTATGCAGATAATCTAAAACATTGATATCAATAGCTGGGATTCATCTTCCCCAGTTTTAGCTGTCAAAATTTTTGAGATCTTCACCTAGCTCTACTTAGATTCCTTCTAATATTAATGAGAAAGGCATATTCAAAGAGAAACCTATCTCATGTTGAAATAGGTGAAATAGGAGATAAATTGACCCTGAAGGTTTTGATCCCTCCACTCACTTTAGAGGAGCACTGACTATAGATTTAGACTAAAAAATCTACTGGTTTAATGACAAAAGTTAAAAGAAACAAGTTCCTCTCTCCACTCCAAGACATTAATTTTGATTTGTTCCAGAACAGACATATCAGAACTGATGCACCAATCCTTTATGTGGCTATTAAACCTTACCAGCTTCTTAACATTTAATTTGATATTTATTTATTCATCTCTGTCTAATATTTAAAATTCTAAAGACCTGGTTCCCACACTTCTGTCCAAGATTATCCAGACTGAACAATACGCATGAGACATTGCAAACAGTCAATCTGACACATCCCATAATAGGCAGCAACATCACACGGTTTGTGAGACTAATACATCCAGGACATATCAGCACTCCTACATATGTACCAAGCAAACACTCTGCACAGTCCATTGACCATGTGCTGGGCACGGTGGATTTAACACACCTTCAGCTCAGAGTGTGCTGTGAATCTGAAGTGCCTGCGTGTCACTCGAGCACTGCATGGACTCAATCCCTGCCCAGCGTCTGCAGCCACTTACAGCAGGCTGCTGGACAGGCAGAAACCCTGCCAGTGTGAGACAAAAAGCAGGGAAAGGAATAGACAGTCCACGAACGGAGAGTCTCCTGCCCAAAGCAGCAGCAATGTTCTGTGTGTATATTTAACAGCTTTTTAAAGTGTGGGGATGTGATTTTCAAATCAAACACCCATTAAGCTATAATAAAACCTTGCTAAGAATAGTCAAGGCACTTGAGTATTACATATACATACATGCATGTGTTTGTATACACACACACACACACTTTTTTTTTTTAACTTGAAGCATTTAGCAGCTAATAGCCTGAGCTGCTCACTGCTGATTTGAGGCAGAGGAACACACACACCAGGCCCATGTCCTCACTGTGAGATCAAGATTCTAAACAGAGTGGCCTTGTTTTAACACATGTGAGAGCTATGGAGTCAGAAATGTCTGTAGGGCCTCATGCTTAAAGAGTTGGATGTTCCACAACACCCTTAGCCACAGACAAACCACCGCACTAAGAGAGTCTCTCTAGAATACTCCTTGGAGAGCAGAGCATTTATCGATTGGAAAGCCATTTCCTTTAGTCAAATCATGACTTACTAAGTTGCAAGAACTGCATTTTCAGTGTTTTCTAGCAGTGGGTCACCCCTGATGCCACAGGAAGCAGTAGGAGGCTGAGTTTCATGGGTGAATGAGGGGAGCTGTGGCTCCCATTGCAATAGGTCACCTTTAGAACAACAGATTCCCCTGCTCTCAGAAGTCTGCCAGTGTTACTCAAATGCATGCAGTTTTCATACTGCAGTCCTCCCAGGCCATAGGGATCCAGTCCTCCACCTAATCCCAGCACAGAATTATCAGTCTTCCCATCTATGAGAAAGTCTTAAAATAAACAGAGCAAAACTTTCTCATAATTTTGATACAGTCAAGAAAAATGCTCCCTCAAGGAAATAAAATAGGAGCTTACTGTGACCCAGTCTCACTCAAAAAGGGAAGCGTGTGTCTTTTTTGTACCACCTGAATCCAGTCCTCATCTCATTTTGCTCCCCCTGCTTCAGCATTGGTGACAAGTAGTTATCACCATGTCTGTAATCTCTGTGTCTCCTGAGCTTCCTACGATCTGGAATCACCACAGCCTGGTTCTCGGTTTCTAACCAAATGGTACATCTTCAGGAAGTGTTCTTCCAGACTGTACTATTCATTCTCAGGCTTCCACAGACGCAAAATGTAGAGAGATGGCCCTGTTCCATCCAGCCCATGTATTCTCAAAAAATATCAAAAACATGTAGTTTCTCATTCGATTTCTGTCACTTTCTCCTCATCTCCAAAATCATCACCAACTGACAATTTTACAGCCATCTCTCACTTTGAAGTTGCCCTGTAACATCCCTTCTCAATCTTTCTGCTATTTTACCTCCCACGGCAAATTTTTGTTCACTCTATTAGCATTACTTGACTGTCAAATCAGCATAAACCTCTCCAGTTGTTAAAATAATCATTCACACCTTTCCTTTGTTCTTCTCTGTTCTCCCCAGTTCATTTGTAGCTCCTTTGTATTTTACAAGTAGCCACACAGTTGTGAAATCCACGGACCCTTAATGAACGAACTTTAAAGATATATAAGATTTAAGACAAGTGATGAGCAGAGATATCAAGTGCTTTGTCCCAGACTGCAGAGCCAACAGGATGGACTCCCAGCTCTTATGAACTGTGGTTCCACGTGCTTATCCTAAGAATATGCCTCCTCCTTTGCAGAGAAAAATTCCTTGTGTAGGCAGAATTCATGTCCCATTTGGATGAAGCCAACGTACCTGGATGAAGATGTATTCATCCTGAACAACAAGGGAGCTGACATCGATGGAACGCGAGAAGGGCCCACTCCGTTTGGTCTCGGAGCACTCCTGGATCCGACAGGTCAGATAGTGGGTGTCTGCAACAGGAGAATATGGACACATGAGTTCCCAGCTAGGAGCCACTTGTCTGTGAACACCAGCAGCAGCTCAAAAGAAGGTCTCATCTCCTGCTAGGCAGATGTTATTTCATGATCTGCCTCCAGCCTTTGACACTGTAACTGCTCTCTGAAGTTAGGAATTCATCACACTTGGTCATTCACCATTCCCTTCCCTATTGCGCAGACATTCCTCAGGAGACTGAAGCTCGAGCCATAAATGAAGGGTACCAACCATAAATACATCAGAAAGCTGATGATGAGACTATATAGAGCAGAAGAAGCCACCCAGGTAGAATGTACCCATTCCAATACCCTTCTGGAAATCATATCCCTGTCTTCCCTCCGAAACACCCTAGCCTTGTTGACTGGTTTTAACTGTGGTAGTAACACACAAAAAGAAAAAAAAAAAGCCCAAACCAACACTATTGTTTAACATATTTTACCTTGAAAATGACAAGCATCTCCCAAAATTAAATCTTTATAGCCAGCATACGCTAGGAATGAAAATGCCATGGACATGAAATAGCATGAGTATCTGAACAGTCCCAACAGCAGATATATGCACTGCAAGAAGCATCAAATGCTTCTGTCTAGAGAAAAGACCATCACACTAATGGGATCCTGTCAGGCCTTGGCATTGCTTGTGAAGAGGAACAGGACTGGGAGAAGAACATGAAGACAACAGAAGGAAAAGGCAGACATACAGAAATTTGGAACAAGAAGAGACGTGCTCACCTCCAGCAAGTTGAGAGGGGTTACAGGGGATTAAGCTTTATTTCACTCAGGCTAAGAAAGGGCCTCATGAAACAGAACAATGAAGGTACTGTGTTTCTGAAAGTGTGTAATCTAAATATGCTATCTCTGCTTTTCAGCTGCTCTTCTGAAAACTGTAAATTAGGGAGAAAATGAAAATACTACTAAGATGACAGCTGGAGTGATAAAAGGGTCATATCTTTTGCACTGTGGCACTTCTACAAGCTTCCTAGATTCAAATGCTTCTTTGCTTTTCTACAAAGGGTGAGGACGGACCATCAACGAAGTCAACAGCAAGTTTATAAGGTTTGGGGTGAGTCTGATGCAGTGATTTTAGTTCACAGCAGAACCCTCTAACGTGGATCATGTCAAATTGAGCCCAAAATTATAAAAGAGAAGTTTAGAAAGACATTCACTAGCCGAGCAAAGCTGCTTACAGGATTCTCCATCCCAAAAAATCTGCTTTGTCCTTAGTTTGTGTCCTTCCAGTGACAGCAAAATGTGGAGCAGTGGAAAGCTCTGGGGGGCACAATTGAAATCCACTGAGATTCAGCCAACTGCCTTCCCAGATTCTAAAACAAGATTCACAGACTGATAGTTTCCTCTTTTATAGTCTTGTCCCACCAACACTCTTAAAAATGCAAAAAGAATGCAAGTCAGAAGCATAATAATTAGAATAGTAATTTAAAAAATATTTTGCCTAAAAAAGTCACAAAATACAACCAAGCTTTAATCTAATAAAGGTCCATGCCCAACCACGCAGTGACTGAAGGCCCCTGTTTAAAGGCTGCAGACCTGGTTCTGCATTGATGCACCAGGGATTCCAGGTTAATAAGGGCTACCTGGCTGAGTCAGAGCAGTCGCACAGGTCTGGTGCAGTAATGAAATTGCCGTCCCACTGAGGATGCTAAAGCAGCAGAAAATGTTGCTGGCGCCAGCTCAGAGTACCTGGCAGTGATTAAAGTGTATGGTGAAAAACACCTGACCTAGAGTCAGTGCCAGATAACCAGAGTATCAGGGTTGTGCTTTCTCCCAGCATAAAATACCAGCAGCAGCAACAGAGAGGTCAGATTTTCAGCTGGCATAAATTAAAGTTCTTCATCAACTGATATACACACACTTGGCCCAGAGCTGCTATTTAGCTCCACAGTGTGGAACATAAGACAACCTTGCAGTGGATAAAACCAACTGATCAGAAAACAAGAGGGTCTTATGTGCTGCCATGCTACACAAAGAGATCAACAGCAGTGACTTGCTCTTTGAGGTAGCTCTAAAATTAGGCAGAACAAGGAGGAGAGGTCAGGAGGTGTATTTTTAGAAGCTCGTTCCCTCCAGTACGTTCTCCCACACAGTCGCCTGGATATTCTTATCCTTCCAAAAAGGGGATAATTTGCTGCTGCTGAGTGACAGAATGGGAAGAGGAAGAAAAACCTGTCACAAATAAATGCAGATAAACCACAAGTGTTGACATGACAACGAGCCTCCTGCCTACTGGGAAATGTGTCATTTTGAGTGTGTTACACCAGCAATCAAATATACTCAAAGAATGGCACCTGATTAATATTCACAAGAAGATGGTGGTAGGGAAGGGGGGTAGCTCACTACCCATTTTCCATTTAGTCTCTTGTTTTATTTATTTATTTTCACATATTTTACAATACAAGCCTATTAAAAAAACCCAAACTCAGACACAAACAAAATATCTTTAAACCTGTCCGCTTTAGGATACCAGATAAAGTTAAGTCTTGCTTTTTCCTGTTTCCCCAAAGAAACTGAAAAATAATTCCCTCTAAAATACGTTTAAAAAGCAGGTAAAAAATAGAGCAGCACCCAGTTCAATTCCCACTTGTGTGCAACTCAAAGCAAGAAACAATCTCAAGTCCATGCTCAAGCTTCTTAAAGGGTGCCATTCACAGGGCACATCTTCTCACATAGAAAGTACAGGGTCTCTCAACAAAAGTCTCCATTAAGAGAGACGAGCCCATCCTAACTTCCAAGCTATTATTTCCCTCTTCTCCAAAATGAGGTAATTTCGCACCCCCCTTATGCACAGCCGTGAGATAAAAGGACATTCACCTAGAGGGGCAGGTGACATCAGACTAAGCCATGCCTCCAAAGCCTTGCTTACCTATCACTGATGGGTGTATTTCTGAAGGGAGGTTGTTTCTATCTGGGGATTACTTCCAATTTATACATTGTCCTATACAACACCACAATTAAAGGGTGTTTTGGTTTTCAGGGCTTTTTTAGTGGGTTGGATTTTTTGTTACTTTTGGGATTTTTATTATGTTCCACTGCAAAAAGGGTTGAGAAGAGCTCCCTACTTCCCAAACAGCATTAAAAACTTCTCATGCTTATAACCAACATCCAACCACTTTCTCAGCTCATCTGTGAATGTGGCAATATGGACATCGAGCAGCCCGGAGGGCTTGCTGCAGCTCAAATCCCAGCATCCATGCCTCCGCACAAACCCTTCCCACCTCACTTAGGATTAGGGAATGGCTTTCACAGATGTGCAGCCATTTTCCAGTTGAGGAGCTTGAACCACCTCCTCATTGCTATTTAACACAGTCTTCCATCTTGAGATTCTAGAGTGTATTTTTACCCTTTTTGAAGTGACAAAACAGAAACAATTTCTTGAAATCAGAAGGGACAAACTGGTGAGATAAGCCAAGTTACCAAGTCTCATATTTTCCTGCCAGCCGTGCCAGCTTTGGCAGGAAGCAGGAGCACAAGAGGTTCTCTCCCCAAAGGTGTGGGTCCCTGAAGGGAGGCAGTGAAACAGTCAAACCTGTTGTGTCACTGTGCTGAAGGCTGCAAAGGGCCAACCTGTGTGCAGGTCACTGTGACTTAGAGAGACACAGGACAGCAAGTCCTGCGCTTTCCTGGCAGCCTCAATAAGGCAGCTGAAAGCAGGGACGGCTGGCCAGTATGGCTAATAGGGAAAAGGGCAGCTGATGGAAACAAGTTGCATTGGCAGACTGGCTCAGCTTAAATCAGGTCCTGGTGTCAGGCAAGATTTAAAATCGTAACATCATGAAGGTTTCCACGGGAGGGAGAAAAAATTCACTGGCCTCAATAATTTTTCCCCCAAAGAAAAAGACGCGTAGGCTCTCCAGGAATTAGTTACCCTGTTTTATCTTTCTGGATAGCGTTTTTCCCCCCTCTTTTTCCTATAATCCAGATCCTGTTTATTGCACTGTATCTGTGAGTAGGGCAAAGATCAGCCCACTGAACAACAGAAAGTTCAATATATCCTTCCCAGGAATGATGGTGGGTGCTTGTGTCAGTGTGTTCAAAATAGTTCCCTTGCATCCAGCCCTGTCCTTGCTGCTGCCTATTACACCCTGGCAGAAGGCACAATGCCCAAGGCTCCTACATGTTTTTGTAATTTAAAAATGGAACCCTCGATTATTATTCTGCTACAATGACTCTGCCAAGATGTTGAAAAAATGTGAAAAACTTCATCTGCTACAAAAGATGGGAACAGCTTGAGATAAGATAGGCACTGGAGTTATCAGCATCTTGCAATATTTAAGGAGACTAGACACCGGGGCAGATGGGTTTTTCAGAGACACAACCATTTCTAATGACTGGACAGACAAAACCATGCGGCAAGATGTCTTGAAGGACAGACAACAGGGAGGTGAACAGGACTTCCAGCTCCCAGATCCATAAGCTTATTGATAGCCCTGACTGATTTATGGATGAATGAGACTCCAGCATGCCCCACCACCTGCTCTCAGCTCCAGAGCACTTTTTAGACTCCAGTATCTGAATTGGTATTAGATAGGTTCGTGAGTCCCATTACTGCTAGAAGGAAAAAAAAATTTGAAAATATTTTAAAAAATTAACTATTTAAAAAATCATCAAATTCAGGAGTCTTATCCTAAATACCACTTCCCTTCCTTCCCCTCCTTTCCCCACTGCTTTTTCCTCTTTACTTTTTTTCTTTTCAAATGAAAAGCATGGAGGAAAACAGAAGAGGAAAGAAAAATGCCCAATCTAGAGGAATCATGTATTTTTCAAGTAGCCAGCGGCACTGAAGGCACAGATTCTTCTACCTGAATTGAATTAAGCAATGGTAATACTTAAATCCATGTCTGTGTACCCATCAAGTAAGTGACTGAGCCACCAGACTGACCTAAAAGAGGCATCAGAGAAGCCTCTTCTTCCTTCTGTATAATACTGAGGAAAACTTTCATCAGAAACTTTCTGATCAAGAGGAAGTAACTGCAGGGCCCCATTTCCCAACAGGTGTAAGTGCCTCAGCCGTTTCACTGAGCACATGAAGGCCCAATTTGGTTACAGAACTAACTGGGAGAAAAGTTCAGCCTCCCACTCCTGAGCACCCAGAGCTGCACAATAGTGCACTGGCAAGGCTATCACTGCTCTGTAACACAAACTAAGATTGTTTTAAGCCTTAAAACCTCTAACTGGAGCAACACTGTTCTTTTGTGTTGTGCTGTGCTGGGAGAGGAGTCATTTGGTACCCTCCAGCAGGGCCAGCACGGCCCGATGGGTCTGGGATGGCGTCTGCAATGGAGCTGTTTTGCTGACACTACTGGCCAAGCCTGACTTTCAGTGAAACCCTTAACATCATTAGCTGCCAATTTCAAAATGCTGAATTTATACATTAAAACAAGAAGAGCAAACCCCTGAGCAAACAAGACCTGAAGGAAGAGAGCTGTCTGTAAGCTGGGAATACATCTTTCAAACATTTACATCCTTGACATATCCAATATTCAAACAGCTGGGTGAGCAAGTTTAAACTTAGTTTGAAAACAGACTCTATCAGCAGTTTGTTTGCTTGCTTGCTTGGGTTTTTTTAATTTGCTTTTGACCACTTCTCCCATCATACCTGAGACAGTACACACAGCAGCAAAGGCACTGAAGATGCCTCCCTACCTTGTCCACCCACCTGTCGGCCTGTTTTGCTTTTTCCACATATTCAACAAACAGCTGTCACCTCTGAGCTTTTATTGCCTGGTTATTTATTCAGCTGCCATCACTAAATAGCAGTGGGAGGCCAATGAGTGATATTAGAATATACACAACCTCAGAGAAGCCATCTTGACAGACAGGAGCTTGTTCACACATCTGGCCTACGCAGCACTTGGCTAAAACAGAGAAAAGTTTGCAACCAACAAAAATGAGGGTTTTTCCTCCCAGAAATCCTCTAACTCCTCAGTCCTATGCTGTTTTTCTACACCATCCCTGCACCGAAAAAGGACACTTGTCCCATTGCTCCCATTTCCTCACACTGGAGTAAAGCTCCACACCAGGAGCAGATGCGTTGCTATGCTGCAGTTCCTGTGAGAAATATCTAAAACACTTTGGAGAGAGTAAGTCAACTTATTTCTAATACCATTGTCTTTGCTGGAGATGAATACATAGGAATCCATTCCACTGCAAATGTGGCTGGAGTCATTTCAGTGAAGGGTTAAGAATTTTTTTTCCTATTTCCTGCTTCAGATACAGGCACCTTTTCAAGGCCTGCAACATTTTGGTATGGAACATCTACTCCTACATTACGAGCAAAACTAAAAAATACTTTCAATACAAGACAAAGGGGCATAGGGACATTCTGGCCAGAGGATAAGTCTGACTGCACGTAATTTCTCAAATTTCCATGTACAGCCCAGCTGTTTTGAGCACCTCTGGAAATGCACAGAGGTTCCATGGCACAGTGCTGGTAGCCAAGCTCTTTATGATTGATATAAACTACATGATACAGAAACAGATAATAGGGAGCAGAATAGATGTCCTCTTAGCCCAACAGATTGAGTTTCTGTCCAGCCTCTCCACAGACACAAGCCCTGCAGCCCATGACCTTCCCCTACAGGCTCAGGAGAAGAGCAACACACCAAACCCCATGATCCACATCTCTCCTACCAATTAAAATGTAAATGGGGAGGTAAAATGGGTAGAGTGAATATTCATTCCCACTCCATTCCTGGCTCAAAGCCCTGTTTTTAGCATTGGCTGCAGGCACTCACATCCATCAGCTGTCCGGGCTTCCATGTGCACAAGGTCAGGTTCTTTATCCAAACCAGCCACTGACCTGGGAGGACAGAGAGAGAGAAAGAGAAAGAGAAAGAAGACAGCCAGTTAGCTGAAAGGCTGCAATCAGACAGAGATGGTGAGGGAAAGCAAAACCAGTTCAAACCTACCTTGGGACAGCTGGTATATAGGTCTCCACCTTTTAACATCTCCTTTGTATTTCCACACAGACCACACTCAGGGGCCCTACACCAACCTTCCCAGGCACAGGAGAGTGATCCTGCCTGTCCCTTCTCTACAAGATCAAGACTACTATGACTGCTCTTGCGATGGCAAAGAGAGCCAGCCCCCAGACCCAGTAAGGTCAGAGGTCTGTTTTAATGCTGAAGGAAAAGCAAGGGCACAGCAGCTTCATGCCTTTAGAAAGCAAATTAAAAGGAGGTTTTATTTGGCTGATTAGAGACATGAAAGACTAAGTTCCCTGACTTGCCCCTGATTTGCTGGGCAATCTTGCTATTGTTTACCTCCATTTCCCCATCTTCAAAAGAAAAACAGTGATGCCCATATGGTGAATTTCTGATTTGAAAAAGGTGAGAAAGTATTAATTATTCACACCATGACCCCATGCCATCCATGGTCCTTGATAATTATGAAACAAGGCACAAGGAGTTTCTTTAATCTCACTAGCTGAAACTCAAGCACCCCAAGTTAAATCTTCCTGTGCATTGTTATTTGCTCCCTAAAAATGTTTTTCAAAGCACATTAAAAAGATATTTTTCCTCCTGGAAGAGAGAAAGTCAAGCCCAGAAGAGAAATGTTATTATTAGTGTCCTGGCTGATAAGAATCACTGAGAGATGAACATTTAGTCCTAGCAATGGCTAGCAGGGGAAAAAAAAATCCATAGATGTCCACGTGATTTATGGTGCTGCTTCTCCTGAGTTAACCAAAGGGTTAGATTAAAAAGGGACAATGACAAAAATCAGTTTCTAATTTGGTGGGAGTTGAATTTGATACAGTAGATTGTAAATAATAGATTCCCTCCGAGCCAGCCAACATTCAGAATTCCCCAGTGTTCTGAAAAGATTTTTATCACATTCTTTTGTTGTTTTCATCCTTGGGGCATCAACAGCAGAAGCATTACAAATATAACAATAATAATAATAATAATAATAATAATAATAATAATAAATACAGATGCTCTGATACATTTTCATGAATCCCACAAAAAACACAGCAACTGAAGCAATGACAAACATAAAAATATGTTGGAGTTCAGCTAAGATCAGCCAGTGCTGCAAATGTCAAAACAACTACAATTATGACCCACTTGTGTAGGTAACTGAAACTGGCACGGCTTGTTAACGAGAGCGCCACATTGATATTGAGTCCACTCACTACACACTGAATTGTGGCCAAAAGATACCAACACAACAAAACAAAGCAGCGCGGGCAGGGCTTTCATCATTCCACTCACAGTGAGAAACAGTCTGCTCCTTAATTGCTACCATCAGTTTCAGGGTGATCCCACAAGGAAGAAAGTGCTGTCTGTTATTGGTAAGGATGCCAGAATGAGCCTGAGTTCCTGTGATCATGCAATTATTGGGGTCAAATCTTCCCAGTATATGGACACAGTGAAAAGTGACAGTAGGATACAGAGAAATTCCTCTAAATATCAGTAAAAACATTATGGTGTGCTGCAGTATTAGTCTCTAATGTATATAGAAAGCAGTCTTTCTAGTCCATAGCAGAAGTTTTCTGCCTTTTTCAAATGAGTGGCACTAATTGCTGTAATTTCAGTCATTCAGCAACCATCACCCTTGCCTATGACATGTCAGTAGGGACAGAGGTACATGCCTACCTTCATATCTATATATCACAACTTTTGAAACGGAGTGGTAATTCCAGCATTTTGAGGTAAAGTTTGGGAATACTTTAGGGATTTGCCCTGCAGCCCTTCCCAACAGGTTACCTACTTAAAATCAGCCTTAAATGCACTCTCTTGTCATCCATCCTTCTGGAAGACAGACACCAGACTTCTACTCAGAGCCATTTGCTGTGTCCTGACACCACAATGTCAGGTGGCCTCACCTGGCCCCCTGACACCCTCTGGGTCCTTCCCCTCCAGATAGAGAGGGCACTGTATCTCCCCCTGCAGCAATGGAGGAAACCTGTTCTTGGCCCAGATAATGAGAGACATCAGTCTGCGAAAATACTACTCATTTTAAAAGGGAGTGTAATTAGAAGAACCTAAGTATATCCCAACAAAATCCAGAATACTCATTACCATTGTGCATTTGCATACACAAGCTCTGTGTATCTACTCATAATGCCTATTAAGTGTGCACCAGGGAACGAGAGGAGTCTCCTGAAACATGTCATTCTAGCTTGAAGTTCCTTTCCAGTGCCATCTACTCGTTCCCTTAATTAGTTTTGACAAGCCTAATGGTTCTTTTCAGAATAACAATGACGACAAAAAAGGACTAGCACATAGCACGCCCCTAGTACTCCTCTGTTCACCACATAGTGCACTGCAAGTCAAAAGGCTCACAAAATGTTCTGCAACCCAAAAGCAAGACAGGCTCCTCTATCTGCAGGCAGATAACAAGCCTGAAAAGTGATGCATTGGTCATCTTTCCTCTGCTTATACCAATGACTGATTGCAAAACAGATCCCCAGTCGATGCTGTATCTTCATGCCTCACCTCACATCTGTTCCCACTGGGAAAGAACAGAGCTTTGCTTTGCATTGCTCTGACTCTTGAATTCAGGTATTTTTAGTAAATGGTCTCTCGTCATTTGTCTGGAGGAGCTTTACATGAAGAATGCAAAAACGTCGGCAGTGGAAAGGGCAAGATGTAAATGCAGATCCTGAAGCACAGCTGCAAAAGCACACACACAGACTCTAAAGCTATTCCTTTATCCCTTTATCCTGTTGTAATTCTCCAGCCTTGAGAACCCACTACAACAACCTCTCAGGTCTGGCAATACAGAAGCAGCAACAAAACAAGAGACACATTCACAGCCTTGTATTTTCTCACACATTATCTCTCTGACGAACATTTGGAGGATGCACTGCTCAATATTATTTAAGCAACTAAAACTTGTTGAGGAGAGATGTCAGCATCCTCTGACTTGTAGAACCAAGTGTAGCCCACAGAGTGGGGTGGCTGGGAAAGGCTTTCATGGTGCTCTGGCTGACAGCTCTGTTCAGAGGCTTACAAAGACAAGAGTATTTAACACTCAGGGGCCTGAGGTCCTGACCCAGGTCACATCTCAGGCTCCATGCACAGCTCAGCTCTGTATTCTCTGTGTACATAAATTCCAGACAGCAAAATTTAAACCAAGGTTCACAAAATGCATCCATGTGTGCTGCTGTCTTGGATGGCTGTAGGGAATAAAAGAGGCACCCTCACTGTGAGGAATAGAGCTAAATCAACATCCTCCACCATCCCTGTTCATTAATCACCCCTCGCATGAGAAAATGCTGAGAGGGTGCAGGCAGTAGTGACAGGAAAGGTCAGTTTTTCCTGCTGACACGTTCCCCAACTGCTGCAAAAGCAGTTTTCAAAATGTGGAGCCTGCAGCCAGAATTGCAGCAGGTATAGGATAGTTTTCCAATTAAGAATTCAAACAACCTCTGAATTCCATTAAAAGGAAGCAATTGTTATTTTTTTTCTATCTTCTGCTGCTGCTTTTCCTTTCTGTTCTCATGTTAGTTCTTGATTTTCACAAGATCTTTCCTCCCCTCCTTTCAGAATAAGACTGTGTGTTCTTGAAAGTTGAAGGATGGACATGATCCTGGCAAGATCCTTATCTCTATCCTGAGGGAAGAGCTTTGTGCATGGATGCACATTTATTAGGCGACTCTGCTAATATTTCATCTGTGACTGGGAGGGAGAGCAAGTGAGAAGGGCAAGGAAAACACAATACTCTGCACTGTAACTATTGCTGAAATGTTTCCCTATAAGATGCTGTATATTTCGAAATAAGAAATGCCAACACACAGAAAGAAAGTAAAAAAAGAAAAACATAGACTCTCCAGGTTACCTGCCTACTGCACACCCCAGTATACTTTTTCTACCAACTCTAATGCCTTTCCATGGAATAAACAATTTTTGCATTTTTTTCTACCCATTTTGCAAACACCAGGCATTTAAAGGTGAAAAGGAGCACTGAGATCTGGCTCCTCTAGCACCTTAAATCAAACAGCTGAGCAATTCTAACTGCCTCTGTGGATCCTTACTCCCATCAGTTGAGAGTAAGAGATGCTTTATTCCTCTATCTCCTGGACCCAAGAGTTTGGGAGGTTTGAGTGAGTATCACTGAATGTGAGCAACATTTGTGTTAGGGATTTACAACAAGGTAAAAGCAAAAATTCACGTCACAGGAGTCAGCCTTTCAAACTTGATCTGGAACCTGCTGGACTGAGCTTTTTGCCAGGGGTGTGCCTGGTTTCTGACCAGTCAAAGTGGCATTCATGAGCTTTGAAAGCAAAATCAAAACTTTTGCAACAAATTGAGACTCCCAAGGTGCTGACTTGAAAGCTCATTTTTGCAGGTTAAGATGTCAGACTGAAGGCAATTGCTGGTGTCCATGTAAAGAGACAGAGGAAACAGATGGATACTACCTAGCAGGATGTTATGCAGTAACTAAGGGCTAGAAACAGCAAGGAACATTTATTGTGCAATAATATGTAAAGGGGGAAAAAAATCATCATCTTGCTGCAGGCAATTGTAGTTAAATTAGTGGATTAGTGGATTGGATTAGCCAATTAGTCTGCTGTAATTTTAATTCTATCCTGCTCCAGAAATGAATAAACACGTTTGTGTGGTACCAGGCAAGCAGTGCATGGGACTAACTCACCCAAGAACTAACCCAAGCAACACAAGGGCCATTCCTATATGGGCATATGGAAGCAGAAACTAATCCATTCACTTCCCATTCAATTGGCCCAGAGTTTTCCACATGGCACCCTTGCTAAATGACAAACACCTTTCTAACAGGCTTCTCCTCTATCTGATAGTGCATCACATTTGTCTAGGTATCAATAACTGCAGTTGGCTTCAGGTGATCAAGGGGATTCATGTATTAATTGGTCTAAAATCAGCTCCATCAGACTTTAACTCTGGGCATGTGCACACAACCTGCACACAACCCTGGGCCAAACACCCACCACAAACTACCATAGTTAAGAACTATGCAAATGTTGAACTGTTGGGGGAAAGAATGTGTTTATTAAACACATAAATATAGTATCATTCTCCGTCGCTGAGCCGGGGGAGACGCTGCTGGATGTGTTAGGCTGTGATGAGGTCTCTGAAGAGTTATGGACAAAACCTCCTTGCACAGCACATTTCAAATGAAGCTTGGGAAAAAAGCTGGGCAGGAAGATACTGTAAGGAACTGTCTTAGCTAGGTCCCTGGAGTTTTCTACATTTTTCCAGTGCTAATTTCCGTGATGCTAAGGTTCTGGACATCGGCAGAAGTAATTGTTGTGAGACTTAGCTTGCAAGATAAGGGAAAAAAATTGCCAAGTGTTTATTCTCAGCTAATTTCTTTTCAGCAAAGCCAATCCTTTTTAAAAAGGTCCCAATGAATTTTAAGGAGGTGTTCTGCTTGGTATCTCAAAGAAAACAAAACTTAGGGTGTTCACAGCATGCGCATGTGTTTCCATGTGTGCATACATGCGTCTGCCTCCCTGCTCCTCATCCCCACTAATACCCAAAGTCTAAGGCAGTACCTTCCCTGTAAACTCCATGGATGACAGGCCCCTGAACTACAAAGTTGCTACACACAGTTCTTGCATGGATACAGCAGACCAAGAAGGGAAAAGAGGTCCAAATCAATCCTTTCCTTGAGGGGAAAACTGACATTTAGGCTCAGCCATTTCAACCACCACCAGAGAATCCATGCAAGGCAGCAGGCTCTGCTGCACACAGAAACATTTCTTTTCTCACTACATAAAAGGAGGCGACTCCTTATACCACAGAAATTAACAGGAAAACCTTTAAAGTATATTTAGCGACAGAGAAATTGCTGTTGCTTAATACCTTTTCTTTTCCCTTTATGCTAGCACCAAAATTTATACACAAATATGTGTTCTCATCCAGTTCTTTAAAGTCCCCTGGCATTTTTTCCCCAACCTATACCAAGAACCCCAACAAATATAACCACATTTTTGTGAAATATACTCAAAAAATTGTGCGGGTAGAAGGCCAAAGATCCTTATTCACAGCGCTGTCAAGGTTTGAAAGGGCCAGCAACACAGACAGGGCATGTGCTGGCATCTTGATTTCTCAGTGGTGCCCCTGAAATAGCTCCTTATGGGGCCTGGGGCTCATGCAGGCAGTGTCAGCTATGCCAAGCCAGCCCTGGTTGCTCCCAGGTGCAGCCACAGCACTGGTGCTGAGGGGCTGAACTTGCTGCTCCCATGCAGCTGCTGCTCCTGACTCATCGGGGTGCAGCTGATCCCGGCTATGCAGAGGCAGTCCTGAGGGCTTATCCTAATTGAATAAGAAAATTGAATAAGAAGCTTTTTTTTTTTTTTTTTTTTTTTTTTTTTTTTTTGCGCCAAGTCCCAGCAGCACCAGCATTAGGATATGGTGGAAGCAATGAAGCACCAGCTCATCAAATGAAGATGTTACTGTCCTGAAGACATCTCAAAGCCTGAGTGCACGACACACCATCAGCTCTCTACCCCACATGCATCCACCACCAACAGTGCTGCTTTGGAGAGGTGTTTCTAGAGAGGAGAGAGGGGATTTACCTGGGGTTTAGAGGCCTGCAAATTTTATGGTGGACAAATTTTATGGTGGACAAATTTTAAGCACATTCCAACACAAGGGTTTGATTCTGTTTTCCATTCTTCTGGAAGGGACACTTTTTTGAAGGACACTTTTAACATTCTATATTTTAAGTCCCTTTAGGAAACAAGAATAAAATATATTTTTGGATTTTTGCATTTGCTTAAAATTAGTTCAGTGCCTACTATATTATGAAGCCCTGTTAACTAATGTTTTCCCAGTGCTTGGCTACCCTCCTTTGAAAGTCGTGTACATGGGGAATTGCTATAGATTATTGCTTTGCTTTTTCATTAAACATGCATCAGCCCTGTTTGGGATCACTTTAGAAAAGCAACGTACATGCTCAAAGATCCTTCAGCTCAGCCTGTCCTGTAGACTCAGGCAGTCTCGTAGACAAAGATTTCACTGGAATTACTCCTCTCCCTCAAAGAAAATATTTGTAAGACTTGTAATATTCCTCTGAGTTTGTTTCCTTGCAGAAGTATCTTAAACCTGACCCATTCAAGAAATGTTCTACACCAAAATAAGGATTATCAGTTCATTGTGTGTTTAATTGCCCTCATTTGTACAAACACTTTCCAATTGTAAATATGACATGCCTAAAATGCCAAGGCTCAGTGATTCAGCTATTAAGAGAGGCCTAGGCAGAATAAAGTGCCTCTGAAAAGCTTCAGAGCGAGAGCATCATTTAATAAATGAATGCAGCAGTAGATGGATAAAAATAAAGCTTAAATTGTCCAAAGAGGGGATGCCAGTATGAAACTTGGCACCAACAATATGTATAGGATTTGCTGATGAGCCCTACACGCCTATGAGCATTGTACATTGTATTAATTAAGGAAGAACGAGTCTCTACATTCCCTGTTGCAGGATATTGTGAAGAATCACCCTGGGATAACATCTAACATTCTGGAAATGAATTCGTGGTTCATTTCATGCATTTTGGGGAAAAACAATATGAAAAAATAGATTTGTGTCACAAACCTTTTGTGACAGTTGTTTCTCTGCATTTCAGACACTAACCTGAAGAGAACAAATGGCTTATTTCATTCTTTGACTTTTAGCCATCAGTCAGAAAAGGAAGAGAGAAAGAAAGGAATGAAGAAGAAGGGTAAGGAAGAGAAATACAGAGCAGAATAAACTACTCTGTTCTGGACCAGCAAGCCTAAATGCATCAATGTGTCTCCTTGCCCCCAAAAAATCACACTCAATTAGCTACTGAGAGTGAGATGCTCATTCGTCCCAACACCACAGGAGAAAAAGACAAAGAAGCAGGAAACAAAAGGGATTCTGGCAGCAGACAGATATGCAAAGACAGGCTCTGTCTGTAGAAACAGCAAGTCTGTGTGGCTATGATTAGTAAAAGCAACAGTGACATGAGGTCAGCAGATCACCAAGTGTCTCATGACAAGACAGGTTTGCATTCAAAACAGAAGCATCCTCGCAGGCAGAATGGAGAGATGAATAAAACAGACACAGTCACTTGCAGGTCTCTGTCAGTAAAAGAGCTGCAGAGACCAGGAGAGCAGGTAAAAGAGCAGGAGAGACCAGAGAAAGCACAGACCTTTTGTGGGTCCTTTGCTCTAAGGCAGGCAGGTGAACAAAGAATAAGGAGACAAGGCTGCCCAGGGGGCTGAGCACTAGACACACTCCCAGCTCTTCACAACAGCAGCATCCCAAAGCATCCTCATCCCCAAAGCATTACCCTGTTCCAGTGAGAATTCCCAGGGCAGAATGCTGCAGTGGGAGTTGTGTCAAGAAGCAAAGTTGTATGGTCAAGCTGTACGTAAATCAAGAGCTTCTCTTTGTGGGATTCCTAATCTGTTGTTACAGAGGAGCAATAAAAGGAGAAAGAAGTACAAGGCCAAATGAAAAGTAATACTCTGCTGGTTTTTATCCTCAAGGCAAATTCCAAAGTGCCAGCACACTGTTAAAATCCAATGATTTGTAGAAAGAAAAAAAAGAATTCTGGAGAAACTACTGCAGATCTAGAAATGGCTTTAGGGAGTCACTATTACAGATTGCCCCTAAAATCAATATTGTAATGGAACACGTCTCCTTCCCTCAAAGATTTTCAATCAAAACCTGAAAAGCAAAAATACTGTGAGCAAAACCTAAGAATCTGTCTGCACCCTTTGGCCAAAAACCTGACAGAGTTTTTGGCTTGGTTTTCTTCATTTTTTTCAATAAAAAGCAGAATTTTCTTCTATGTGAGAAAACTCAGATCTACTGAAATCAGCTCTGAAGTTTACAGGTATTATTTATTATTTCCTAAGTACTTGTCAGCAGACACAGGTGAGTATGTTTCTCTCTCAAACTCAGCTACAGAAACATGTAAATGTGTCCACAGCCCATTTTTATTGCCTTCTGCCCAATGGAGAACAATTATCTGCACGATAATTACAGAGCTGTGATAACCACTGCAATGTCCTATTCCAATTAACTCACTACAAATATGCAAGTGAAACAGCATCACTCACTGGCTTCTCATCCTTGTTCTCTGTATGATCAGCAAGACACAAGTTACTGAATCAACATTATTTAAAAGAACCTGTAGTGCAGCTAATAGGATACTCCTTCCTGCTCTTACATTCTGATGTAGCTTCATGCTCACTGTGCTTAACAATAGCAAAATTAAACTCATCTCATTCTACAGAGGAGACTCAGGGGAATGCCAGGGAATGAAAGGATGGGAGTTTCATTTTCTTCTCTTACCGAGAATGAATTCTGCCTCATATAACTGCTGATGAATTGTCGTTTTAAGAGAGTTTGTTAATTTACAACAAGCAGAAGGCATAAAAACGGACCTCCTTATCTTTAATGGATGTTATTGAGCAACACAAATGGTTCACATTTAAATTAATGCAGAAACATCTTGTCTGTTTTGCCATGATAAGACTGTTCTTTCCTTGCAGCATGGGCTCAACTTCTACTGTTAAATGAAACAACTGGTTTTGTTCAGCTTAATGCCAGGCAAATTTCCAAAGGCTCAGGGAAATGAACTGGAATTTACCTGGGTCCTTCCTGATTCTTCTTGAGAAAATCTCCCTGAAGAATTTTGAGGTATCTAGTTTCAAGTAAAAACGGTCCCTGACAGTGCTGATGTACTTGCTGAGGATAAATCCTGCCTTAGATTGCAACTTCCTTCAATGCAAGGGTGCTTCCAGCTCCACTTGCTGTAAAGAAACAAGCGCTGTAAAGGTGCATTTCTTGAAAACAAGTAGGCCATCTGGGATGCGGTCTGGGGCAAAGGGAGGATGGATCCAGAAAAGATCCTCACTCCTGATGCCTGTAGGGGTTTTGCCTCTGAATGAAATAGTCAGAAAATTATGTCCATAATCAGAGTATGTGAAAAGGTCATTCCTAAACTTCTCAGAACAGCAGTGACTTTTAAAGAATTCTCAAACGTTTATCTTTCAGTCATCTGAAAACAAGAGGGACTCTCTTCCACACTGAGAATTCACTCATTTTCCCAGAGAGAGATTAGTATGATATAGAACAGAGGCTGAAATCTAACCCAAATTGCCCACAAAAAAAAGTGGGAGACTATTCCTTGCTAGCCAGAATGCACAAAATATGATGCTACTTTCAGCCTGGCAGCCTGGCTTTTGATTAGCTTTGCCAAGCTATGACAGTATGGGAGATCCCCATATGCCTCAGAGGGATGCATTATTCAATATATTAATTAGAGGTCTGGCTTTCATCATTGCTTCCTACAAAGTATCACAGAGAATTACTCTGGGACTGTTCCTGACAGGCTGGAATTAATTTGTGTCTGAGTTCACGTGCATCAGGAGAGCCAGGATGAAGTCAGGCCAGGCAGACTACATGAGTGAGCAGTACAGCGCTTCAGCTTCCAGCCCTGGCCTTTGAAACACAGCGATGGGGTTTGGACATCTTATTTGTTACCTTCTTGCATGAGAGGAACACAGATCCTCCCACCATGTGCTGTTCAGACAGGCAAGGCATTGGGATCCAGTCCAGGGATCAATACAAATTGGGAGAATTATTCACAAACTCTTCCTTAAAGCATTCCTGGTCTTTCTTACTAGTGGTTCATCAAGTCTGCTTCAGTCTCAGACCCTTAGTCAAAGAGAGTGTGGGGGAGGTGGGGGTTATAAAATTACCCAAGATTAGCAGAGGGAGAGGTAAGAGAAGAGAAGAGACTGGCCCCTGGGTTATAAAGAAACCTGATAGATGAGAGACCAAAGCAAAAGGCTTTTTGACGGCTGAAAGCACTAACTGCAGTGCAATAGGCGACATAGAGTGGTAGGCATTAGATTTAAACCAAATTAGCAGAAATATTTCAGCCCTTACTTTTTGAGGCCTCAAGGGAAAAAATAACTGCCAGCCACAGAACATTAAAGACATAAATGTGGCAAACATCAAAAATTGTACTAAAATCTCAACAAATCACAACAAATCACGAATTCTAAAAGCCAGATAGTATTTATGTAAGGACATCCACAGTTACATTAGTGGAAAAGGGATAATCCTTCCTTCTGTAAGATGTATTGCGTTTCTCAAGCAAAAGGAGGTTAGAGAGGAAAAGAAGGACGTTAAAAAGAAAAGTCCTTCAAAGACAACTTATTCCAAAACTGCCCTTCCAGAGGATATACCCTTCATTGAAAGAATGCATTCTTGCTGTGATGGCAGCCAGAATTACAGAGGTGTATACGTATTGTGACACTTTATCATGTGGCAGTTTTCTTATGATTTACTTATTATGTAGTTCATGGGTTTTAAAGGAGAATTTAAAGTATTTAAAATTATTTCCCTTCATAATCACACAATCACACACAATCCTTCTAGCCAGAATGTTTTTAGTATAATTTGGTTTTTTTTCTTGCTAAAAGAGCTTTGAGCCCAGGCAGCCTGATTAGCATGCGGTCCGTGTGACTTTGTGAAAAAGTCAAACACTTATTTTCCTAGGAAAGCAGGCAGTAAGGAGAGAAGCACCACACAATAGTAAAGCATCAGCTTCTACTTAGAGCTTACATGCCTAGTACAAGAGACTAGTTCTAACAAATTTCCTTCGTAAGATAAAGTCATCAGTCAGCACAAATATACACCAAACCCCCGAATATCTTTGGTGTTAGGCCCAAGTAAACTAGAAAATAGTCTGTAATACTTCTCCAGTGCTGTATTACGGTTTTTTTCCACCTTCTACAAAGATGCTTTCCCAGATCCAACTATTTCTGTCAATCTCTCATAAATTTGTTCACAAAAAGAACATGGACTGTGCTCAGAAAGGGGAATAGTAGTCTGAACATTAAACTGACCATAGGCACTAATGGAACTCATGGGGTCTGTGCAGTCTCTATAAAACACTCCTGCAGCATTTCCCAGAGACAGAAAGTGAAGGATTTTCCTGTTCTTAGGGTCATTTAGGTTTTTGTACTCTTAGATAGCCATAAAATCTATCACAGTGTCTCTGGAAGAGCACTTACCAATCTGTAGCTGAAAAACAGGACAGGATTATGTTTAGGAAAAAAACATCACATACTTTGTTTCAGACTGCACTCTCCCTGCTTTAATTTTTTAAAAAATCATGTATTGCAAAATGAAGTTTTATTCAAATTTTAAATTGGCTCTAAAAGACCATCCAAAAACTGTGAAACACTTCATGATACTCCTTTGTTAAATTTTTGAGAGGAACATTTTGATAATGTTGCCATGAATTCTAAAATAGCTTTCTTGACTTGAAACTTTTTCAACAAAAATAAACACTCTTTCAGCCAATAAAAAATATTTACCTCTATATCCAGGTTCCGTTTATATCTCTGTCACTGAGTTACTGTGTAATCACAAGTTAGTCACCTACAGCCTAACATTTGGAAACACTAAACATCTATAGTGCCGATGGCATTAATTGTAGGCACACAAAATGAAACAAAATCCCTAGCCTCAAAGTTTCACTTTGCCCCTTTTTAAGTGAAAAGGAAAATAAAATTGGGTTTATTATCACCATGGTGTTGTGGTCTTTAATTAACTGAAGTGACCTTGCAAGGAAATCTTCCAATATATGCCAAGAATTTATGAGAAAGTCTCATCTCTCCTGAACTCTTATTACAGAGCTTGAGGCTAGAGTTTGAAAATGTCCTCAGCCTAGCACAGTTCATGGTCATGGTGGCTTGAGTAACACATCCCAGATTTATGTTAGCTTTACTCTCCAGGAGATAAACCTGGGTGTTCTTGCCCACAGGGCACGGGAAGCAAGTCCCTTATCAGAGCCCTATGAGTCATTAGCCCAAGGGAGGCTCCAGTAATAGGCACTGGGTACGTGCCTTGGTGATGCTCGTAGGTGTCATCCGTGGCTGCCAAACTGGAGTCATTCCTTTTATCCACAGCTCCATGTATGGTATGGTTTTAATTCTGAAAAACTCAAATGTAGGATTATTTAAGAGTCAATTTGACATTTACAAGACTATGTTTTCCTAACACTAAACTTGGCTGTAAAAAACCAGGCGATGTTTCCCCAGCACCGTGCAATGACACCATCTGGTAGTTAATGATTAGTGGGATTTACAGGAGAGGCAGGCACATGTTTGACTAACCATCTCTTTGCTGACAAACAAGCAAGCAAAGTTAATGTCAGCTGTATCCAAAGGTCACCATTGGAACTGCTGCTGAAACAGTCTGCATGGACCAAAATTGGCACTGGAATTAGGAAATAGCAGTGCTATCCCAAAGATGAAGAAATAAAAACAGACACAAACATCTGTGTGAAGGCAGATACAAACCCAGATAATAACCTTTAGAAACACTGGCGTAAACCCCTTAACTTCTACCACATTACTCTCAGATATCCAAACCAGCCTCCACTATAGTTGTCCTGAAATTCAGGCTGCAAATAAGAAGAAATACACTGGCTGATACATTTTATCATCTGTTATGATCCAAAATCACAAAAAAGACTGAAAACTGTGCCCTTGAAAGACAAAATTTGTTGTCTCATTGCTCAAACAACTGTGACAGAAAACCTTTAACTCCAAAGCATAACCTAAGTTAGTGGATACGCATCCTCTTTCATTCTCTCAGTGAAAGTGTTCCTTTCTCCCAGTTTTTAACCCTCAGAGATCAAAGTGATTGTAGCTGGCTTTCCTAGATGGAAAAAAAATCCCAAAACAAAACAGAAAGCTGGTTGACTATCATGGGAAAAAAGGGAAAAGATAAAATTCTGGGGAGATTTGTTGAGGGAATCAGTAGTGTATTTGAGAACTGCTTGATACACCAGATATTTCTACTTGCAAATACAAACACCGCTCCTTGAAGCCACACTACCGCATGTTCTATTTTCCTCTTCCCAGTCTCTCCGTTCCTGCCTTGTTGGTGTTTTCTGTCCAGCTTTCATCACTAGTGTGTATTTCAGTGGCTTTTACTGACCAGGCTCATGCTGCACACTGACTTCAGGGCTCCAAGTATCCCCAGAGGCATCAGAAATGCTGTGCAGATTTCTCCCTCTCTTCCACACAAATGGGCATTCCCCATTTCATGTTCCCAGGCTTTCAGAGAATCACCCACAGCCCCAGAGAACATGAGTGAAAAAATAAATGAGGGAAGGGAAATGTCTAGCTTCAACAAGCAAAAAAAAAAAAAAAAACAAACCCAAACGCCAAACAAGGAAAATGGTTCCACATCCACCACTTCCTATTCCCCAGTGATGATGGAAGGCAGGAAACAGGAATGTGTTCTCCAATAAAGAAAAGCCTGGGGAGACCCCAAGAAAGGGTGTGGGTGTCCCAAGGAGTATAGTCCTGTCCTCTGCTCAGGATGGTGATCCAGCAAACCACCAGGATGGTGTCTGCTCAGCAAACACAGGCAGGGCCTCCAAAGACAGGTGGACAGGGGATGATATTCACAGCCATCCAGTTGATTGGACAGAAAGCACAGGTCCCCTTGATAAACTCTGTATTTTAAAGAATTAGGCCATAAGATAATAGAAGGATTTCATATGCCACTAAAGCATCTTTTCATTCTCTAGTACTCTCCAGTGCTCTTAATCTACTACTGTAGCACTTCACATTACAATCTTTGAGTACTTCACCTACTACAGTCCTCAAGGTGGTCTCCTATCCCAGTAACAAGGCAAAGTCAGCTGGAATCACCCAAGATGACAGGGAAAAGCTGTGGTCCATCAAAGTGCTTGGTAAATGCTCCAGTAACCAAACTGACCTGCCCACCTGCTTAGCCCCATTGTGCTGCCGCAGGAAAAGGCAGAAGTAGTAAAAAAACAAACTAAGGACAATTCAAGTCCTATGAGTTTTTATCAGAAGAGCAACAGTACTTAGCACAGAACACACCATGTGTTTTACAGGCGAGGAAACTTCCCCAACATTTCTACTGTACAAAATACGGGCTTTAGTTTTTATATCCTCCACATGGCAGCACAGGTGTCTAAGTTACAGTGATACAAAATGAACAGGGCCCAGAGGGAGCTGCAGAAATGTGTTCTGAAAGAAAAGAACATTGAGTAGGTTTTTAACAAACTTTGCCCCCATGCTGGTTCCAGTTATCTTGAGTGATCTTGGAATTTCTGCATCACATTAATGCAAACTCCCTATTTCTAGTCTTACAGGATCCTAAGTTATTAAAATCTGAGGCCAAGGCACGTGGGAGCCAAATCTGGATGCCTGTACACACATCAAGTAACACATTCTGTTCAAGCTCTGCCACTGCCATCAGTGGGTGTAGTTAACAAATGAATCACTACTACCAGAGTAGAGAACTCAAATACTAATTTTTTATAACTATGAGTGGCCCAGGAGTGAATCTCAGCTCATGTACAAACTTTGAGCTCAGGAACGGATGGAAGATGTCCCATAAACAGTTGGACATGTGACATCCATATGGGATGAGAACACAAAACTGCAAACCACTGAGTAGCACCAACATCTATGACTAAGGAAAGAAGTTGAATAGAAGAGCCAGGACACAATGCCACAAATAGGGATTGGAGCTTAGGGCTTTGTTTTTGAACAGAGGAGAGCCATCACAGATGCTGGCTACTAGAGCTACACCAGAAAAAGCAGAGGGACTTGTGTGTCCATGACTAACGGAGAGGTTGTGCTTACTCTGCTGAGCCAAAATTCACATCCCATTCTCACAAGCTCTGAAGCAACTGTAATTCTCTCCTGGCCTTAAGGTCTGTATCTGTGAGGTCTCTTAGGAAAGGTATAATTATTCAGAAAGAACTCAGAGAGAAAAACAAGACCTCTCCCTGTCAGGCTGACTGATCCCATGAACCCAGTGAACTTCATAGTCTTCACAAGCCCATTCAAAGCAGCCTGAGAGATGAAAGTCACGTTTTGAAGGCAAACATATTCAGCAAAGCCTGCCTCAGATAAAGCCAGCTGCATTCCAATCAGATGGAAACCATCCCATTTCATGAAGGGTGCTTACCTGAGCCTCTGCTAATGAACAATGCAGAGCAGCACAAAAGAGCAGCTTACCTCATTGTGGCATCTCCCTATCATTACTAATTCAACTTTCATGGAAGTTTTAATTCAGAAGTTGAATAATGTAGTATTTGATAGACTGATGGCACGGACAGTGATAGGCTGGTGACGTGGAGGTGCAAGCTTGCCAACAACACTAAGCTGAGCACTGCAGTCGACACGCCTGAGGGATCCAGAGGGAGACTGACAGACTTGAGAGGTGGGTCTGTGTGAACCTCGTGGCTCCAGGAGAACTCACAGTACCTTTCAGTAGCTAAAGAGAGGGAGTTTCCAATTTAAAGATGGTAGGTTTAGAATAGATAAGGAGAAGAAGTTCTTTACTGTGAGGCTGATGAGACAGTTGAACAGGTTCCCAGAGAAGTTGTGGATGTCTGACTCCTGAAAGTGCTCAAGGCCAGGCTGGATGGAGCTTTGAGCAGCCTGGTCTAGTGGAAGGTGCCCCCAGCCCTGGCAGGGGGTTGGAATTAGATGATCTCCAGAGTCTTTTCCAACCCAGACCATTCTATGAGTCTGTGAGCTTCACAGAGTAGCGGCTCATGTCCCTTTGAAACTTACAGCTATATCCACTTTTCTCTCACTTTCATAGCCCAATAAAAAGAAATCAACAAATTTCTGAGGCTAAAATATTCTTTTTTGCATATTTTTTTCTGTACAGATCTTAAAAGCCAAAGCTTGCAAGCCGTCACAGTTTGCAGCTTTAAAAGGAAAGAAAGGAAAAAGAGAAATAAATCAGCTAAGGAGAGTTATTATGTTCCACAACTTCAATACCTCTGATCCCTGCACTATGAATTGGTTCAAATCCCTCCCACTCTGGGAAAAGCCTCATTTGCTCTCTTGGGAAGCTTATTCTCAGTGGGACTCTGCTGTTTCTGAGTGGAATAAAGATTTCTAAGTCTATGTCTTATGAGTTTTAACTAGAAGACCTGTACATTTCCTAAGAGAAAAAGGCATCTGAAACAGAGATGTTACATAATGCACTGTTAAAAAACAGTGTTCAAACCATGCAGCCAAAAGATTATGAAAAATGAGGTAGACTGTGGAAAACAATACACATTCAGGTGTCAAATGGACAAACAGGCAACTTCCATTAACCATTATTATATGAAATCAGAAAATAAGGCACAACATCACAACCTGTCCTTTAAAAAGAGATTCTGCTTTGCTCACAAGTCAGCTTAGCCCTTCCACTTTATCCTCCAAGAAAGCCTCTCCCCTAAGCTCACTTGTGTTGTTTGAAGGGTAGGGTAAAATTATTCCAAGGACCAGCTATTCTGCTCTGCAGAGGGATACACCAGGAGAGGATCTACACTTGCCTTTGTCATGTGCACCCAGCATGAATAGTGAGATCAAAGGATTTTTGATAGGTCAATCATCCTGCCACCAAAACCAGGAGAAAATAACAACTTCCTTTCCTACATTATGGAATTGTGGAACAGTAACATGGACAGACAAGTTTCTAGACCTTCGATATATTTTGCAGGTCTGTGTGACTTAGAAGCCTTAAAACTTCCTTTCCTCAGTGTTCAAAACCTCCTCACACTGTCCAAATTCCTCAGGCACACTAAGGGAAATCTCTAGACTTGGTGCCAAAAAGCCATGTTTTAAATGTTGGAGCTTAAATGTTAGAGAGATTTGCAGAAGGATGTAGACAATTTAAAATGAGGAGGAGTCTACCTCCGCTGCAAGGTGTGGAAATACTGCAAATACAATCTGTAGATATTTTGGGCCTGGACTTCAGGGGCTTTCAATGAGGTGCAAAAATTTCTATGTGAATTTGACTCTAAGATATATAGATAGATATAGATATAGATGATATAGATAGATATATAGATATAGATATAGAGATATATTAGATATAGAGATAGAGATAGCGATATAGACATAGATATAAATATAGATATAGATGATATAGATATAGATATAGATATAGATAGATATAGATCATGCTTTGTGATTGGGAGTCAGTTTTTAAGTTTTCCAAGTCCTTTTTATTTTTAACCACACAAAATGTGACCCTCCGGTTCCTTAATATTACAATCTTTTTTAGTCTTAAGGGCCAGACACTTCTTTTAGCTATGCACAGATTCTGTAAATCAGCACTTCTACACATTCACACACACCCCATCATCTGGCATGTAGTAAGTACAGCAATACGAATCTGATTCAAGCCCCAAATCCTAAATTCAACTACAGAAGAACTACACTTTTCTTTTTCTCTTTAAAAGTCAATTCATGAGCCTTCACATGGTGCAGAGAAGTTTGGAAAAGAGGAATCTGAGATGGCTAAGCCATCTCAGATGGAGATGGAGATAGGAACTAAATTTGTTTCATCATCTGATTTTAAGACACTCTTCTAATTTGAGAGGTTGACACTTGGGAAATGAGAAGGAATTGAGTCACAAAGCAGATTTCTAGCAAACTGCAGATCTTGGGCTTGCACTAGTCACTATAATGAAACTGGCTCCTCACAGAGTGATTTAAAGCAGAGTGAATCATCCCTTCTCACCAAGATTGCTTAAGGAGACTGGTCAGAGTGGCTGGCTCGGCACAAAGACTGTGTTCTAGGCTAAAGTAATTCTCTGAAGGGCTGGAAAATAGGAGGTCTAATGATCACAGGTTTGTCACTGAAGCACTGGGCAGTTCCTCTGTGTTACTCTAAGCAGGTGTATAACAAAGAAGCATGAGTTTTGCAATTAGCAGAAGACTTGTACCACTCTGTAAAAGACACCATGTTTTATCAGACAAGAGGTACAAACACAGCGATTGTTGCACTGCAGGGTATGCACTATGGACTGAGTTTATAGCATTGATGATGAACAAAACCAAGGGTATACTTCATGTTCAGGTAAAGCAACCAACCCCTTCAAGTCACATGCCCTTCTCCCCTCCATGACCTGCCCAAAGCAAGCCAAGCCAGTGGCCTTAACTCACCAGTAAAACCTGTTTGGAGTGACCCGCTCGTGCATGAGCTGCCATTTCCTTCCAAAGTCCATGGAGCTGTACAGCTGAAAGACAGAAAGAGAGAAAGTATAAACTTTGAGGAAGAAGACTGTTGCTGGATAACAGCTCAGATTAAAGAACATGAATGGATTGTTCACAATAACTGTAAACAACTATCCATCACCCTCACTGCCAGGGAAGGCTAACAAGGCAATGTCTTCCCTTCACTCTTGAACCAACTGGGCTCCTGACAATCAAAAGCAGGCTGTCTCTTCCAAAACCTTGTCAAATGTCTTTGTGCTTCCAAATTTCAGCTGTCAACACATTCACTGTGACTGCCCTATAACAAAGCTGGCCATCCCCCTGGCTTTTTCTGCTTAATAGGAAGCACGTGACATGTGAGTTCCTAGTATCAGACAGAATGAGAGACAAATCAGATTAGTCAACATGACTCTGATGAGGTAGTGACTCTACACTCAAGGTCATGCTATGATTTGGCTTTGTAGAGTGAATCAGGTCTCTCCTGTATTGAAAAGAAAAGTAAATTACTCCTAATTTATATTTTCTAATATTCAGAACGAGGTCTAAATTTTTAGGTAAGTTAGAAATCAACCTGCTCATTAGTTAAAAACCAAAGATAATGACATGACCCTTCTTGGAAGCTAGGTTTTCAATATAATGCTCTTTCTGAGTCTTTCTGGCTAACAAATGACACAGCTGTAATGTAACCAAATTTCCATGCAACTCTACACTGAGTTTCAGACATATGTTTGCATCATACATATTCTGCTTAATACCACAAACACCATTCTCCATATAATTCTTTTCTTACCCACAATGCATCCTCTCATAATCAAAACATATGTAAGCTCCTTTTCTCCAACTTTGTGTAAGTTTGGTTCTTCAGAGAAAAAAATACACTTTGAGATATAATTACAGTGCTTTACTCTAGATCAAAGAGAAATAAATATCAGGCAGCATTTTGAACAAGATTTCAAATAAATTTCATTTGATATGAATTCTGGCTTAAAAAAACAAGGGTTGATTGCCAGCTAAGGAGGTAGATAAGAGAACTTAAGAGGAGGTAGATAAGAAGAACTTAAATGTTCGTAATAGCCAAATTTAAGACGTTAATGGAAAAACTAAATCATTTGAGTACAGGTTTTGCATTGCATTTGATTTGAGTAACTGGATTTGCAAACTGGAGGCAGGTCCATGTTCAGATTGGAAGGGTTCACAACCTAGAGATGTGTCCTGTGGCACTGCTGTGATGGATGGCTAAGTGTGACTGGGAAGATAAAATACATGTGCTCACACTGAATATTAAAGTTTCTTGAATGGGTACTATCTTTGACCACAGAAATGCAGCAGCCACATCAGAGCTGGACCATAGATCAATTTAGAAAGATGATTAGAAAAGGCTGTTTGAGCAATGTCCAAAGCCTGAGGCAGTTAATTAATTCTTGCTATGTTTGTACTCAACTACACAAACAAATCACTGTATAGCCAGCAAAAGGAAATTCAGAAACTCAAATTCAGACTCCATCAAGGCTCTAATGCAATTGATATGTGTAAAGACAAAAGAATCAGTCCTTTGCATTTATGCCAACAGGAACTCCAGTTTGGCCAGTAACAGCTGAAGTTACCAATAAAACATATAAGGGGGAAAGATATGAAAGCAAGTGTCCCTCAATCTTTGTGTCAAAAAGGGTTCCAATTACGTAGACTTCACTCTGGCCAACATCACTGAGCTAGTGGTAAGAAATATTCGGAAAGATTTTCTGCCCCATGTTCTTCAGGAAATCAAACATGATCTGAATATTCTAATTTGGTCATATTTCTTTAGCCTGTCTCTAGACAAGGTGACATACTGCGCTAAAAGCCCACAATAGCCAGGCTTCCTCTGCTTTTCAGGTGATTGTCTAAAAAACTAGAGAGTCCTCTGTCCCAAAAAGGATTCTGTGTAGATACAAAATAAAGCAACAAAGGATTGTTTGTCTTTTTTAATTAAAGGAGCCCGGAAAAGAAAATTCCTTGTCCAAATTTGAGATTAGGCTTACGAAGTCAGCATCAATATTAAGATAACTAATTCTCAGAACACACAGGTTTTTAGAAACAATAACTGAGAATCCACACTCCAAAGTCAAAATTCTACAGTCCTACAACTCTGCCCTGACTTTAGGACAGTGCCTGCCAGGAATAGTCCTTGAATCACTGGTCATGGTGTACACACACAAGGACCTCAGCACAGACTGAGTTGCATCAGTTGCACCAAACAACTTGGTTATCCTTTATATGTCCTGACTACAGGTGCAACTTAGCCACGCCTCAGGCAACTTAGTCCCAGTTAAGTCATGCTCACAAAAAAGTCCAAGTGGGTCCAGATCCTCATTGTATTCTGCAACAGATTAACCATTCGCACCATGAGAAGAAAGGATTAGCAAAATACATCCATTTCCTTCGATTCTCTTTTATCTTTTGCCCCTGGCATTTCCTTTTCTTTTGCAGCAGCATAACAGCAGTAGCTACAGAAAGCTCAGTGACATGAAGCACAATCTCTTTCTAACTACTCATGTCTCCCAATGTTGCTTTCAGGGAGGATCCTGCTCTGTATCAAGTTAAAAACCAGAGAGCAGCTATTGGTTTGGGGTTTTTTTCCTTCCTTTTCTCTATTAAAGCTCAGACTGACTGATATCAGAAGGATTAAACTGAACTTGCAGCCTTTATGCGATTTTAGATAAAGAAATAAAGAGGATATTATTCATTTCAATAACTTTTATTTATTATTCACCTACTTATTCTAGGTATCCACTTCAAATTTTAAACAGATGACTGAGTTTTAAAGCTGTATGACAGAACAAATCCCTAAAAGGCTTCTCTGGCCACTTTTATAGTATTATTTACAGATGCAAATGCAAAGGTAAATGTTGAATAAATAAATAAAACATAAAGTGATTTCTAGTATGCATTAAAATTGAATATATACATACATTTTTTGTTTCTCTCCCTTCATGGGAGAAGATACGCTTTTAGAAAAGACAACCAATTTAGTGGCAAGTACAGCAGATTTCAACAGAAATTAATTTGTCCTAAGGCTGAATACTAAGCAAAGGAAAGAAATTATGTAGATACGGTGCCAGGATTTTCTCATTTTAAAGCTCTGCTCTGGCTCTTTAGTGACAAGTAATTTCTGGCATTTCTACCTACCAGAGCACTCCAACACATTGGTTCAAGAGGGGTAGACTCCAGCACACCACAAGCTTGTACTGTGAGGGTATGGCCTTCCTGCAACCTCCTTCTGGTATCTGATTTACTCTGATGACCGAAAAATTAAGACCATTAGGGGTCTTCTTGTACGGACTGGTCTTGGCTCTTGATGCAGCTAAAGAGTGGCATGCAGAGGATTTGACTCTGCCTCTACTCAGGAGCCTAGTCAGAACTATCACTTAAAATAGGAAAGGCTGCACCATCAAGAAGGTAAATAGCAAATATTTACCCAAAAAGCATCACAATACTCCCCACTCAAGGACTGTAGCACCAAACATATCACATCCACCAACACAGCCCTGCATTTCACCAAGAACACAATCTGTGTGAGGAAAGACGTTGGCAGCCCCAGTGATACACAACTCTGTTTCACTACAGGCCAGACCTCAACTCCTGCTTGTTTTGCTCAGCACATATCTGAATCATAAGGATATTATGTACCATAGGCAGAATGCTTCGTCTTCAAACTCCAAGAACACTGGCAACATTTTATTTCACACCAGCATTGTTTCCAAGTAAATTGGCAAGCCCCTTAAAGAAGGAGCTTTATCCCTGGTGTCAGATTCGGTGCCACAAACACAAGCAACATGCCAGAAACACATTCAGAACTACAGCACTGTAAAGAAAGGAGCTGTACACACATGCATGCACAGTGTTTCATATGAAAAATACTGTTGCAATTCACCAGTATAAACTCTCAGGGTTACACATCATGTTGGCTGGCTTGGAAGATCTTGTTCAGGGTTGTGGGTAATTTGGTTTGGGTGTTTTGTTTATTTTACCAAAGAGAACTAGGCAAAAAAAGAAAACAAAACAAAACAAAACAAAACAAAACTCAAACAAAAACAAACAAATAAACAAAAAACCCAAAAAGGATTGTTTTCCTGGTTTTCCTCAGAACTGGAACAGCATGAGAAACTGGTCTGCTTCAATTCCACTTACGGAGAGAGGGGAGGAGAACGAGCAAAGAAGGAAACACATGGAAACCCCAGGAAGAGACTCAATCCCCTGATGTTAGTCATCCATTTCTGAGCTAGTCACCAAGGCTTATCTTTAGACAGACAAGAAACTTCTAAAATAGCTTGTTATTCAAGCCTTAGAATTCTCCACCTCTCTTGACAGACATTAAAAAACGCTCACAGTGACTAGTGCAGAAGGAGATGACCAGAGACACACGATCTGGCTGAGCTGATTTCATGATCTGTTCCCTGTTCCCAGGCTGACCTGCTTGGTCTTCATGGGGGAAGCACACAGAAGAATGAAGACTGAAGGCAAGCCCAAGAAAGACCAAGCATACAATAGCACTCCAAGAAGCACATATAGATGTCACTTACAGATTGAAAAGCAATAGACAAAAGAAATTCACAGAGCTTTGGTATTTATAGACTTTCATGTCTATACCCATAAGAAGAAGGGCACCAGGAACATACATAAAAGCTCACAAGCAAATAAAATCAAATATTATTTGTTGCTGTGAAATCAGGTCTATTGGCCTGAGCAAACATCTGGTGAGTCTCTCCACAGTTTCCTGTCTGCCAGCCATCCAGGAGAGCAAATGATGTCAGATTAAGTGAGGGAGAACAGCTGAACTACACGCATTTAGAGAAACAACTCATTTATTACATAAAAAATTATACTTTCTCCAGAAAATACATAGAGGTGATGATGGAAAGATGTAATCAAAATAAATGCAGCAGGATGAGAGTGGGTCTAGTGGTAATAACTTGGCAGCAGCTGACACATGATGGAAGAGGAGGGTCAGGTTAGCCTGGCCTGCTTGGCCTCAGAAGAGAACCATCCCAAGCAGTAGCTCAGATTGCTTACATGAAAAGATGGCTCTGATCCCAGAAAAGCACAAAGCAAACTAACACCTTCTCAGCCAGAGCTGATGGGAAAAATCTACAAGATGTGTGGAGGGTTCCTGCCAAAATCTCAAACTGGGGCAGAAGAAAAATAAAATTAGGTCAACATTTCTGTAGGAAATTGGATTGCATGCCAAAGACAACGCAGAAAAGAAAGACTGTTCGCAGGGTCTTAAATTTTCTCTATGGAAGGAAAACGACCATGAGCACTAGAAAAAAATTAAAGGCTCAGAAAAAGTTGCAAATTCTCAGAAAATTGCAAGGTGTCTCTTTTCTCTACATTTCTGTGTTACAGAAGAAATTGCAAAAGAAGTGTGTCATCATCAATATTTCAGAAAGTTCATTCCTAGAAGGAAAATGAACTGGAGGAAAAATTCACAACACTTTTCAGTCTCTAGAGTACAGAACAGATAAGCAATGCCTGACAACTGTCAGTTGAACACAGGACAGATTCAGCACAGCCATGAAGACAGCTACCAGTACCCCAGAAACACGCCCTACTTCTTTATCACATCTTCCATACCTGCTTTTTTAAGGACAGATGGATACCCCTCCCTTTCACAGCATCAGTGTAATGTTTGAACTGTGGTCTCCATGCAAACCCCGTTCTCAGGTTCCCCTGGGAGGCAGGGCATGTTACTTGCAGCATTGTAGGCACAGGACTCAGGTCTAATTTAATTCAGTGGTGTGGCTGAAACCAGGTCAGGAGCAACCCTTGCCATGGAAGGGGCTTTATTACCCACAGCAGAAAAGGCTGCATTCAAAGAAAGATTTGGGGTCTTCCTCTCTTTCTTCTGTTCCACCATTCCCCTCAGTCTGGGCCTTAGTGAGACACCTCTGGAGTGTCAGGAATTAACACTAGGGACACAAAGGCTAATGTCACCTTCAAGTTGATAACCAACTCAAGAACTATCTGTGCTTGCTCTTTCCAAGGGAAAACTTCCAAGGGTATTTCCTCCAAGGGAAATACCTATCCTTGCCACCTCACAAGGTGAGGCTCCGGTGGTACCAAGATCTGAAGCTTGGAAGTGCTTCTGGACCCTTAAACAATGGAAAAAAAAGATTATCCTTTTCTTCCCTTGTCACAAGCTCCCTGGAAACCACAGTTCAGGTAAGGCACCCTCGACAGCTCCACACTAAAGAAGCTAAAAATAAATCCTACTTCTTGAGCCAAAAGATTTGTGCAACAGCTGGTGGGGCTGAACTTAGGAGAAAAAAGTCTACCAGCACCAAATTTATGGTCTTTGTTTACACAGAGTAGTAAAAACTAGTAATTGTAATGAAAACAAATGGACTGGTTTATTTCTTTACTTTGATTTCCTTTCCAGGTGATTAAAAGCTGCATCAGGAGACCTCATTGCAGCCCAAGGTTCTTCTCTGGCATTGTACAGCCAGATTGTCTTAGGCATGGAAAGAGAACATGCCCAGACTGGTGTCTAAGATCTGCTCAGTTCCCCACAGACGTTGCAAAATAGACGGGACACTAGAAACAGGCTATTTTGAAAACTGGTCAAGAGAGAAATTAAATACTAAATACATTTCCATCATCTGTCCCATACAGAGAGGTAAAAAAGTAAAGGTTTCAGAAGCTGAGAAGGCTTTTTTTGCATTCTAAGAAAAGTATTTCACACGCTTGTCAGTAAAATTAGGTCTTCAGGCAAAAGAAACTCAGTCTCCATCCCACCACAGTAAGACACTGGTCAGGGATCTTCTAAACAAAGATCACATGCTTTGGAAATGTCTGACTTGATGATGTAATTGTACAGCTCAATTCAGACCTGGTTTCTACTGAAGCCAGGCAGGTTAAGACAATGCACTGATGTCACATTTCATGGTTTCATAGTTAAAAAAATGCTTTCACTCAATGGATCCACTTTTAACCTGATGCCGAAAGCAAGACTTGCCTCCCTTCACTTTGCCACTGTATCTCCAAGAAGAAGACAAAAGTGGATTAAACTGGTGGGAAAAAAAAGCGCCATTCCAAAACCTTCACAGTTCAATTTCTCTTATGCTTTATTAGGACCAAGCACACTCAGCCAAAAATTTGGTATTTCTGCTGAGAGCAGAGCATCTTTTGCTCTTCTACTCCATGACTGCTTTCTAGTGGAACAAAAAGTCCAGATACAGCTGCAACAGGAGCAGTGTCACAAATGAGTATCACAAAGAGCTTAAGGTGTGTTTTAGCCCTGGGTGAAAAACAGGCTCTCTTTTTTTCTGCTTTTCTCCCACCTCCAGAAATGCTAGAGTGGTGCAGAACCAAGATCAAAAATATTATTTCCATGGTTTTTTTCTTAAACTGAAAATCTGGAGAAAAAATATGTTCAATTTGGTCAATCAAAACACATTTCAATCATTTCTAAAGCATTTATCTTTAGCAACTTGCAAAAGGTACTATAAATAGAAATGCCATTTTGAGGGAAGGCTAACTTTTCTGATTGCTTATTTATTCGTTTCTCCATGATATTTTAACCATTTCAAAATCAGCTACAGAGTTTGGTGGAGGACTAAAGTAGAGAACAGGAAAGAGGGAGCAATACTGGAACCATGAAGAGATCAGAATGGGATGGAGATGGCAGAGCTGGCTCCTGCTACCAGAGGCTACAAGGTGCACCAGGAGTTATCTTTACCCATATTTCTTCCACTGGCATCCAGTACGCTCAGCCAGAGGTAGAGGGGGGTTTCAGGTTGCTCCTGTTGTCCCCAGATGCGGCTTCACTCCTTTTTCCCCTCCACTCTTTAACAGTCACAAAAGACTGAATTGGCTCTAATGGCTGCTGATTTTTCTGTCTCTAAGCCAAGCTGACCCCTTTGTCCCCCTTTGCCAGCTTAAAAATCATCAGGCAGTGTTGGGTGTGAGGTCTGTGCTAATTGGACCCACCAACCACGTGGATGAAGCCAGTGCTGCTGTGCAGATCAGCCTGCACTGAGGAGCTCTCTGCCCTCCCAGCCCAAGAGGAAAATTTTCCTTGCTCCCGGGGGCCCACATTGCAGCCCTTTAGAAGTCCCTCCTTACACTCCAACAATGGTTATACTCCAGAAGTTTAACAATAAGGGGAAATAAATGTGAACCACATGTCTAATGGGAAGATTTTTCATTCAAATGTGCTTTATTGTGTGATATATGCCTTTAATTACAGTGCAAGCATCTGGGTACATTCGTTGCTATTACAGACCAATCTTTCATGTTTATTGAGCATAAGACTACAAGGGACAAAGCAGGAGAGGGTGAGACATTAGCCAAAGTGGGACATAAAGCTGCAATCACATGCTTGGCTGTTCTTCTTCTCCTTCTTTTACAAACCCTGTGGCACTATCTGTAGGTTAACCTCTATATTATACAGACCAGGATTTAATGGCAGAGGGAATTTTTCAGGTTAGTGGAAGAAATAGATTTTACACCACCAAACCACCTTCCAAATTCATGTAAGATTTTTCTGATTTATTTCTTTATGTGGAAAAGAACATTTCTGAAAGTGTGTACATGGGCATTAATGAATAGGTTTTGAAACTGCATTTAGAACAGCATTTTATTCTGAGATGTAGTCATTGTTCATGTAAAAAATTTCACACTGCTTGAAAGAAATATTAATCTGGTCTCAAGCAGTATGCGTCATTTAGGTGAAATTAAAGCAATGTATTCTGCTCCAGTTTAAATTGTACATTATTTAACACACGCACCTGCCACCCAATGCAGTTTTCCATTCATCAGCATTTTCACAGACAAGGGTGGCTACTCAAAACAGTCTCCCAGTTTTGTGACCCATCACCTTCAGACACTGAGCAGACACACACCAGAACTCATCTCACACAGGTGAAAATGCTATTCTCACCTGTGGTCAGCCCCGACTGAAGGCAAGTGTCCACTCCCTTCATTCGGTTCTCATCTCACCAGCTGAAGAGCAGCAAACCTCACAGGTCCTTAGGACCTGCACCCCACTTCTCAGAGTGTTGCATTTCTTCACAAAGTCAGACCTGTCCCACAAACTGTCCCTACTGTTCCACTCCATTCATCCCATGAGGGCACTGTGCCCCCTCAGCCTGAGGCTGTGGGTTCTGTCAGGGATTTATGATGCAGAGCAGGCATTTATGGGCTATCACCACACACGTTCCACCTCCATCTCTTTTGGTCATGGATATGCCCCTAGCGCCACCCTGAAGGTCTTCTGGGAAACTACAGCAGATGAACAGATACTGCCTAGGAAGTGTACACATTTTGGACCAAGCCAGCCCAGAGAAAGGTCCACCTTAGTTAATGGGAGTCTTACGTCCCCCAAAAGAGAACACAGAAGCTGCTTAAAGGACCCCTCTTACTGTGAAATAAATTCTATGAGCAAAAAGATCATAAAAACAAGGTGGAAAACTTCAATTTACGATAGCATTGAAGATGCAGCTTCATCAAATATTATCTCCTACCCAAACACCCCAGCTCTTGTACAATTCATTCTTTTACGCCATCTCCATTACCACATACTTTTCATATCCTGTCCTATAATGAATCAAGAGGCTTCTGCAAGCTTGAACATATAATACAATAAAGAAAGTTAGCTTCCTTTCAGCCTCAGTCTCCTACTCTATCAGCCAACTCTGGTCTCCATGAGGGGCTCTGCTATCTTGAAGATATTCTCCAGTACTGCTCTTACTATAACACTTAAAATCCAGTGGAGTAGTTCATCTCTAGCTAGCCAATTTTCTTTTTGACCAGATTGTCTGGAAATCCATGCCTTGGCAATAGGCAACAACTGAAGGGAAAAGCAGAGCCTGATTATACAGGCACCCATCTCCACATATACACAGCCAAGCCAGAGATCACACGCAGGAAGGGAAGAGTAAAAGGTCTCATGGAATATGAGAGATTCCTCCCTGCACCTCACAGAGATTCAGTTCATCCCAATCCAAATGGGCAAGGGAGACTGTTTACAGGGGGAACCCAAATGAACAGCATCATTGTAAATACCAGCCACCGTCAGGAACAATTTAGCTTGACAGCTGGAGCAGAAACTGTCACTGCACTGAGGCATCACTGCCAGAAAAATCACCAAATGAGAAAGTTGCATGTTCCAGGGCTCCCTCCAGGCTGCTGGGCAGACACCATTTACACTGTCATCTTTGATTCATCCATCACCCTGTTGCTGCAATCAGTGTACCTTTGGAATAAATGAATCTGCAATTGCAGATCATGCAAGAAAAAGGACGCTCTTATCTAACCTCTCTCAGCAGCTGTCTTGGTTTGTAAATACGCTATGGTGTCTATGGCTAAGCTATTTATCCCATTTAATTGAAACTCTAGGTACCTTCAATCCACCTTATGAAGTAGGGTAAAGAAAAAAGCCCCTACAAAGCCCCGGGAATAAACAAACTTGACTCAAGGCAACAACTATAGTCAACAACAACTCACCAAACTTGATATAATGTAACTTTAATTCCTGAAATTAATCTAGCTTTACAACGATGGTACAGCATAACTCATAATGGAAGGCTGCAAAGGAAAAATAAAGCGGCCTTTTCCATGTTGTCACTAGAGAAAAAGTACAACTCGTCTAGCTAGGGAATAGCAGAGTCAATTTTGCAGCAGAACTTTCAGACTCGTGACATCTGTGCCGCTGGGTATGTGTGCATAACTCTTGTGGACTTACACGAAGATCTGAGAAAATCAACTGGCCTGAAGCAAGTGCTATGTTAGAGGACAAAACTTGAGTCCTGTTTTGGCAGCAAAACTTTTGATGACATTATTGTTCTCTTACTATATGGCAGGAAAGTCCCCTCGGGTCCAGTATATTCTGCTAACATGTTATTTGTACGTGCTGTTATCTTTTGAACACTGCAAGTATAAAATGTTACAAAATCTATATTCAGACGGTTTATGATCACTGAGCCTGTGGCAGAAATGAGAGGCCCAAGGTAGGAGGCTGTGGGAAGGATCTGGTTTTCCTCCTTTTGCACTACAGAATCACAAGGATTTTCTATAAGGCTTTAAGCTTTGTTGTTTCTTTGATCAATTGTCCTCTCAAAAATATCACCCTTCATTTTGGTGCCTCAGCTCCTCCTTTTATCATACCCACAATACTTTCAATGCACCAAAATTTTACTGCATCATGCCCTAACTTTCATTTTATAGCCACCCATAGTCCTATAAAAATCAACTGAACACAAAAGTAAAGAATTTTATTACTGTGGAAGAACTTCTTGTAACTGTCACAAAACTGCTGTGGGGTTTCTACTGCAAAAATTCAAACCTGCACACAGGTGTGTGCACACCCCAAGCAAACTGGTCACCAGTCTTCCCCAGACAACCAGTATGGACACCCTGCTGAAATATGCACCAAAACACAACTAAAGATGTGCAGCATTTGCAACCACGAATAAAGATATGTGTCATAGAACCATAAATGCCCTGCAGAAGAACAGTGCTGGAATCAGGACATTATGAAAATCTTGGGGGTTTTGCTTCTTTTTCAATGGTAAAATTTCTAATTATATTAACTGTGAGGAAGTATTTGAAAAACATGGTTTTCAACATTTCCTCAGTCACAGAAGCATCAAGAGACATATAAGAGAGGACAACTGAAATTATTCAAGCACTTCCCTGATTATTTCTCTGCCAAACTCATTACTTTCAAAGGACCAATTCATTATTTCTAAGCACTTGGGATTGAAGTTCCTGAGGTGTTAGACCAAAAATCCAGGAACTGGCCTTCTTTTTCACCATGGACGCAATAAGCATGAAAAGCTGAAACATCACTGGATCACCATTGAGCATATGGGCATTTGAATCATCTGTGCCTACTGAGGGAACAGACAAGTTACAGCTGTTCCTCTGGCACCTTTATTGCCCAGAATAATTGATTACATGAAGTTTCTACCACAAGCGGAAAAAAAAGGAGAAAAAATGAGAAAATTTTTTAAAATATTAACTTTTCATATGTCAAACCTGAACAACAGAAATAAGTAGTTGCCTTAACACAAGTAAGAGCTTGCATACAGGCTCTCCTCCCAGGGACTCTTCATCTCTCATCATGCAGATTTTAGGGGGAAAAAACCCTGTGCACTGGGAGGCATAAACTTCATCCATCTTGGTTTCTGTGAGAAAAGAATACCATACTTGTTCTCAGCTCAGATCCTCCAGTGATGTTAATCAGCATTTCCTCACTAAAATCAATGGACTCACACTGAATATCAGCTGCTACGTGTGTGACTGCACACATCTTTTCTAAAGCACCTCAGGTATGCTATCAGATTAGAACATGGTCCATTTCCCCACTGAAAACAAGCACTGGAGACAGGGATGGTTTGTTGTGACTCAAAAAGGGGAGGCAAGAGCCACAGAGAGAAGCCCGTTTGCAAAGGGCAATCCGAGAAAAAAAAACAAGCTTCTAGTATTACATAAACCTGTTTCACACAGTAGACACAAAGCAATTTGAAATTAAATGTATGAGCCTTTTAATAGACTGCTGTGCTACAACATAAAAGAAGGACCCTCTCTGCCTTGCGGCACATTCACTACTACAGAACCTGCTGATGAGAAATTCTCACACAGGGTCCCCACCCCAACCACACTGGAAGTTCTGCCAGGAAATATCAGCTCCTGCCTGCTGCTTTCTGGAGTTTCTCTTTCTTTGGCTCTCAGATATGCATCTCCCAACTGTACAAAAAGACTGATTTCAGGAGGCTGAAACACCCCTTCCTTAGGGGCAGAACAGAGAGCAAGGGCTCAGTCTGCTATTTCCAGGCCTGCCATTCCTACTCCTGACTGCAAGTTCCCAGTCCAGCACACAGAAATACACCCCTGAGGAAGCACCCTTGCAGACTGTCCCTGTTCTCAGTTGCTGGTAAGGTAACAAACAGGCTTGTGCAGCTGTTTGCTTGGGGGAACGAGGGAGAAAGGATTGTACCTCCACCCCTCAGCATCACCCATCCAGCTGGCTGCCTCACTGAAAAGAAAAACAAAAGGTTGGGAACTCCTTTGCTTGCACATCATGTTTGCTCTCTCCTCCAGGGTGAGGGTCATCAGAACCTGGAGGCACGATAACGGGAACTAGGAGACTTAATGCTTTTTGCTGTTTTGATCATATTGGAATCATATCCCATGTAATCCATTTTGCACGCATCCAAGACAGCAGGGTTGGTTTCAAGTCCTCTAATCTCAGGTAATACAGCAAATAGTTACATCTCAGCAAAGGAAATTGCTTGACACTCAGCGGAGGCCTAGTCAATACAAATGAGTCCAAGGTACAATTTACCTCCTTCCTAAAAGAGTCACCTACATTTGTTGCCAGAAATCAATCAACACCATTCAGTAGATCACCACCAACCACGATGTGAAGCCTCGACACCCAATGTAGGTATACACTGCAACATTTTAGATCTCTACAGTCAGGCAAAATAAATCATGCCCCTGGTGTTCTTATTCTTCAGCCTTCTTCACTCCTTCATTTTTATTCCCATCCGCTATATTTACAACCACTCTTCACCCCACTTAGGCTCCAGATAAAATCAATATACAGCCATGATTTAGCATGGCCCAGGAATAAACCACAGGATCCTTGCTCTGTTACACAATAAACTAGGTTCCTCCAGCAGAAGAGCACATTTTAGCATCAAATATGTCTCGCTCCATTTATCTCTGTATTTCCCTTTTCAAAGTAAAACCTGCTCATGAAGTATCTCTAACATAAATAACAAGCAATAGGAAAGTCTGATCTGGCTAAATCAAGTTTCACAAGCCATTACTTTCTCTTTGCCACCACAAATCATCACAAGCCCAAAGTTCAGTATTTTGCCAGGACAAAATTCATTGGGCATTTCTGAAGTAGAGCCAGGGTTGCATAATTTAATTTCCCATCTCCTATTAAAACTTCCAGGCCTACCATAATCAGAATGATAAATGGAGAGTCATACGTCTTCTTTCCGACAGTAATGCCCATCAATACTTCAAATGCAAACAATTGTGACATCTGACTTTATAAAAATTACCTGGTGCACCAACACCACTTAATTAAATCATTTTAAAACTGCTTTTGTTACGTTTAATGAATGATATATTATACTGCAATGAAACATGCAGCAATACAAATACTTCACAATGCCAACAATTAAGGCTCACTTCACTTACAGCAATTGACAACACAAGTGCTCCTCACTCATTCAGCTTGTGCATTCCAAATGAACTGGTTAGCAAAAAGGGTGCTTCTTTGCTAATGAGTTTTGTAATCAAGGCATCTATTTTAATTTCAAATTGGCTAGATTGGGGGAAATTGCTGAACTAAATGACTGGTTCTAATTAGGATTATAAAAATATTCATCATGCCGCAGAATTAGCACAAGGTCTTGATTTACTGACATTTGCATATAGCTTTAGTTTAAGAGTGGAAAAAACCTCCTGATAAATTGTCTTCCTTTTAATGAATTGAACAAACACTATATCTGTTTTAGTCGTCCTTTCATTTAAAGGCACTGATACATATTCATGATTTGTAAATGAAGTTAAGTGATTTCAATTCTTCAGTTCATTATCATATTGAAGAAGAGACTTCTGTAAATTGCCTTTAAATATTCCAAATCTCAAGGGTTTGGTGTGGGGTTTGGTTCTTTTTGTTTGGTTTATGTTTTTTCTAACTTTACTAACATTTCAGTTTATCTGTTTGATGGAGCCCTGCCTGTCTGGGAGAGCTGCTGGCAGGTGGCTTGTCCAGCAACAGACACATGATATGTTTGCAGAACCTGATGTTCCCAGAGGAGTATTCAAAAGGCGAAGAGATGAAAGGCTTATTTGTGGTTAAGTCATGGGAACAGGACTCTATCTGCGTTCAGTTCTGACTTTGTTATAGTCCTCAGTGGTGGTTAGGCAGTGAAACACTTTAATGACCTGTGCCTGAATACACCAGAGATACTCAGGGGACAATACTTTGTCTGTCAGCCTCACGTTTAATTGCAAGCACTCTCAGGCAGAGATTGCTTCTTAATATGAATGTGCAATACAATGGGCCAGTCAGTATGGTAGGGGTTTCTATGAACAGTTACTATAATATGGCTCATATTAAACATGAAACATTATGTGTTCCTTTATAGCTGGGCAACATACTCACTTTATTTCCTTCCTCAGTATGGTAGGCCTGTAGGAGTAATTGTTATTATAGCAGCTTCCTCAATCTCTTTCATTTTTGGGTGAAGAAAAGAATGCAGTAGGTGTGCCTCCAGCTTCACTCTGTGGGGTGCTCAGATGTCAAGTGATTGGTGCAAGATAAATCTGAAAGCTGAGCATTGTGTCCACAGGACTGGAACCACAGTCATTGTTGCTCTTCAGATATCAATGAACCATGATGAGAAATTAGCCCTGGTGTGTTCTTTCATATCATACAATGTAATGGTGATTCTACCATGAGAATCCATGCAGGAGCAGAAAGAGCTTATTTTCCTTGTTAGAAGTAATGTTCACATCTTGCTAAGAAGAGTTGAGTATTATTCAAGAGGTGCAGTCTCGAGCTGTTGTTGATAAAAGGAGTAGTTACTCACACTTCTGACAACTTCTGACAACTACAATTACATTTAAATTCCAGGACCAGGAGTGCTGCTGAGGAGCAGGTAACAGGTCTGCGTGCCTGCTGATTTATATCAAAATGAGATGTGAGGCAGCCACCAACCTGCCTCTCCTCATCAGCACCATACCTCAGCTCCTAAGGAAAGAAAACCTACAGGCCTCGGCCAGAGTCACGTCTCACTTCAGACATGCAGCAACTCCCACTGCTTAGTTTCAGCATATTGCAGCATCAGCTGCTATCCTGGAATTGTATTTCCAACAATAGGAGTTCCAGCTCAGAGTGAAACATCCTCAATTGAACGCAACCCAGAAGGCCCCACGTGCCTATGGTTCTGTATGGGGCACAAAATCTGAGACCAAGGAGCACTTACTGGAGCCATTCAATACAAGACTGGACTGGTGCTAGATAATCACATCTAGGCTCCCTTTCCCACAAAAGGTTGGACCAGATGATCTTTTGAGATCCTTTCCAACTTGGATTGCTCCATATGTCTGTGAAAATAGCTCATCACAAAGAATCCCAAGGATGAATGACTGCTTGGAATAAGGTGCCTATATTTCTAGAAGCAACTCCCTCTGGATTTCTCTGGCAGCACCCTGCCCAACTGAACATTGCCAGAAAAACCCCAACCAAACAACCCCACCTTTAGTTGCCTTACTGCCCTATGTCATACTGGGAGACTGGGCCTAAATTCCAGGAGAGAATTTTACCTGGAGCAGAAACACTGCCTTCATGGCTCTGGTTCTGTGTCTAGCACATTAAAAAAAACAAAAACAAAAACAAACAACCCAAACTTTCTCATGTAGTCCCAGTGTTATCTGTGATTTTTTTTTTTTTAATAAATTCAGCAGTGTCTAGTCAAGATAGTCAAGGCAGTGACATGCACTGCATTCAATTTTCAGATGATAATTTGCCACCTCTCCCACACCAAAAGAATCTCCCGTCAGACCTGATACTGTCTGCCAGGTGCAACTTGGTGATACAGCAGATTGTTATCTTGCACCTCTTATTTATCACATCATTCGAAGAGATAATGAGACACCCACTTTCTTTTGTTGACTCTCTGCTGAAGATTAAGCCCTATGGAGGGAGAAGCCCCTGACTGCCAAACTTCTTGCTTATCCAGTGTTCTCAACTTTGTAATGGTGTAGCTGGGGAATTTAAATTGGTGTATTAATGAATTATTTTGTCTCTTACCTATTCCCTGCAGGTTCCAAATCACAGTTTGGTCTGTAAGGAAGAGGTGGAATTGTATCACTTTGCATACCTGGGGTTTTTTGCTCTTAACAATGGTGATTTGAAATATTTTAAATATCTCTCTCCCTATTCACTAATATTTTCTCTTTTAAACAAAGTATCTTTTTAAAATTATCTTTTAAACAAATATTCATGCAGGAGAGTCTTGCATGTTGCTCTGAAACTTTCAGTGTCATTCTGAGAGAAACTCCATGGAGTTGGAAACTCTCTTCCATTTCTACCTCCAGACTGATCCATTCCCCAGAGAGGTATCAGAGTGTGGAAAGTTTTGCTTATTGAGAATTAGTTGGTCCCTTGGATAAATGAGACAAATAATCAGACACTCGACACAGTAGCATCAGAAATGTATGATCAACTCAAGATATTCCTCCCAGTTGTACCCACTGTGAATGGCAGTAATGAAATCTGTACCTTAAGCTTGTGCTGGGAGACTTGAAGCTTCCACAGCACTCCATAGAGCAGTTCCCCAGGCTTTCCAAGAGACAATATTGCACCTTTTTCATATGTTCTCCTTCTCACCACATTTTGATACAAGGGTTGTTTAAAATGGCTTTCTATGTATTTTCTGCAAATACCCATGAAAATTGGAGGCTGCAGGCCCATTTTCCCTCTGTACTGGGTGATATATCCAAGTGTCAGTATGGACACTCCCAGTGAGACCCAGTCTGACCTGCAGCAAACCGTCTGTAACATTTACATAGTGTCCACCTTCTGCCAAAGGCCATTTAGGGGGCCATTAACAGAACCAATGCGTGCACACATCAGACTGCACTATTTTATCAATAAAGTAGACACACACACACACAAAGCTACTGGGAAGAGATCCAAGATTTTCAACTCACAAGATGCACTTAATCTCCCAGGATCTGATAGTCACACAATGTCACACGGCTGCTCAGGGGGGAATAGTAAACACACCCATGTTTGCTTAAAGCCCTGTAAAAATTCCTCCTGCCTGTGCTTTACATGCTGTGAGAAGACATCAGGGTCTATGAACTTGCTACATGTTCCTGCCCACACACACAGATTTCTTGGCTCAGCCATGCTGCACTTTTGGGATGATACAGGAGAGTTAGCAAGGCAGAGGAGGGCCCTAATTGGCTATAAAAATTAAGAACAGGAATGATACGCTGTGTTGACTCATACGGAGGAAGTATCTTCAATAACTCCTTGGATACTACAAAGACATAACAAATGGTGGTAACTGTGATTTGTCCTTAAATCAACAAAGTAACCGGCACCCACACAGCCATCTATCTTTCAGAAAGCCTACTGAGCTCCCTCTCACTGAATCTCTTCCCAGTACTTGCCCTAAGCAGAAAAAAGCAGGGCAATACCTATGCGGGAGCAGTAATAAAAGATTTGGTGACTGAACTGCTTTTGTATTCAATTATTTCAGTTGTGTAGAAGTTAGCTAATTGCGTAGAAGTTAGCTAAAAAGAAGGAGGAATGTTTAGGATAAAACAGTCATTAAAAAAGAGTCATGAATCACAGCCATAGACCTGTAGGTCAGAAGACCTTAGAGGAAAACTTTTTAATGGGAAGATCCAAAACACTGACTATTTTTATTTCATACCAAAACTTTAATATTGTTTTCTGCTTTTTATAAACAAAATAATTTTAAAATCTTTTGATCTAGGCAGTTAGCAAATTCATTATTTGTAGACACACAAACTGTTGGCATTTCATTTCACTGCGTGGAACAACATACTAAGAAAAATGGATTTTCAGATTCATCATTCTCATAATTTCTGAGCTGACCACAGCTTGCTTAAAACACCACATTATTATTATTATTATTATTTTGAAATTGAAAGAAAACTAATAAGAAAAATATTAATCTGAAATATATCTTTTAATCTAAGATATGAAATTAATTTTCCAACTTGTTTACTCATTCACAGTTATAAGAGGATAGATTAGATCTTCCCTTAATAGTTAATGTTGCTGGGAGTCAAATTGTATGTACTTGATTTGTTTTCATATTTATTTGCATTTTTAAATCTGCCCCTAAAGAAGTCATTAAAATAGAATTTAAGGGTCAAACACACTTCTAAAACTTAGAGTGGTGGAAGAATATGGTGTCCCACTGTAGCAGTGGCTGCACTGCAGAGCATACAGCAAGTCACCTTCCTTGTCACAGTATCTGTGGATGAATATTACCTGCAGGTTACAGGCTAATGATAAACTTTCTATTTTATTGCTCTCTCATGCATGAAATCAGAAGTGTTTCAGAGCCGTTTTATCCCAAAAAATGGACATATGAAGTGAGAAAGCAAGCACTATTTGATCCAGCTCCACCTACTTTATGTCAGGCCACTTCATGCTGGCTCACAGGAAAATGGGCACAAAAACAAAGGACAGAGGAGTACAGGCAGAACTAGGCTGCAGTTGGAAAATTAGCCCCTGACAGCATGGCATCCCTTTGGATAGCCTCCCCACAACTGCAGAGCACTACTGCAGCCTCTCTAGCCACTTGTTTTAGAAGCTCTTGATATCTCTTTTCTGGTGAGCAGCAGAGAGATCAAATGATCGTTGCCACTGGTGTGATCCCATACCCATATCCAGGAGAAAAGGCATGGCACAGTAGAGTGGGAAGGTGTGAGATCCACATCTGGCTTCTAGAGAAAAAGAGAACAACCACAACAATCTTATGAAGATGCAAAAGACATGATGAATATTCTTAATTACATGGGACTTAAAGCCTAAAAGACACTTTATTCTTGCACCGGCCTAACCTAAGAGAAGGAAAAGGCTGACCTCTGGTTCCCACTCGACTGTGGCAGTGCCCCTGTTTCCAGACATGCAGGAATGCATTACACTGGCCTCTCAGAAGATTTCATCTGGGGATTTCACGTGGCACTGCTGTCAGGTTCTAACAGCACTGCCCATTATCTCAGTATCGGCTGTGACTGCAGTGAAGCTGCGTGATCCTGAGTCAGTGACAGTTCTTTCACAACTCTTACTAACCCAAGACGTGGCTCAGCACAATCTATACCTCGGTTATGTTAAGCAAACATTTCAACTGGGAAAAGCACTGCTCCATGGTTCTATTCCAGCACTTCAGGCCATCCTTCTGACCAGTGAAGAAAAGCATCATGAGTGGCCTTGAATGCAAAGGCAGACATAAAGGAAAAGCCTGAACTTGGCATTGCTCATTTCCATTTGACCAACAAGCTGCAGACCACCTCATCTTTGCTCTTACACTTTGAACAATTTTATTCAGTTTCTGTGATAAAATGCAAGCAGCTTCAGGGTGTTTCTAGCTCAGGTCATTTTTCTTGTCTTTCTCCTGGACATAAGAAAGCAGCTGAGATGTGCACACAGATTATTTTGCATTAGTTTGAACGATCAGAAGCAAAAATGCTCCTGGCCTGCTATTGCTGTACTGGATCAGGGGAGCATAATTACCACCTCACAGTCAGTCACATGTGCCTACTGTGTATTTTGATTTCTCCTTCCAGTGGCTAACCAAAAAAAAAAAAAAGATTGCAAAGCTCTACAAGTAGGAATACAGTGCTTCAATACAAGAGCAGATGCTCTGCACTCACTGCAGATGGATCTCTTTGCAAATGCACATTCAGGATGTCTCATTTGGCTTCTCACATACATGACTCCCTCATCAGATGCCTGTTTTCTCCAAGCCTCTCTGTATAAACACCAGGATCATGCACAATCACTACCTCCAGTTTAGAAGTGGCATCAAGCCATTTTGTGACATCAAATAAATAGATTGGTCTTTCCAGCCTACTTCAAAATCCCTGTTACACTGATCCTCTGAGTGCAGAAAACTATTTGACATTTGACTAACTCCTTCATACAGTAAAGACTTGATACTATGAAAGGAGTGTATTTACAATAGCTTTGTTCTTGCAAATGTCATTCAAGAATCATCAGTAGCACAGCAGCAAAACACCTGGTGCCTGCCACAGCATTCTGTTAACAAGTGGGAAGCAGAGCAACAGGAAATTATTTGATTATATTCTCAGTAACTAGTTCGATAAAAACTTGCACCAGCGTTTCAAATGCAATTCTCAAATAGAGAGGCATAGCATTTTAGCTCTACTGTTCCTATACCTGGGATGTGAGACTGACTAGTTTAGAAATCTTCAACAATAACTGCAGGAATTGAAAATCCCACCCAGAACACATGCCCACACCTGACAGGTTAATGCATGTGTTTGGTTTATGTGGAAATGTTTTCACAGCAGGGAGGGGTGGCTTCCATGAAAAGTTGCAAGAAGCTGTGCAAGAGAGCAAACACCAGCCAGCTCCAAGATGGACCCACTGCTGGCCCAGGTCAAACCCATCAGTGACAGTGCTGGCACCTCTGGGATAACACCTTCAAGAAGTGAGGAAAAAACAATTGACAGCTTCAGTCAGAGAGAAGTGAGAATATGTGAAAGAAACAGTGCTGCAGATGCCAAAGTCAGTGAAGAAGTGGAGGTGCTCCAGGCACCGGAGCAGAGAGTCCCCTGCAGCCCACAGTGAAGACCATGGTGAGGCAGGCTGACCCCTTGACCCCTGGAAGGGTCTGGACTGGCAGGACAGGTGAGCCCATGGGGACCCACACTGGAACAGTCTGTTCCTGACGTCTGCCTCCCATGGAAAACATCCGCACTGGAGTAATTAATGAAGAACTGCAGCCTGTGGAAAGGATTCACATTGGAAAAATTTGTGGACAACTGTCTCCTGTGGAAGGGCCACCACGATGGAGCAGGGAAAGAGTGTGAGGAAGAAGATGCAGAGACAACGTGTGATGAACTGTACTCAGCCCCCATGTCCTGGCCCCCTTTGCTGCTGGGATGCAGGACAGAGAGAAAATTGAGTGAAGTTGAGCCTGGGAAGAAGGGAGGGGTGATAGAAAGGGGTTTTAAGATTTAGTTTTTCTTTCTCATTACTCTACTCTGATTTGATAGAGTAGCGTAAGATAGAGTACAGTAGAGTATTGACAGGTAATAAATTCAATTAATTTCCCCAGCTGAGTGTGTTTTTCCCATGATGGTAATTGCTGAGTGATCTCTCCCTCCCCATATCTTGACCCACAGGCCTTTCATTATATTCTCTGCCCCCTGTCCAGCTGAGGAGGGGAGTGACAGAGTGGCCTTGATGGACACCTGGCATCTAGCCAGGGTCAACCCACCAAAATGAGGAAAACTTAGTGGTTATTCAGTATGTTTTTGCTTTCCAGAGTCTAGGGATAAGAGAAACATAAAAGAGGAAAGATAAAAGCTTGGCAAGTGTTAAACTTTGTAGAATTTGTAATTTGACCATCCAATCTGTAGTGGGGACTGCTGCTCCAGAACTGAAGCACGCATCTCCTCACCCATGGCACTTTACCACCACAATGCACCTGCTCTGCTCAGCACCTTTCAAGGCAGACGAGTGCTATGTAAGAGCAAACTTGGTAAGGACAAAGTAACAGACTGGAGATGTCTCGCTCACAGAAGGCGCTGCAAAGTGGCTTAAAAGTGGCACAGAGGAGTTTGTCATCTGTTGCTGCTCCCTGATTCCCAGTTTGCAAGCAGAATGAGCACCCCTCAATGCTCAACAGCCAGCTGTTACAGACCAACCCAGCCCGAGTGCTCCATCCTCAGAGACAGCTCAGAAATCTGCGCCTACAAATCAATAGATTTTTAGAACAGCTCCATATGTCATGTCAAATCTCTAATTCTTTTCATCTTTCATAGTATCTCCACTACTGAGGTTTCCACACCCATCATGATCACTGTAACACTCAGCTCCTTTTAGCAAACTGGCTTTGGAGTCACTGCATGGCTTTTGAGCACATTTAAACCTGCAAAGTGAGAATAGCAAAGCACACTATAAATTCTTCATCATGTCTGAAAGGGAGCAGTTCTAGACAATATCCCTTTCAACTCCTAGCTCATAGTCATTGAAACACTGAACCAACTGCTCACCTTTTGATCCAGACTGTAGGCCAAGATCCACTCCTCCTGCTTGGGGTGGAAGAGCAAGCTCTGGATATAGAAGTTCAAACGGTACTTCTGGTAGGTAGCCCCTTCATCAGAGCTGATGAGGATGCTGCTCTCAATCTCTGGATCACTAAGAAGCATGATCTAAATAGAAAAATGGAGGGAAAAGAGTGTTAATGGAAAAGGGAAACTGAACATCATTTAAGAGTGAGGTCATACAGCACTGACTCCTATTAGATGTATTCAGAATATCACTCAATAGCGTAACAGCCCATAGAATTAGGGTGGGTTTTTAGCCTTTCAGTTTCATTTTATTTGGCAATTCATTTGCTGATATATTTGGCAATTCCTTTTTTTCATATTATCTGGATAAATTCAGAAAGCCCAGCAAGAATGAAAAATTCTGTGTATCAAAGTTGATTTTGTTTGGATATAGGAACATCAGGCAGCCACACCAGGCGTTCCTGGATCCTTTTCTCCCTACCTTTTCTGTCTACCACCTCTCACCCAGTGTGGAATCCTCCCTCCAAAAGTAAACAACAGAGCATTCCTGAGATTTGAGTCTCATTATTTGGCAGCTTGCAGTGCCATGAATGAGAGCATCACCTCTCTGGAAACACAGAATGCCTTCCTGGATCAGCTACTGACATCTGGGTACAGTCCACATGCACATGTGCAAACACTGATACAGTCTTGTATATCACACTCCCAATTTGTACAGCAAGAGACATTCATTCAGTCAGTGAAAATATAATTTTCCCCAGGCACAGGAAAGTGTATGACCTCAATTTGTACAGGGAGGAAAACACTTCTGAACCTCTAATTTTAATTAGAAAATTATTACCGATATTTTAAAATGGGTTGATTCCGCATTATCAGATGGCAAACTCTGCATTAACATTATTGAGAAAAATGTTGTGGAAACATTAACACCATCTTATTAACATCTGGAGAAAACGACTTCACATTAAAGCAAATATCAGTACCATAAAATAAAGGCAAACAGTCGGAAATAAATTAGAGCTGTTCTAAACACAGCAGGTTGTTGATACAGCAACTGAATCAAATATAGAAAGTGTCTTTAAGCAGGAAAAGAGATCTAGGAATGACCTTTTTTTTGCTCACTGCAGGATGATCAGATAGCTGAGATCCACTACAGTTTTGGTTTTTGTCCACATTGACTTCTCTTACACAACTTCATAGAGCTCCAACTTCAAGACTACAATGGGGAAATACATTAAATTTGACAGCAAAAATCAGTTACAAGGAATGATAAAAACCCTTGGTATGTTAGACCTTCATCAAGCAAAAAATTTCAGTGCTTGTTTAATCTTAAGCACCTCATTAACTCCATGAAGTCACCAAGGGAAAGGGAGTATAATGTAAATGGCTTCTGATCCTGTCCATTAAGAAATGAAAAGCTGAACTAGAAGTGAACTTTTTCCCAGGGTGAAGCCATCTGTATGAAACCAGCCTGATGTCAAAGCACCCTCAACATCCCTCACACACGACTCACCAGCCCCAAAATCAATCTCCAACCATTCCCACAGGAAGCCACACCACAAGCCATGAAGAAGTGCACTTGAATTGTGCTCCAGTGCACGGTCTGGGGAACAAGAGATGTTCTCATAGGCAACTGACTTCCTGGGAACTAGTCTGAGGAGAGGCCTCCAAGATCTCCACCTAGAAGGAAGCTTTGGTACATTTCTTCTTTCAAATCAGATCAAAATATCGATTTCATTATGCTCCAAACAATAACAATTTCACAACTATTTGAAGACATTTTTTTCTGTCATTTTTGACTTAGACTGAAAAGACATTTTATACCCCTGTTCACCTAAAGCATATTGCCTGTGCTAGAGAACTATAACATAGTTATATAAAAATCACTTTCTTGTATGGAATGAAAGAAAGATGTAAGCCTGCCCATTCAACAAGACAATCCAGACAGATCTTATATTTAACACAAAGGATACTTCAGGAATAAAAATATTTTCCACCTGATGTTATAGAAGACTAGAAAGTTAATAATGCCATATATCAAAAGGTCACTGCTGGAGTTCTGTCCTCAAATAAGGAGGACAAGACAGCTAACAGTGGCATGGACCTGAAGTGGCACACACACAAAATATCCCCTCTGCCCTTTCACACACAATCTGCAGCACTTCAGTGAATAGCTCAAGAAATGGTCATGTGAGACAAGAAAGGCCGTATTTGCACCAGATGGTTCACAAATCTGGCCAATTTGTTCTTCTGGATGCATAACAGTGGTTGCAAAATCAGATAATAAAGCCACCAAGCTAGAAAAGGTGGAAGAACATAACAGTTATATCTAGAGGTGACATCACATAAATTGTGCCCCGTGCCTTCACCCAGTTCCCATATCCATTCTCCATCCTTCAAATGGAGAAATGAACACACCCAACATGCCTGCTGTCATCCATTGTCCCAGGAAAAGGCTGATCCTACCCAGAGAAGGACAGAAAAAACAGGAGGTTCAATCAGAGTGAAAAACAAAAGCCCACCAGCAGCCACACAGCTTGAGCTGGCACACACGCTTGTTACATGGCATGCAGAAAAAGAAAGTGAGCCACTCTGGGCTTTTCTTTCTTTATTGTTTCTATTTTTCTCATGGAAGCTATAGGGGGAGGGAACTTTTGGCAGGGGAAATAGCAGGACATTTGTCAAAGGCCTGAAACCACCACTTCTCATTACGGGACCAGAACGAAGGATCTACCCCAGTAGTGATTTAGATTAATCACTTTTCATTAAGAGACAATAAACAAACTCCAGTCAGAATGAGCATTTCTACTAGCAACCCGTGTTGCCATTTATAATTGCCATAAGGAATAGCAAAGGAGCACCAGAGAGTTGTCAAATGTAATTTATAGGGGTTTAAGATCTAATCATTTTCTATAATATTAAATTAAATACCAGCCTTTATTTAAAAGGAAATTACATTGTGTCTTTCTACATTCTAGATTGTTCATATATATAGGCATGTATAAAACATTCTTTTGAGTTTATTTTTCCTCTAGTTTAAGTGGAGAGGGGAAGGGGAGGCAGGACTGGTTGCTGCCAATGGTAAGCCATTGGAAACATACTTGAGATGAGTTAGTTTATGCTACATACCTTTTCCTGACCTTCAAAATCCAGTGAACAATGAATGGCAAGCACCAGACTGAACAAAACAGGCCGAAAATCAGACTGAACTTCATAGAGTTCCCTAGGAATGGATGCAGAGGAAGAGAGCTGTCTGGGACATGGTGCATCTCCTTCAAAGCAGGAGCTTTGGGGCAGTGATGACACACACAGAGCTGTTCTGAAAGAACTCCAGGTGGGCAGAACACCTGACACCAGTGGGGAAGCACATCGAGAGAAGATGCTATGGAGAGACCACCTTGAAAGAACACTTACTACAGTATATGGACTGAGATCTTCAGTACTTGAGCAGGGAACATATCCAGCTCTGAACGCTTCAAGGGGATCTGTCCCAGGGAATAAACAGCACAAGCTGCAGGCAGGAAGAACAAGGAAGGGAGATGTCATACCTCTGCCTGCCACAATGTATTTGGTACACAAACCACAGCAGTAGTTAACAGTCACTCAGATTTGTTGGAGGTAGTGTAGAATCCTTAAAGGAGCTCAAATGCAGAAGCAGGGAGGAAGGAAAGTGACATCATATTACAGCACAAATCCACTAAAAAGTGATGCCCTCTGATGTGGCTAATGTAATAAAAACTAGCAGGATTTGTAACTAAGAACCTGAGTTCCTGCTAGCCAGACCAAAATTCCAGGTATGTCCCTGGGTTAATGCAAACACCTTCCTTGGTATTGCTTTCACACGGGCTATGTGCAGGTGGATGAGTTCAGATGGTGACGTATTCCTCTTCCTCTGTGCCAGGGTAGGCAGGCACAAAGACAGCTGTGATGTGGAATACTGAACTGTACAGCAATGAGGCAGCACACTGCTCACGGGCACAATGCTACAACATCCTCTACTGGCATGGAGATACAGGTAACCTGAGCACAGAGATTACTGCAGAGATCTGTTTTGTACACAGCTGAATTAGTTAATAAACCACCACTGGACAAAAAAAACCCAAAACAACACGCCACATAAATGGCATTTTTATTAATATTAGCTTTCAATGAATCCTTTTATTTTTCTCAACGAACATAAATTTTCACTGTAAATTACCAAAGCGCATCTCCCTAAATCAGCACAGACCAGTTTATAGCTGCAATAATCTGTAGCAATAGTACCACTGAGCTACATTAGCAAAGGAGCACCAGAGAGTTGTCAAATGAATAAAGAAGACAGGTTCAAATAAATGTCTTTTGTCCTGAGAAATAGATATACAGAATTAAACCATTGTGTACTGCCTCCTGATTCTCCTCTTCACTTTAATGCACTTTTCATAAGCAGTCCTTCTCAGAGGTCCTTGTCACATTCACCTATGTAAAAGCTATTCTAAAAAAAACATAAGCAAAACAGTCTAAAAAATAAACAAAAACAACAAAACACCTACAAATCATGCAAGCCTCCACAGCTACAAAAAAACCCCCAGTTCCTTAGCAAAATATTAGAATTTACTCTGTAGCACTGCATTATCCTCTCCTACAGCTGAAAAGGCAGTTTTGCCAGAAACACTGCTGCAAAGACAGAAAGTTGAGGTTTCATGTTTACAGGTTCATAGGGATTTCCATATTGAATGTGCTCAGCTTAGAAGTGAAAAGGCTTTTTTTGGCTTTTTTGGCCTCCCACTAGCCCTTCAACTCAGAAACACACCACATTCTTCCTAAAGCCTGGCCACATCTACATCATCAATGAGAAAACAAATCAGATTTTTATTTTTTTTTCTATTTTTCTTTTCCAATTTGATTTAAAACATTTAATGGGTTGTATGGTCCCATGACTCCTTCCCACAAAGTTTCATAGGAGCTTTGAATTTAAAAAGCCAAAAATTTTCAACAATTTATGCTGAAATGCCAGTGCAAATGGAATATTTCTGCTTTGTTTGGATTTTTGATGTCCTTTCCTCCTTTTGAAACTGAGAAATCAAAATCCACTGACATTTAAAGGCTTAAAGATACAAAAATAGTTTTCTTCCTTCAAAACATAAGTCCAATATGAGTTAAATACGAAGAGTTTGGAACTCTCATGGGAAAAGTAATTTTCTACATTGAAGCATTTTAGATTACGTTTGACCATCTGAAATTTCTCACTGGCAAATACTTGGTTATTCATTCCCCTCCCATTCTTTCTCTCTCCAACATCATTACTGCAATTACCTACCCTGCAAGGTAAAGGATGCCCTCAGAGGTCAGAACACAACCCAAATCTCTTAGAACACAGCTACACAGTGTATCTAAAGCCCTTCTCTGCCATTCCCATGGAGGACAGGTGTAACTCACTGCAAAGAAAATCTCATCTTTCTTTTTCCTTCTTTCGTCACTACATGCCATTTCAACTAAAAAATTTCAGTTTAATTAAACCAGCCCAATTTCCTCTGAGACTAAAAAGTGCTGGTGCCACAAGTAACTGCCTACTTACCAGCAAAAGTTACACCCATATAAATCAGCCAAACTAAAGGTGTCTTTGAATGATTTGCACTAGTTTAGAAAGCACACCTGAACTTTATACAAACTGTCACAGATGTTCAGAGATGGCTGAATACCTGCTCACTGCCCTGGAGATACACTGACCTCTGCAATAATCAGGGGGAAATAAACGCAACCTCTGTTTCCTAGTCACCAAGCATATCAGTCAGACAGGAAAAAATGGGACACGTCAGTGATAAAAGTCTGCTCTAGAGAGAAATCCTGTGTATTTGCATGCAAGAGAAGAATTTCACTCCATTATTTAGGGATCAGCAGCTGTGACAAGAGGGACATCTCCTCTCTGGGAAGCCAAACAAGACATCCATGAAGAGGCCAACAGTTTTCATATAATTACTTTATTTATTTCCCAAAAGGAAAATGCTCATTGCAAACCCTTGTTACAGAGTAGCCCAGATCTGGGACTCCTTCTTTCTTCACATGGCTCAAAAACTTCCTTAATGTTAAGGATAACCTGTGGCCATCAGTCAAGCAGTAAAGGGGCACTAAGCTTTCATGAGAGAGAAATTGTCTGGACCTAACCCGTTTCAACTTCTTGTAACTTCACTTCTTATTGCCCGAAATTTAACATTAATGGCAGATTTAATTAATGAATATAGCACCAGATCACCAACTCTCAGAACCGTAGTGCTGTAATCTTAAAGGATGAAGTGCACTGCACTCACTTTATAAGGGTTTATGAAGCATGTGTTATAAAACTACCTCAACCATAAGGCTTTTATACCTTGGCACTCACTTCAATACAATCCCATAAAACCCAAGCAATCTTTAAGTGTTAAAGGTGACTTTCACTACTGTATTTATTATTGGATAATGAAAAACGACTCAGACACCCACAGAAACTCAGCAATGAAATAAGAGTTTCCTGAGACTTTAGCATTGGGTCTGCGTTATACGTACCGTGACCAAAGAACCAAATAGCTCTCTCAAGACATTTTAGACACTTCACACTAACCTCCCTCCAGAACTTCCTTCCCATCAGGAATCCTTTGCAATTACAAAACAACCTCTACTCTGCAGAATCACATTGCTTGCCAGTGAACTTTTCAGATGTCAACAGTTATTTCTGTAAGCATTCAACCCCTCTGAAGGACCTCCTCCATAGACTCCTCCAGTTGTGCCAGAGACTGACAGCTCTCTAATCCATGAAATTGGTTTGAGAAGACAGCAACATCATGGGGAACCCGTGTGTGGGTTCCCCATCTTTGCAGCACTGGGAGAGAATGATCAGAGCACATGATGCTGTTCAGGAGACATGCGGGTTCATTGTCTCTGTAGAACATTTTGCCTTTTGTAGAGGGTACATAAAAGAAGAGAACCATTACCAGAAAGAAAGCAATAAACTGTAAAATGAAAACTTTTCTTTAACATAAAATAGCAGGGTTTTTGAAACAAAAGTGGGCATCAGTAGAGTGCATCAAATGAGGACCAGCACTGCTTTGTCTTCTCTGAGGAGATGCACACCAGCCCATCACACTTGTTTACAGACTGGTTAATCTTTTGTTGTCTTCTATTGTCTCTCATATCCAATTATACTTAGACTAAAATTACAATTAACTGTTCAGATTTGTACAAAACTGCAAGAGGCTGTTGTCACTGCAGCCATACCTGCCATAAATTGCCATATCAAAACAAAACACTTCACAGAATTCCAAGCTCACACAATCCCTTCCCTATGGAGAGGGCACTCCATTTTAATCACCACCTCCAACACCTGTGCAAGAGCACAGATGCACCATCCAAGAGGCCCTGAGGATCAGGAGCAAATTAAGGTTAAAAATTGCATATAAAGCAAGAGCTCTTCAAGGAAAACCACTCTGGCATCCTCACTGGCAGGTGGAAAATGAAAATATATCATGGCTGTAAGACACAGACAAAAATCAGAGCTGGGAAAAAGACATAGATACTCTAAGTCTGCCATTTGAACCTGCCCACGATGCCAAATCCCAGGCTAGATCCAATTTGCATGCACAGGAGTGGAATACGACATTGTCATAGACCCAACAAAGCAGAACATCTTTTCTTTGTTTTGCTGCTGAGCAGGTCAGAACAACATGACTCCCCTCTTCCTCTCCTCTTTTTGGCACTGGACACATGTACTTTTCACTTTTAATTACAAGGCACAGCAAGCATTTGCTTGTTAAATTTCAGGTGCCACTGGGGATGGAAGCCATCCAAAAAGCATGTGTTTGACCTGGCAAAGAATGACTGACTGGCAACAGCCACATGCTTGGTTGCAAAACCTTTTCATTGTCACAGCATGGCAGCCTTTATCCAAGGTTACTCCAGCCCATTATATTCTTGTTACAGCCGCACATTCTCCAGCTCCCCACAGATCACGGGAGCAAAGTGCTCTGCCACAGTATTCCCACCCTTCTGAGGCCACTTTGGTGCTGTTCAGCTAATTTGCCAAAGTCTTTTCTGTGCCGCAGCATGTTCATGCACAGTTCTCCTCCAGAAACTGCCAAATGGGTTACAAGCATCACCACTGGTTTTGTACATCCATTTTGACCAGCACTTCGATGAACGGGCCTGGACCAAAAGTCGAAGAAACCTTACCTGGTGACCTTAGGCACCAACCAGTGATTCCACACAGATACAGAGCCTCTGATCTACATTATATTGCTCTGGAGTATGGTATTTCTGCATAGCACAGTTCTGCATGATGCCCTTTTACGCTTTTCGACTCTACACAGGAAAGCCCTGGTTGTTACATCTGACACACTGTTTTGTGGTCACCAGCTTTTTTCCAGTGACAAGGAACAGCTCTGATCCCAAACTGTGTTCACAGAAAGAGAAAAGCAGCATTCACTGTTATAATTATATGCTATTTCAGTAAATGCAGGGTTGTGCTATTCTCCATAGAACTACAAAGTAATTTTCACCATTATGGTAACTTACCAAGTAAGCAGAAATAGTTACAGAAAATAATGTTATCAGTAAGGAGAGGCTGTGTGCACCACAGCTGCTGGAACTGAGAACACCATTTATATAAAAACACTCCTCTGATTATAGGTCTCACTTGGGAGAACACTTTACATGTGGGTATAAGTTTACTCACAGTAGTTGCCCCATTACAGAAAACAAAAAGATGTACATGGATAGTTACTCATGGGGGTAAACTTTTGCAGCCTGTATTCAGCAGTCTATTTCATTTGAGGACACTAGAGTGTTTCATGACTCTATAGAAAAATAAAAATCATGTTATGTATCTCCCTTGAGGCCATTAAATCTGAATACAATTTTAAATGCATCATTGCTTCTTCTTTGCTTACCCACTTTATTTTTCTGCTTTTTTAGTCAGATTGCAGAGTGAACATCAACAACAGTCAGCTTTATCACTGTTCACATCCAGATGCTTATGATCTATCTCAATTTACTTACCTGGCATCTATTACTTATTCCCCTCCCTGCCCCTAATGTACTTGTCTTCCAAACATCCTCTCACTGGAGGAAGTTCAGATGATAGGAGAAGGTGTCTCCGTTTTCTGGATGCAAGGCTGAGACCCTCAAAAATTAAAGGTTAAAGTTATAAAACATGATGGCACTGCAGTGCTCTTCATGGTAGCACTCAGCTCTAAGCTATCCCCTGAGATTGCAAGCCCTGCATGCTAACTCTGCTGCCAGAGATTCAGGTGCCAGATATGGGAAGGTTCTGGACCTAGGAACAGGATTCACAACTAGCAGCCCACTGGCTTTGACATTTTCCATTACATTCAATAATTAGCTCCCAGTGAAACAGTCCTTGCAGGTTTATGGTGGTAGTCTTGTCTGCAATTACTCACTGAGCAGGCGAGTGACTGCCCCAGTGACTGAACCACAGGTGCTACATCCCATTCCAACAGGGTCACTGGTACTTCACAGCCTGCAGAAAATCATGTTCTTCCCTTTCCATATCCCTTCACGCACACATGAGCTCTGGTCACTGCAGTGTCCTGAAGAACCAGTGTAAGAGGAAACAGAATTGGAAGAGGGCATAAGGGTTTTATCTCCTACACAACCTTGACACTTAGGTTCTAGAATCGACTGGCAAATGTCAGAAAATTGCCAAGCTTACTCCATCTTTCCACCCATTTCCAGGTCTTGAGCACTGCATTTCCTGCACCCATTCCGTTGCCTCTCTCATCTCTGAGCACAGCTGCTTCAGGGGTTTAGTGGCTTTCTTGCAGACATGTTTAAGGATCATGCTGGTCTCCCATGGAAAGGTTCCAAGGGAGACAAAAGATGTCAGACGAGCTTTTTTTGTCAGCAACAGAGAATTAAAATATTATAGAGCCCACTGTAAAAGGTAGCACCAATCTCTATTCAGAGACAGGACCGGTCTAAGTGCTGATTCCCTAGATTTATAAGCAAACTGCGGCTTGAGTTTTCCCTAACTGCATGTGTCCACCACTTAGAAAACCCCTGTCATTATTTTTGGAGTCCAGCAACATCTGTTTGTATACAATGAAAAAAGGCATCTTAGAACCAAGAGCGTGAAGGGCAATGAACTCTCACTAATGTAAAAAGAAGCCTCAAACACTCTATGGCATACTGAAATACCTCTCTAAGATCTAGCCCAGCCGAGCTCCATGCTGAAGAAAACTGATTCTAACACAGTCACAGAAGTGTTTCCAGGTTTCCCAGTGCTGCTTGGGATAAAATATTTTACAGAGAATTGATGGCACCAGAGCTGACATTAGAGTGACACTGTAAGAGGCAGATGTGCGTATGTGGCAGAAACTGAGACTGTGGCCAGCATGTGCCCTGCAGTCTCTGCTAATCTCGGCTGTTGAAATGAGAATTCACTCAGTAATGCTGAGCTTCTCTATTCCTCACTTAGTAAAAGAATGAAATAAAAGGATATTTGGCACTTGTTATTGGCTTTGGGGTCGGCAGGGGGTGGGGGGAGGATCTTCCTCAAAGAGAAATAAATAAATCTTGGTGAACCAGCTCTTATCACTAAAGATCAAGGTCAGATTACTATATGGTCTTCAAAAGGACCCACCTGCCCCTTTTCCAAGAGGTGCTCTCCACCCATTCTATTATTTTCCCTCATTTTTAATAACAGCACATAGTGAGTCACTATTATTGATTGATTACCCTGCTGTCTGTGAAGCACCATGCCCCTCCTCGTTAATTCAAAACTACCTCATTTTGCATACTTCATAAATTAATGTATTATTGGAGCTGCAGCAGTAAATGAGATAGCCATGTTTCAGAGAGTGGTAGGGAGGATGGAGAAAAGAAAAGAGTTTCATAAAACTGCCCTATATCAGGACCTGCAGCTGTGTTCACCCTGCTGACAGGCCACGTGGTTGATATAGGCAGGCCTGTACAAGGTGATGCCTCCTGACAGACCCTCTACTCCCTCTAACCAAGGCAAGGCACTCTGAAAGCTCACACAGCTCCACTCTGCCCACTTCATAAAAGCAATGGTCATGGTATATGACGAAACTGCAGCTTCACTTTAGTTGATATCATAACTCCTGATCTGTCCTTTAACACACTGGCTAAACTGGAGCCAACTACCTCCGTTTTTCTGATAGCCAGCTCTGGGCAGTTTACATCTGAATGTGAGTGGGACCTCTTCAGTTTTACCCCATTTCTTGTATTTACGATCTTGTAACATCCTTAAGTCCCCGCAGGGCCCTGACTGTAGCAATACAAGGTGAAGCAGGCAGAGAGTGCAGCAGGAGAGAGGGATTGAATTTTAGGAAGCCAGACAGAGCAGCCCTGTCAACAGACATGCACCAGTATCCTGCCAAGCCTATTACTCTTATCCAGTAACTGTCCTTTTGCTCCAGAAATTGTTTGCAATTTGGCATATGGAGGTACAAAGATGCAAAATACAGACGCATAAAGGTACACAAAGACAACCCTAACTCAAGTTTTGTAATATGTGAACATTTTTCCGTCATGAACGCTGAAAGGATGGCTTTTAGCGTAAATGGCTGTTTCTTTTTATACTTCTGTTCTAATCCTCTTCCCTTCAGCCCCATTAAATAATGCCATATGGGAGTATTTTGTTAATTATCTCAATTGCATTTATTTTTAGAAACAGCTGATAAGTAGTCGGTGTGGTTCAGTGGGTTTGGTTTTTTGGGGTTTTTTTTTTCTGTTTGTTTTTAAATGTATCTGCTTCTTCAGAGAACTAACTGATAAAACACCAGGAATCCCCAGTCTTCACATTCATGAATTCAGAGGGACAGCCTTCCCTGGAGCACAACAATCACACTGCCCCTGTTTAAGAAAGTGGAAAACTTCCATTGGGGGTCTGTCATAAGTTTGGATCCCTATTCTGTGTTATCTGTGCTGAAAAATGATCATCTCTGATATCACACATGTTGCATGACCTCTGTTTTTCTCTATGATTTATGTGAAGCCAGAAATGGTAAATTTAAAACCTGCAAGCACGCAGACAGTAGTTTGTTTTTTCTTTAGGAACAGGAGCTTACAGGTCAGGCCAGGTTCCAGTGGGGTATCTGGCATGCCAGGCCCACAGTCCCTGACTGCAGGAGGGCAGAAAATTCTCACAGGAGCATCCTGACTACCAAGATTCACAAGGAGGCACAATCACCAAATATAATAGTAATAATAATTTTTTAAAAAACCTAATAAAAAACCCTACACAAAAAAGACACAACAGAAAAAAAAAACCAACAACTAAAACACCAACCTGGACATACTGAAAAATATTTAAGAGTATTTATGCCTTTATATCTCAACGTTTTCCATTTATTGATCTTGAACCATGTTCAAAACACTAATAAACCAAGTCATCCGGCATCATGAAACTATATCTCTTACATAGGAAAGGTTAGAGAAACCTACTCTGAAAATGTGGCTTTGCTGAATTCAAAATAGAAAACATAAAACCCTTCAAAACAAGAAATTCCTAAAGTCCTCTTCTCAAAGTATTGCAAAACATCTGTAACTCAGGATTTCTTTCACACAGTTTCAGGTCACAGTTCTGCAAACATTTACAAAAATGATCTCTTTTCTCAGGTGCCAAATTCAAGCTGAATTAATTGGACAAGCAGAGAGAATCCCACGTGCAACAGCTCACAAGACTGCACCTTGTAGATAAAACACGTCATGTCACACATCCTCTCACTCTTCCATAGATGTTGTGGGTGACCTTGTGGAAATCATCTGTGCAACACCAGTAAGTGAAAAAAAAATATTACTTCTCCATTCATATTTTATTACTGTATTTAAATTTTCAGTTCTGGAAACTGAGTCTGACTGTCCCTGAAGTGTATTTATGAGATAGATACACTGAGATGTTACCCTGAATGCAGCCACATTTGTACAATCCACTGGTATAACCAGAGCAGGCAAATCTGAGCTCAGCTAAGCCAGGCACTCTGTTTCACAGCTTTCCTTTCTGCCCACATCAGCTCTGGACTGGGTATGGATTTCAGAGCTCTGAGAAACACAGGAACATCACACACAGCTCAATGGGTCCAGAGAAGAGGGACACACAGAGACTTTTACAGCTCCATTTGCAGCTCAGGTAATTTAGTCCCCGTTAATGGCAGCTGCAAAACCAAGGGCTGTTTAATGACTGTATTCCATTAGGCTGAAGGGAAAAATTAGGGATAAGAGACAGTAGAAACAACTTGTTTCATCACTCCTGCCCTGTGGCTCTAACTCAGCCCCATTGCCTTTGAGTTATAAATACATTCTCGAGATCACATCAGCAAGTGCCAGTTTGCAGCACAAACCCTTGATCACAGTGTCAGCACAATGAGGAAAAAGAGTCCAAGTCCAAATGGCTTTAGGATACTTCGGAGCTCAGTTCCTCACCAACAGCTCGGGATGCAGTCTTAGGAAAAAGCAGCAGATGATTACTGGGAGCTGCTGCTCAGCATGGCAGCTCAGTTCAGGTTGGATTAGCAAGCATCAGGTACGTGCTGGAATCTCTGCCTCATCAACCTATCACATGTTTGATGAGTAAGGAGAAAACAAAATGCTATAGAATTCCCTTTGGGAGCATGTAAAATGAAGGCAAAACCAAAATAAGTTTGAGCCATGGTTCTGCCCTGAGGCTCCAATCACAGCTGAGGAATTCCCTTTGAGATACAGAAGGCCGGGACAGGTTTTGCTCTCAGTTACTTTCCAAACGAGCAAGAAGAAATAAAGAGGAGGTCAAAGTGACATGTGCTCATTTCGGGATCTCCCGTTTCTGTAAAGGGAGGTGTCACTCCCAATATTCTAGCTAGTCACCAGTCAGGCAGATGCATTCCTCTGCAATTAGAGTATTACAGACAATTAATTTCTTCCTTCATTAACCTGAACAGCGACACAGCATTGCTGTCTGCCCGCTCATAAACAGTTGCTGCACTTCACCCCCAAGAAACTGAACAGAAACAAACAAATCTAATTAGATTTATCTTTCAGAAATTCTTACTCTCTAAATACCTCTAAACATTTCTCCTTCTAAAGGGCCATGTTCAGAGGCATGATGAGGTATGAGAGGCGCAGCATGACTTTGGCTTATACAGCTGCAATGCTTTGTACTGCCCCTCCATTTTGAGTCTGTGACAACTAAGAAACTAGTCTGAAAAAACATTTTCTCAAAACTCCTTAACTGAGCACCATAACTTTATTTCTGCTTTATTCCATTTGCAACTATTCAAACCGTTTAGCTGGAAGGTCTACCTCTAAATAAAACCTAAAATGCTTCTATTCTGGTTTAAAGGAAAAATGGGGGGAGCCCTCATTTCATTCACTGCACCTGGGTGATGTCTCTGTTCAGACAGTCAGCATAAAAGGCTACAGACCTTTTAATTCTTCAAGTCATCACCTGCAACAATGATTGTAATAGCTCAGGGGAAAAGCTGAAAACAACTGCAGCCAACTGAATTGCAAAGCAAATTCATGAAGAAAGGTATTTCTAAGACATCAGAACTGTCACCTCAGATCTTAAGTGCAATCAGGACCTCCAGTTTATCCACACCTTATCTGAGCAATGCTCTGTACAGGAAAGTGGGTTTGGGGTTGATTTGTCAGAGCTGTTATTCTCTTCCTTTTTCCTCTCTTTCTTTTAAATTCTTTAATTTCTTTTAATTTCTTTAACTCAAAAAGAAGACTGTCCACAGTATTCCCAAGGGTACAGAAAAAAGTTTCATAGAGAGAACTGGGTTTTCAACTAAACAACATCTTCACCAAGAATAAGCACTCCTCACAGAATATTTCACGGGAAAATGTAATGCCTAAAACCTGTGGTTCAACAATTCCTTGAGATTCAAAGTGGCACCTCTGTGCCTGAAAGGAGCGGTGTTTCAGAAATATGGAACTTCAATTCTTATCTTCTTTCTGCACCCTTTGGAAGGGCTTTACATCCCTCTGTGAGGCATCAATTCTAAAATGAACCCTGTTATTGACAACCAAGAAGAAAGCAAGTGTTCTCACAATAGGGGATCTCACCCAGCAGACCAACTCATGCTAGAAAATAGGGAATCACAGCACTTCTGCTCCAAGCAGTTACATTTTGAAGTGCAGCCAGTTAAGCAAAGAATCACAAGCCTAATATTTTTGTGGAAATTATTCAATTTTCTAACAGAATTTTTTCAGCAACCATAAAGAAAAAAGAGAATTGGGATAAAAAGAAACTGGAAATTTTAAAAGTCAAGAGAAATGTTCCTATTAAAACAGAAGAGACTTTTTCCCTTAGTGTTTTGGAAGAAATAAACAATTCTAATTCCCAGACCGCTGTGAAAAGCTGCCTCTAGTAAAATGTAACTAACGCCCAAAATACGGCATTAAATTAAAGGTCAGCAGGGAACCGAGATCTCTGCCCAGCAGAGAGTAAGCAGCTTTTTGTCATATCCCCAAAGACAGACAACAGGCTACAGAGTAGAAAAGCCAAAGCTAAGCATTTTGCTAATTTCAGCTTTTCAGAGCACTCAAACATCTGCTGTTAAATCCCATTCATCTGCAAGGAAGGGGTGCTGCTAAACAAGTATGAAAATTTCTCCATTCTGAAGTTCACCACGAATCACCTGCTTGTTGCAACCTATTTGGCAACTGGACAAAGCAGATGCTTCACATGTGGTCTTTCTCTCAGGCCAACAACTGGGTGGGCAGATGCACTGAAGGGGAAGATGTGCCCTGGAATACACTCTGCCTATTAGAGCATCTTCACGGGTTTGGAAGTGTCAGCACTGCAGGCACTTGGCTTCTCACCTGAGCTCAAACAGGAACTCTCAAGAAAGCCAGACCCCAGGACTTCAGAGCTGTCTGACTGCTAGGGGTGATGATCACCTGGAATTTCATAGCATTAAGGAGAGCTCAATGTAGATTTTTCTGATCCAAACACCAGTGCGTATTGAGCAAGTGGAAGGAGAAACAGCCCCACCAGCTGCAGGAGAGCAGATCCAAGTCTGGCAGTTTCAACTCCCAGCAGTAGAGGCTTTCCATACACTTGCAAAGCGTTGTGAAACCCTGAACTTGTTAGTTCTTGGGGGAAGGGAATTAGCGGAATGACAGCTCCACGGAAAGATGAAGTAGTCCTGGCTCACGGCAGGGAGTGTTTTGACTACGATGCAGCCAGAGTCTGCAGATTCACAGCGGGCTGCAGAATGGTTGGCAGTTCCCTTACGACAGCACCCAGGGTGGTCTTAAATTACCAAGGTGGCCCTGACCGCTATAAATGATACCTGAGAGGCAGGAGCAGTCATAGCTGGGAAGAAAAATTCCCAGCAACTTTCTTTGGTATGTGCGTGTTGTTATACTGATTTAATCATAACCGCAAATGTCAAATTGCACGAGGGTAGTGCATTTTCCCAACACCTTCTGTGATTTCTAGGAAATGGACACCCCTCATCTCGGCTCCAAGAGCAGCCATCAGCAGGCTGGGTAGCACCTGGGAGCAGGCAGGAGCTCTGGGACCCAGCTCTGCACCACAGCCAAAGACATCTCCGCTCAGTCTTTGCTCTGTGCCTTGGTTATCTCTGTGCATGAGGAGGGTGGATGTCACCCAGTGGCAACATGTAAAAGCCAGAAACAGCTACAGACTAAATCTGACCTCCAAGAAATAAAGCACAGGTTTCCAAAAAAATTAAAATATTCCCACCAAAGTTTTTCAAAAAAATAAACCAGAAATGAAAGGCTTTTCTTTTAAAAGAAAGTGAAATCCCAGCTTTTACATCCCCCTGCCTCATAATTGAGTCCAGGGTTATACCACAATTCAGGTAAATTATGTTTATATAAATGGCATCTGGCTGAATGCATAATTTCTATTTAACAGCTGAAAAGAGGCATTTTGGGTCTTCAAAGAAATCTGACAGGTAATTCCCACTGTAGTTCTGCAGGGTAGCTGAGAAGTAATTATCCTTCTCACTAGTAAATCAATTAGGAATGAATGTATAGAAAGCTTTTCTCCTCCTCCAAGTAAGTGCTAATCCTCTAAGCACCAAAGAGAAAACAGGGCCAGCAACAACGTGCAAACCCATCAGAAATCGAGAGGAGCTGCGAGGCATGCAGGCTCCAGTCAGTGCCTGGGAGTGAGCGCCTCAGGGGGAAGCACCTTGCCTGGAAAGGTCTGCAGGGTTCATGTGAGCGCACAGGCTCTGTGCATGTGTTGGCACCTCCTGCCCCACTTCCTGCCTCAAGCAAAGACCTCCTCTGCAGCTCACAAGAGATCGCTGCATCGCGTTCAACACGGCAGCACTTCTGCTGCTGAAGGTGAAACACAAGGGAAGTGGGCTTTTTCTGCTGGATGCAACTGATTCACCAATTGCTTTGTGATTCAATACTGGCAGTTGTCCTCAGGAGCCCAGCAAAAACATTCTGCCTAACTTCCCATGCCACGGGAACAATATTCACCCCGAGGGACTGGGAATGCACAACCCAAGTGCAATTTTGCAGTGCAGAACCTCAAGAACCAGTAAGAGGAGTGGGTGGACAATAAACCCAAACCTGAATTTGACAAATTTCAGATGCTCCGGTCCAGTGACACCTTGTTCAGACATTTCTCAAGTGCTACATGAATGTCTGGATTTGCTTTGATGGTTAACAAAGCAGAGTTCAGACAGACCAGCTGTTTAAGCATGCACAGTAACAGTGCTCATCTATTTAGCAGAGGTAGAAAGAATGGAAGCAAGTTGTTCCCACAGCAGCCAGCACTGAAGCTGGTTTCCTATGGGTTTTCCTTACCACTTGTCTCTACATTTCATAAGATTTTTCAGAAGGCATGGGAAGGGCACAAATAGGTTCAGAAATCATTTCCTTAAGACAGAAGATCAAAAAATTTCTTTTAAATTTCTGATCTCAAATAAGTAAACAGCAGGTAAAGATAGGCCTACACAGGCCTATGATGAAATGTAGGTGGTTTTAATTAAAAAAAAAAAAAAAAGAAGACTGCTAATCTGTAATGCCCAGTAGCCTGAGAAATTGCTAGAAGATAATAATATATCCTCGTACTGTGATTTGTGAGGGAGTCTTTACACCGGTGACGTAGGATTTGTAACTGAGCATATTGACAATGCCTTTGGGTGGGCAGAGTTGCTTTGGAAACAGAATGAACACGAATTAACTCTTCACTGCCCCCCATACTGGATATAGGAGGAATGTGAAGGCCAGGAAAACTCACTACAAAACATCCTAATCTGTTTTGCTTAAAAAGAAAGAAAAAAAAAAAGTGGGCGGGGAAAAAAAGTCAAGGTAGTTGTTACAATAGTTCAGCTTCTGCATCAGGAAAAAAATAAGCTGAACTCTGGCCACTGCATTCTTCCTCTTCCCTATACATCTAAACATGCATAGTAACCATAGCTATATCTGCCTTACGGCTGCATACACTGAAATAAACATCAGTCCCAAAACATTTGTAGACTGACCAGTGATGGAAAACACAACAGTAATATTAAGAACAGTACAGGTAGCAGGTAACTAGTTTGGAAATCTTTTGATGGAGGCAGGGAATGGACAGTTTGGATGTGATCAAGCCAAATATGTTGCACTGGGCCTCCACACTGCCCAAACAACTTCACTGTCAGCAATTAGCTTCATGCTGCAGCCCTCCCACACTGATTGCTGTGGGTAGCTGAAAGCATCTTTGTCCCACTGCCTCCCCTGCATCAACACAGGCAATAATTTTAAACCAAAAAGGCACTGAGGAGTAGCTCCTGGGCTGTGCTATGCGAAGCAGCTGCAGCCCTAATTGCATCACGTGGGAAGAGTGAGCAGGGGGTTGGAAAGCTGTGACCTCATCTTCTCTCCTACACAACCAAATCAAATTGTAGGGCTTCCACCCACTCTCACAGGCATATTCTGCTTTCAGCCCCCTTACATGATGCAACCAAAGAAAATGTCATTTACATCTTTACCTCCAAATGTGGGGAGAAAGAGTCAAATGCAGAAATAAATGCCTTTTACTCAGTATTTCTAATAATAAGGAGATGCAAAGCAGGGAGATGTGTAATAGCCAAAGCTGGTGTAAGCAAGAAACCCAGAAATCCTTGTGTGAGTTCTTTATAAAGTTGTAACGGTCAGAAGCAAATAAAAGCAACCTTTTTATTTCTCCAGCACATTCAGCAGGGAATTAAGCACTTCATCACCATCACACTCCTCCTATATCCAGTATGGGAGGCACTGAAGAGTTAATTTGTCAGTTCTACAGGATTCCATGGAATTGCACCAGTGCAACTTAGACAGCAAATTCAAGTTCTTGTAAATTATCAACAGATTTCACTTTAGGATCATAATTCCTCTCAGAATGCTGTAATTTTGTTTCTATAGCTACCAGTTCGATGGCTCTCCCTTACCTTCTTCTTGTTAGTGGGACTGACATATAGGTAGCTTAGCACAGTCTTCAGGCCCACTTTGTCATTTAGCTTTTCATAGGTAGTGCCATAGTCTGTTGACCTGGAGAAAAGAGGAGACAAAAAGAGTTTATGTGGTTATTAGAGCTCAGGGTAAGGAAATGACTGTGTGAACAAATGCTCAAAGTCACAGCTTGAGCATTATTACGCGTAAAACACAAGATTTTGTGTTTCATTCAGGGGGGGCAGCAGAAAAGAAAAGAAAACTTGAGTCCTTTTGGGCAGGGTCAGTCTCTGCTCACTGATCCTATGCATCTGAGGAGCTGTGGTGCACCCATGAAGGTGGACTTTGGGGGCAGGCTCTGCCCTCCTGTGCCAGTGTGGGATTCCAAATGATATCTACACATAAGAGGACCCTGATATCAGCAGCACTCTTAGCACAAATTCTCTTTTCAGACAAATCCAGCATAAGAATCCAAATTAAACCCATCTACAACAGTTTTATTTAGGTAGGCTGATTTTTGACTTGAAGATGGGGATCCAAATGTGGCTCAGAATTGTAACAGCTGAACTCACGTCTAGATAAAAATGTGCCTAAACTGGCATCTTGAGTCCTCAGTCACCCCCATCATACTTTGTGCCAGGCATTTAATTTTTCTGAGTTACAGAGACAGATTCAGACCCCTACACTAGCAAATCCCACCCAGAGGAGCAGATGATCTGGGGGTGGTGTTACCCATTCGTGACTGGGGAAAAGGGCTGCATCGTCACAGAGGGTTTTCTGTAGTGTCCTCCTCCTCATTTGTGGGCATGTTTGAAACCTCACTTTGCCCTGCTTGTTTCCCCACTGTTTTCATATTCAGTTTTCCTAACAAAAAAGATTTTTTCCTACCAGAACAACCCAACAGCTACGTCGTGCAGGATCCCACACCTGAAGAATGCTCAGCACCAGCTTACTTTAGGAGGGAGGGGTGTCAGGCCCTGCCTGAAAAGCCTCCCCACCCCATGAAAACAGTGGGGGGAGCCTGGCTCCCAACCCTACAGCTTCTGTCATAGGGACAGAGCAAATACAACCCTCTGCAGATGGACAAGGCCCTCACAAAAATCCGACCTGGACATACCTACAATTTTATTAGGATGAGAATCCATGGCCCCTGCCCTCCTCTCTAATCACAGTTTTTACTGGACAGATGATCAGAGAACATGCAGCAATTCAGTGCCTTTCCCAGTAACTAGCTCCAGTAATTTGGTTTCCTAAGTTCAACAAGCCTCTATCATTTGCATTTTTATGGTTCTGCCTGAGACCAATCCTCTGCTCCTTGCCTGTCTGGCAGGGAAATGGCCCAAGCCACTTCTGGCATCACCGTGAACAGTGCAACTCGTGTGGCTACAGAAACTGAGCAATGCCAGAATCTGCCCCCAGCTCTGCTGCTTTCCTTGCTGCTGGTGGAGTCCAGAGTGACACCAAAAGGGCTAAGCCACAAAACCAGCCAGCTGGTTTCAGGCTTCCAAGTAGTAGGAATCATGAAGTCAAAAGCCTGCTTTGTCACTGATGTGGCTCCAACACATTTCCTTCAGTGCATCCTTCAAGGACAATTCCTAAATACTTTGTAAAGTCCTTCTTTCATTAAATGGGTTGAACCAACATTTCTCCTTTGAACAGTCAGCAGTCGGGGTGCTCCAAGCCTTAAACAACTTCCTTGTGTTTTGGTTAACTCTTTAATACAAAAATAGAGCTAACACTAGCTCCATTTGCACTTACCACTCTTCCGTATGAATGCATAGTGGTATCACCCGCTGGGCTTCACACAGATACCCCAAAGATTATGACAATAATGTACTGTATTTTCATAGAATTTTTCCCATCCAAAGTATCTGAAGCTCTTGTCTCACCAGGTATCAATACCAAACAAGAAAAAAAAAAAAAAAAAAAAAAAAAAAAAAAAGAAGAAAAAATAATAGCAGCCTTCCCTCTCCAGCCAATCTTGAAACTGAAGCAGCTTTATTAATGAAATTGAATAATCCAGGACAATTAATTCCAGTACATGAGGCCTCCTATAAATGCAAATTCAATAGGTCAGGAATCCTCAAGTAACACTAAGCTCTAAGCAGAGGATAACAGAGAGAGGGCAAGCAGAGGTACTGCCTTGATCTTACCCTTCCAGCAGCACTGCAACTATGAACAAGCCACTTTTGTGACTACACATGTACCAGCCACCAGGCAGTGAAAGAGATCACTGGTTTCAATCACCGTTAAAAGAGAATACAAATAACAGTTTAATATTCTGACAGAGCTACTTTGGGTTTGTTCTCTGAGTAATTTTAAGATCTCCCAAAATGCTTTGCACTTCTAAAGATGCAAGCTGGATGCCCTAATGACTCTTTCTCATTAAACCATTATCATTCAGTGCATTTGCCCTTTCAAAGGATAGCGAGAAAGGAAGTAGGATCATTATTTCGTTAGCTTCTCTGAGGCTTTCTTTATTATCATGACAGCCACCACTGGCTTCACAGAAACATCTCAAAGAATATCACAATAATATATTATATTTGCATAGCACTTTTTCTAGCCAAAAATCCAAAGCTTTGTCCCGTTCTAGTCCATTCAAACTATCAAAGTCCTAAAAGCTGTACTGGGAAATATCATCTCTATTCTAGAGATGAAGAAGCTGAAAGCTTGAATAGCTAATGGTTCATTTTTTTCAAAAGCAGGCATCTACAATTAGCCATTTCAAATTCTGCAATCATCTAGTGTAGGGCTCAACTCTACCATCAAGTTGCCTAACTTGAAAACAAGCACTACAAAAAAAAAAAAAAAAAAAAAAAAAAAAAAAAAAAAAAAAAAAAAAAAAAAACAGGGGAACTNGCTGATTTTAGCTACCCAAGCCTGAACATTTACAGAGATGTGATCCACAGGTGGAACAGACAAGTTTTGAGTCATGTTTTAATCTTAACTTGAACCCTTCTCCTTTACTAATTACTTCTAATTCCAAATTAACTAGCCAATACCTCCTTACAGTTGTTTGACACTACAAGCAGACTGGGTATTATATTCTCTCCCATTCCTCTGGTTACAATATGATCCCCTTCAAAGAACATTACTAAAGCAGTGGAGAGAAGGAAATGTTGTCGTTACATCAAAATGACAAAAGACTCAGTGATAAAAAAGGCGGTTGCTGTGAGTTACACCCCAAATGCCTGCCTTAACTTTGTTTGGGCCTTTAAAGGCAAACTGATCCTGCCTACCTGGTTCTCCTCTGGGTTGCTCCATTGAAGCCATCCCTGGAACCTCATCATCTTGGAAGGTTGTTAGTGCCTTCAGCCTCAAGCTGATATTTGCACATGGCTTCTAACCACACACACGTGTATGCATGAAAGTGTTTTTAACAATGCTTTCATAAAATGCACCTCAATACACTGCTGGTAGCACAGAAACTCTTACAGTGCAGGACTAGGAATGTTCCACTGATTCTTCCCCTGTACTCAGCACTGGTGAGGCCACACCTCCAGTGCTGTGTCCAGTTCTGGGCCCCTCACTACAAGAAAGTCATTGAAGTGCTGGAGCAAGTCCAGAGAAGAGCAACAGAGCTGGGAAGGGTCTGGAGCACAAATCTGTGAGGAGTGGCTGAGAGAGCTGGGGTTATTCAGCATGGAGAAAAGGGGGCTCAGAGGTGACCTTATCACTCTCTACAACTGCCTGAAAGGAGGGTGTAGTGAGCTGGGGGTCAGCCTCTTCTGCCAGGTAACAAATGACAGGACAATAGGACATGGCCTCAAACTGTGTCACTGGAGGTTCAGGCTGGACATTAGGAGGAATTTCTTCACCAAAAGGCTGATTATACATTGGAACAGACTGCCTGGGTGGATGTTGGAGTCACCATCCCTGGAGGTGCTCGAAAAGAGACTGGACGTGTCACTCAGTACCATGGTGTAGTTGTCGTGGTCGTGGTGGGTCATAGATTAGATTCGATGATTTCAAAGGTCTGTTCCAACCTAATCGATTCTGTGATGTAGAATGGACTCTGGCCATATATAACAATCCTGTGAAAACTCAGTCCACGCGTTTTGTCCCACGTATCTGGAATAATATGGGTTTGGCCCCGTTTCTGATGATGACCTTTAGGGTATAGGTTGCATTGGACTTTTGCTCCTCACCAAATTCTGCATATTGCATTTGGAAAAGCAAGGTTTATAATGGAGTGCTTTATTGGGATACTGCAAATTTTCCCATAATTATATTCTGTTTTAAACAGTTGGGAAAAAAACCCATCTGCTTGACTCCATTGCCCTCCCATGACAGGCTGTGATGTTTTTAAACCATTGCTGCAACATCCCACAGTCTGGCAGAGCAAGGTGCAAGGGATACGCCCAGGCAGAGAAGCTTCTCTGTACAAAACCTGGTCATAACTCAGTGCACCACAAGCTAACAAAATCCATCTTGTTCCTCTAAATATGAGCCTGAGCTTCTCTGTGAATCCAACAAACTGGCCTGAGCCAGCAGAGTTCATATTGTGATAAGACTTGCTCAGTCACAGAGATATGAAGCAGAGGTGTGGAGAGGCAGAAAGAATGCCATGTGAACAGCTTTTACAGGAGTTCTCCTCTGTGACGCTTTCCATCTCAGGGCTCCGTCAGACAGAGAAAGGCAGGTTTGTTTGTTTGAAGTCTCAGCTATTCAGCTATGGAGATAGGCTATAAAACATGTATCAGTCACTCAGGAGAAAAAGAGCTGCAAATGCTGGAACTGAATAACTGGGATGAAAAAGTCAACCTCCTCCACCAAGCCTCCTGTCAAGGGGTTTCTCCTCTGTGCCTGTGACTCTCTCTCTCTGTGGAGAAGAACTCGTCATGCTTTTGATTTTAGATTTTCAGCCATTTTCTAAGCCTTTTCTAAACCTGATGCATTATCTCCAGACCAGAGTCCCACCACACATACCTGCAGCCCCACAATGAGAACTGTGTGGAGGCACAATTCTGCTTAAATGAGCAGAAGAATATCCCAACTCTCTTTGCACTTCAGAGAGCAACAGGAAGATGCCAGATTAATATTTGCTTCACTTCTCATGGGCCTGCAAACTGTCTGTCTGCAGTGTGCTTGTCTCTCCATACCCCCAAGACAGCTTATTGCTTTTACTCATTGGCCAATTTTCTCCCAGTTTGGCAGGAAAACAAAAGCCCAAGAGGAGCAAAGTTTCTATAAGTTTCATGAAAATCAAGAGCCAGCAAAAGGAGAGCAATTATGAGGGCTCTGAGAAAAGCTGCAGCATAAAACTAAATCCCATGAAACATGAGAGGAGGCACATCTCTGAACATCCAGCTGCAGGAAAACATTCAAACACAGCTCACATATCAATACACTACAAAGAACTCAATTGCACAACACAAGAGCTCAGACAGCCAGTCTTCCATCACTTGTGGAACATGCTTCCTTCTTTCCCTTCCCTTCCCTCCCCCTCAAATTAATCTCCCTAAGGGCTTTCTGAAGCTATAACACACTGAGAAAAGACCCCTCCTGAGTCAGAGTCCAGTGAGGCAGTGGCCAGAAAGATCTACTATTACCACTGCAAGGCTGTCTGGTTGACCTGGTCACACACAGAGACACTTTTGCTGACAAAATAAAATAAAGTTCAAAACAAAACAAAACCACACAACAACAACAACAAAAACCACAAAGAAACAAACAAACAAAAACCTGCAAATAAAAAAAGTCCAAACAAAACAAAAAACAACAGACCAAAAAAACCCCATTTAACTAGATCATGGCAAAGGACCTTCTAACCCCACAGCCAGGACACCACTGGTACTGTCATCTGATAGCATCAAAAATGGCATCAATGCAGGTAATAAACAAAATCTAATTCTTAGTCCTTCCCTGTCTGGAGCTGACATAAGTCTGGATGTGGACATTTTACAACCTAAAAGCTAAGCCTACTTACTAACCAAGGAAGTTTCAGTATGTGTAGTCTGTGAATCTGCCACTTAAGAGACCAACACATTTGCTGAGAGCTTGTTTTCACCCTACCTTGAGTTTAGTGACTGTAATAAATATAAAATCAGAATATTTTACAGTTACAAGCAGAAAGAACTGCTTCCCTTTGTCTACATCCCACTAAAGGAAACTAAGAGCCACAGTGAAAGTCTGGTAAAGTGAACAGAAACCAAGCAAGCACGTGGTGCTGCTTCCTGGTGCAACGTCCCAGCCTACAGCAATAACACAGACTTCCTAAATTGAGGATGATGCCTTTGCATGCAAGAGCCATCAGTGGTGTTTTAGTTCCATAAATCTGTCTAACCTCACTGGAAAACTTTTGGAAACTTTGCTATCACATGGTAGTAAACATCACAGCTCTGTGCTGTATGAAGAGAAGCTCCCTTTTGTTTTAACTGCTACCACTTAACGAGTACAAAACCACAGAGCCCCGTGCTGCCATTTGTGATTTCATTGATTGTTGTCATACTCTCCACAGATCTTTTTTTTTTCCAGACTCAAGACTCTCTGTTTATTCAGCCACTCTTTGTACAAGCTATTCATGCCTCTGATCATTCTATGACTAGTTTTGCTAGTCCAATTACATCTTTTGTCATGGATGCCTCAGGGACCAATCTTTAACAGGAAGATCCTTCTACAAATAAACCCCAACTATCCAAGTATACAGACCCAGAGTATTTAACACAATCTAAATAAAACCACTTTCTACCATCATACACAAGGTTTTACATTCTCAATACTTCTGGAACCATAACCCATCAGTTCTAGTGGACTTTCAGTTCCATAAAGTTTCAAAAGTATCTAAAACCAGAGATCCCACTGGGGAAAAAGAAGTTCAAGTAGATCATAGTTTTGGTAGCTTCTCTTGAAAAAAAATCTCTTTTTTCCCTTTTAGTTTGCATGTCATGTAAACAGCAGAATATCCACCTCAATTACTATTATGATCCCAGCACCCTCCCTCCACCTTCTTTCTTTTTTGATTAATGGTGATTCCCATCACCAAACATTAGAAAGACTTGAAGATGACCTTTGTTGATAAATTTCCATCTACAATGTAGAGTGGAGCCAGGCAAGGAAAAATGAGCTGCCATGATGCACTAGTCATTGTGATTCACAGTTCAAAATGAAGGTGAGAAGAGATAACTAGGAACTCTGGGTTCCTCTTTTTTTTTTTTTTTCCNTCTTTTTTTTTTTTTTTCTTTTCAGATTCTTCTCTTTATTCCTTTGCAGGAAAGGTGTCCTCTCTTGTTTATTCAAAATGAGCCTTTGGGAGGACACTGGATGTCTCAGAGGCTGAACAAAAGGATGCAGAATATTCCACCTCTGGATTTATGGCTAGTAAAACACTGGAGTTGCAAATATCAGTCACATTTCTAGTGGCTGATTGCTCATCAGCATTTCATTTGATCACCATCACACAGGGCAGGGAGACTGTTCACACCAGTCACGTCCTGGCAGAGAGGAGTACTCAGATGGGCATGAACAGTCTATGGAGATGCAGTTTTTGTGTATTAACCCTACAGGGATGGTGGGGACTAACTTGAAAGCCATATTTGCATGGTGCTTCTACTTGTCCTGTAGGAACACAGTGGTGCTTTGGATATGCCCAGCAATCACTGACCACCCAGAGCATGCCACAGGGTGCCTAAACAGCATTCACCATCAGACAGTGGCGTGTCCTTCCCCAATCCCTTCTGCACCCTTACCTCCAGACACACCATTTCTGTGGAAAGGCAGAAGTAGCTTCAGATCTAAAATATTCTCTAGGACCACCCAAACAAGCAAGAGCCTCTTTTGAGACATGGAGAGGGAGGACAAGGGGATTGCAGGAAATGGGTAGAATGGCAGAAAAAGTGAGGGATGCTTGGCAAAGCAGAATTAGGAGTCACCAGATCAAGCAAAAAAAACACCTTAAGCACCTGAGTGGCATTCCCTGCTCTAGGACTTTTAGAGTGACTACACCTCAGCCACTGTGGGACACAGATTTGGCTAAAGGCAGATCTGAAGCTGTCTCAACATTTTGCTTCTACCAAAGGATGGCAAATGCTACTCTGAAGCAGAAATAAACCCAACCAAACTGGTGGATCGTGGCACATGATAGTAGACAAGAGCCTGTACTATAAAAGCCTATAGCAAAGAATCCTTTCAGAGAACCTGGGAACCTGATCAGAGCAAGCAGGTGTAGTGTTACTAAGCTTCACTTTATACTCTGCTGCTGAATAGCCCACAATAAGCAGGCACAAAAGCAACAAAGATTGGTGCCTCCTACTGTGAAATTGAAATAACTCCTCTATTTGTAAGATTCCATCTTCTCTCTACCATGACCATTTATTTCATCTTAAATTTAGCCACCTACAAACCAGGTAGCTCTAGCTCGCAAGCCTGTCCCCATCTTTTTTTCCTACCTATATACAAAGACTGTAAACTCAGAGGATAACTTGTTCACCCTAAAATAGATAAGGATATATTGCTCTCTTAAGGTGTCTTCCACCCTTCAGTGTAAAAAGAGACCAAAGCAACCAACACACAACTAGCAGAAAACAACGTGTATCTCACCATAAATGGGTTAGAAAATTGCATGCACTGAGCTGGCAGTACAAACAAAAGGACAGGACCTCAGCCATCCTGGCTGAGATCAAAAGTTCATGATTTATTATAATGTTCTAGTGCTCTACATTTTAAATGCTATTATTCTGGATATGTATGAGAATTACTAGTAGAAGCAGGTGCCAAATGGTATCAGGACTCCACTGTAACTTACACAATTTATCACATTACAAAATGAAGAGAGCAGAGATAAGCAGATAAGAATGATATGGATTTCCCAACAGTTGCTGGCAGCATATCTTTATATAAACAGAGACCTGATAAAATGTGAAATGGCTTCTCCTCAAAAGCTGGAATAAGCCCTTCCCTTTCTTGCATGCTTGTCCCATTATACCACTGATGACCTGGCAATCCTTGTTGTGGCCAGGCAAAGCTGACGCCCGCTGGTAGAAATGGTACCTCACAGAACCTCATCACGTGAGATTAGGACACCACATCCGTGCAGACACAACCCAACACAGAGTTCAGCCACCTTGAAACAGGGGCAACCTGGAGCTTAGAGAGTCTGAGCCTCCAAGGGCCTCTACTTTTCCTGCTCTGGTCCGTTCACTACTGTAAAGTCTATGTAAATAAAGCGTTACTTTGTTACAGCTCTGAAGAGCTACACTTCATCATTACTCATTTTCCATTTGTACTGTCCAAAAGATCTGACATATTTATCCTGTTCTTGATTCTGATGTATTCTAATTTTCCAAAGAGGTGTTTTATGCATCCCTGATAAGGCAGCATATTGATTTGATTCCAAGCACTTGACTGACTCAGCAAAGATGGCCTTATCAACACATATTCAAGAAATTTGGTCTAGAGGACACTTTAATAGCCTCAAAGATAAAAGACAGCTTTGATGACAAAGTCTCATTAATTAATCAGATATTAATTAGATAATTAATTAGAAACAAGGCCCTTCCCAGGCCCTTTTCTACTTTTATTATTATAGCTAAAAATGCTTCTCTAATGATTCTCTGAAGTAGCTAATCATTTTAATTTGCATTATTTTATAGCAAAAGGAAGTGCTTTGAATGTAGGATTTTGTGAAGCAGTTCTAGAAGTTCCATTTAGCATCTACGCTATTCCATGCATATTTAAACTGGAACTTCTCTTAAATGTGTCTTGAACAAAATGTCAAGGGGAGACTATGGAACTGCCCCTGTGCTCAACTCTGTATTTTTGTGGTAGATGTGGATGACAAAGAATTCCTTCCAGCCACTTGGCAAATAAGCACACTCTGGGTCATACAAACTACCCTGACAGGAGCTCACCATACCCTTCAAAAGAGGGGGATTCGAGTGACTCAAATCTCAGTTCCCAGCTGGGGATGCACACGTGTCCACTCATGCCCCCTAGGAAGGTGATTTACCCAAAACTTTTGGGTAAAGCCTTTGACACTCTCTGCCTGTTTTGGCATCAGTGGTAGGCAGTACTGTGGGGACATTTAACTAAACCTGAGTCATCTCTAAAATAACACAAGGCATGTTAAATTTTTCAAACCATCAGCAAATCTGTGCAAAACTGGTGCAATAAAAAAAGAGTGCAGTGATAAAGATAGTTTAGTCCAGTTCCTTAGACACAGATATTAAAAATTGCAGGCAATTCCCAATCCAACTTTTACAGCCAGCCTGCAGCTCCTTCCAGTCCCTACCTCAGCTGACCCCTCTCCCACAAGCCTTATGTCTACCCCTACTTGTGACCCACAAAGGTTACTGTCCCCAGCAGCACACCCACACAATCTGAACATAAATACCACAGAATCCTGCCTGACCTCAGGCAAGGCTCCTTACTACTCAGTTTCACATTAACTTAGCTTCCTGGGGAAAAACTGACTCTTACTGTTCCCAAAAATAAAAAATCCAAAGCCCATGAGATGCAGCCACCTGAGACAGCTGGGGACTGCCAGTGCAAGAACCTTCTAGATCTAGGAACACATCTTTACCTCCAGTCACAACATAACTGAGAGCCTCTACGTGCTACTTTTCCAGAACTAATAAGACAGCACCAGATCCCCAATTAGCTAAAATCAATATGCCCCTATCACATACAAGTGAATGAGTAATATTGGCAGATTTACACAAATTTACACAATAAAGGTCAGGACCCACTATATCTGTGTATATCTATAAACATAAAGACTAATAAAAACATTAACAAGATAATGTAATGCATTTTGCAAGCATTTCACAATTTTGCATTTGTGAGAATTCTGCACTTCTGAAAATCTTCAAAGTTTAAACTTGCATGTACAGAATTTGGAGCCATAAAAGAACACAAGTCTCAGGCGAATATTGCTCTCAACAGCTATTTTGTGGTGTTCATATTCCCATCAGAACAGACTTCAGCACTAGTCGTCTTTCAGTATGAGAAATAAATATATAAGACATAAAATCATCACATTCCTGAATCCTTCAAAGCTTATCCATTCCAATTACCACTGAAATACCCATGACAGGGTCTGCAAACCCTCCCAGCCTTTTGAAATAACATTTTTGAGCATCACGTAACAGAGACATCATAATTCACCAGACAAGAAGGAGCTTCCAGGCCACATTATACAGCTGACAGTGCTCTTCTGTAGGCTGCACCACTTGCTTTGCAGGGTGACCTGGTTACACAACTGGCTCCCCGGGCAAGAAGTCAGGGTTGTTCTGAATGCTCCCAAATGACTCTGGTCCTTTCTCATCCAGACAGTCAGACTATGACACTATATCCTCTCCTAGTTCCTTAGAGTGAAGAATTTTGGTTGAGAAATATAAGAACAGGGATATAAGTGCAAAAATGAAAGAGAACTGTCACCCAGTTTCTTGGCTTGGGCAATAGTCAGATCAACAGCGGGATTATGCCTCTCCTAAATCCAGTGCTACAGTGCATGTAAGTATTTCACAGCAGCACTGGTCGAGCCTGAGTTTTACTCATTCCCTGAACACGAGGATTAACAGCCTTGACTCCAGTTACCATGTTTTCAAAATGCAGACACTGGGGTTGCAGCTTGAGTCCATACAGACTCTCCAAAAAGGTGAGCTTGCAGTTTATTATCAAGTTTAATGAATTACTGTGATCCATAGGGCAGCGGTCTCCCTCTTCCCCACCAAACGTTTGCCAGTTGTGGGCAGCACTGAAAGCACACAGCTGATCACTCCTGCTCTACCATGCCCTAAAACCTCACTGCCTAACATCTTTCAAACCACCACGTTGGTTCAGGCATAATTTCACCCCAGAAAAGCCTCCTTTTCCTGTCATCTTTTGCACTCAGCCCTCAGAAGCTCATCTAACACAAAACACTTTGCCTTTGGGAAAATAAACCTGTTGGAATTTTTTCGGACAGAAGATCAATAAAGTAGGAACAGCTTGAAAAGTCAATCAGCATCAGCAAGTCCCTCAGGAGATAGCTGAGTGATTGTCTTTTTAAGGAAGGAATAGTAAACGGAGCGCAAGGAAATGCATATCCCCTTCCAAATCACAAGGGAGGCTGAGACACACGGAAAAAAAAGGAAGCACTGGAAGAGACCAGTCATCTCTCCAGTTTGATAGGTTGACTCAAGAAACAGTCAGAAAGATCCAACTTAAACTTGTTCAAACTGAGAACTGGCTCCAGTACTACACTGCAGATATTTCCTCTAGGTGTTAGAGGAGGAATATTTTCATTTAGAATTCAAAACACAAGGATAAATATCCCTATGCCTTTACTCCTAAGTAGTGTGCTAAAAAGGTAGTTCTTATTCATGAAGTCTTGACTTTTATCTAAATTAATTTTATGAAGAGCTAAGTACCCTGCACATTATCAAGGCAAATGAAAGGAGAAAGCTGTCCATGATCCAAGATGCTAAAGTGTTTTTCCTAAACACACCATGGACTTTCATTATGTCTTTGGATTTAATCATAGAAAGGCTCAAACACAAACAATCAACATGCTGACTCCAAGGTTCACAGAAAAAATAGTTCTGTTGTACTAAAGGCCTTGGAAGGTACCTTGGGAGACCTGCAAGGTTCCTACTTTGTACTTCCTATGTGGTTTTTACAGAGGAGGGCAAATTTTGCAGCTGTTCCAACCACCCAGGCTGGAGTACGGCATCTCCCACAAAGGTTCACATAGAGGAAGACATTTCAAACTGTAAACTGAGACCCACACTTCCCTGTCTGTGGCAGATGGATTGGACTGTGTGGGGTCGTGTGCTCTGTGTTATGACAGAGCCCAGAGTCCATCAATGTACTTGTCTATCCAAGAATTCAAGTCTATGACTGTTTATTTTGGGCCTTTGGCCATGTTTTCCACTTGAACTTGGGCTCCAGTCTAATTCAGGAGATCTGTCCAGTGATCAGCCAACTGTTGCTCATGTTACTGACAGCACTGTCCATGGATCCACACCTAAAAACCCAAAAATTAGACCCAAATTCAATACATTGTGGAATGTATCTTTCATTGTGCTCTAATCCAGCATGATTCATTCAGAGCCCCTGGAAGGTTTCAAAGCAGTGGCACTTAAGTTGTTCCAGTGATATTATATAGAACAGGAAAGAAATGGCTTTTTTTTTTCTTCATTCTACTCAACCTGATGCTTCAAAAGCCAATGACAAAATGAAGCATGATATTACACTCCTGGAAGGTACCATTAAGTCCCCCACAGATAATGTCAGCATAAAGGGTTGCCCATCGTTTAGCAGGTAAATTGCAATAGCCTGTGATTAATTAGGAAGTAGTGGCAACTTATCATTGGCCATTTCCTTATCCCTTTTAGCTGTATTACCAGAAGGCACGTGGTTTGTTTTAACATCAGCTTTAACATTCTGGAAATTAATCTTCCTGCAGGCTGAATAGGAATGCTCTGATACTAAACCCCTTGCAGTAAACAGGGATCTGATTAACCACTTGGTGCAGGGGCAGTTCTGCAGACCTGTCTGTGCACACCTCTGCAGGTTGTATTTACTCTGAGAACAGTGGAGAAAATGAAATATGGGTACAAAAGAGGAAGATTCACATGTTGCCATTTCTAGCACAAGCTTTTAGTCATGGCTGATACATCAGTGAGCAGTGCATGGACAGCCTGAGCATGACAACATGTAGGAAAAGGGGTTCATCTCTGCAGCTTATTCCCAAGAATCAGGGCAGTGATGAGTGGCCAGTGGCCCTGAACAGAATTTTCTTCCCTCACCTTTGTCCCTTCAAAGGGTCCCTGTGAGGGCATCTGGACAGGAAACCTGCTGGATCCACACCACTGCCTTGAGTATGCCACAGATTGCTCATGCTCTAACACTGGGCCCTCAGCTATTATATGTCCAAAAGCAACTACTCATCCCATCCAAAACTGGAAGCTTCAATACAGTACAGTATGTTCCTCAGAACATCCTGCATCACTCACTTTTAAATAAGCACCACAGTGAACCTGCATCACTTAGCCAGTTGAAAATAGAAACTGGTGAGAGGATCTCCCACTACAGGAAATCTGCTGAGCTTAACCAAGCTTCCCCTAATTCATTTCACCCCAACCCTCCCTCTTCCAAAACCTCTTTAACCCCTCTGGTGTGTGCCTATATTAATCATAGTCCATGCAGACAAGAAAAACTTCCCCCAGAGTCAATTTTAGACACAAATATTTACTTGTCCTTGACTCAGATGCAAGAGAATAGGTCCGTGTTAACGAGCTACAATCATGGATCAATAGAGTTCATACTGAGCCTTAAGTGCAGTTATTACCGAGAGAGGGAACGGAGAAAGAGATATAACATCGTGTACATATGCATCATCTACTGTTACACAGCTGCTAAGCTTTAAAACAATATGTTTGTAATAATCAGAGCAGCGTGGTGAAATAGCAGCTGTCTTTTCAAGCCAACTGTAACAGCACATTGGGAGTGCTTTCTAAAGGGGTTATTCCTTTGTCCATACTTTACTCAACTGATGCTGAAAATAGAGAAAATAAATAATGATGGGGTTTTGCTACAAGTCATTATTTTGCAAGGATTGCACTTTAATAGCTCTAGTACACAAAGTTTTTCATGAATTATTCTCCCTCATGGGTGAGGGCAAACGATAAACATGGGTTTCTTTAACCCCTACCTTCTCTCTGTCTCTTTTAATTTTTTTTACATCTCATTCTGCCACCACTTATCAGTGTCCCCACAGCAAAAAAAGGGAAAATATTAAATGCATTTCCAGGAATTCTATCTCATCCTTAATGACACCATCAATAATTGCTGTCACAAGCTAATATCATAGCTGCAACCTTACAAGGAAGATAAAGAGGCAGAGTTTTTCACACCGAGGTTTCTAGACAGGCTCTAAATGGGATTTTGCTGCATGCTTTGAAATGCCTCCTGGATAGCTCAGTGGGAATTGAAAACAGGTGGAATCCAGGCAAGGGAGTACTAAATCTAGGGTTTAGTACTCCACAAACTTCCTGGAATGATTTTGGATCCAGAAAGCAGGATGTACATAAATACAGCAAATGCTGTCCCTACAGCAAGGCTTACACCTTTGGACACCAGGATATCCTCAGGCAGCTGCTGCTTCATGCACCAAACAGGTTCCAGTGATGTCCATTCAGCAGTACCCAGATGTCCTTGGGTCCCGATGCCACAGTGCAGGTAAGACCTTGCCATCACAATACACACACCAGGAAGAGAATTTTTTGTCCAAGATGCTTTTAAAAAATAAAAAATTGAACGCCTCCTAGTTGAAACCTCTGACTGGCGAGCTGAGCAACTTCTCTTCACACATGGGTAACTTGGGGGCCTTGACACAACCTGCACCCCACACAGACCTGCCTCACACTAGTAATCTGCAGGTGAGCAGCTTCCTGAGAACTTCTTGTGAACATGCTGAAGGGCAGACACTGACAACCATAATGTATTGGCACATCAAACCATGAACAGGCCAGTTATTTGAGTGGTTCTCTACACCCCTCTAAGTGCATCCAAGCATGTCCTTCAGGCTTGAACAGAGAGGGAGATAGGCTTAAGACTGTCAGACTGAACTTGAGCTGGGAGGTAGCGACTCCAAAGCTGAGATGTTTGGGGTCCTTATGACTTCTAAGGTGACTGAACTATTAATTCTCAAATAGAATTTAGCATACTAATCAGAAGAAAACAGAGGAGAGGGAAAATCATGATGGCAAATTACCATTAATTTTGCACACTGGAATCTCCATGTAATTAATACTTAGTATGACATGCTTGTACTTCTTGTTGCAACCCCTGAGAAAACTCCCACCAAGAGCTTTGCCAGACAGTTTCATTTCTAGCTCAGCAGTGAAGACATTCCCTCTGTTTTTTCTTACTCATGGCCAGAAAACACAGTTCAGACCTTCCCTCCTGAACAGTCTAGTGATGCAGACCCTCTCCCCAGTTTGGTTAGAAACCTCACCCTGCTTTTGTTCACCCTATGCCATCAGCCAAATACACCATTCAGTAAGAGCCCAAAAATGAGCCCATAGACTGTAGTGCTTCAGTATCATAAACACACTGTCAGACATAAGAAGTCTCTGAATCTGGCAGAGGGAAATGGGAACTGAAATCTTATCTTTCCTCGAAACACAGTGATTTGGTTCACCTTTTGAAAAAGGTTAGAAAATTAAAGAGAAGACAGAGTTAAGGTGACAGCAATGTCTATACCATGGAACCCCTCAGTTCCATGCACTGAACCCAAGAGCACAGTTTCTGAAGTGTCAGAGTTTGTTATTCTGGAGCTGTTTAGACCCTGCCACACGACAGTCTGTTATGCCAAGTTAATGCCAGTGCAGTCAGCTCCAAGAGTCAGAGCCTCCAAGCAAGAGCACCATCTCAGAAACAAGGAGTGATTTGCTCCAGACAAGAGCTGTAAAATTTTTTTCCAATGTCAATGTCTCTAAGCAGGACAGAAAGAGCAGATCTTATCATTCCAACGTGAAAAGAAGTGGAAAGGTACAGTATGATAATTTCAGCAAAAATAATTGCTTTGCCTGTGCCTACACACTAAAATTTTCTGCACTGCATTACCTTCCCCAGACCAGTGTATATGCAATGCAAATCAACTGCTGAGCAGTATTTGTACTACAATAATAACTTGGAAGAACTAGTTTAATATCAGAAGACTTATTGGAGCAGATGAATGGCTCTGACATGATATCCATGGGATAGAAATTCAATTAAAAACTGCAAGTGGCACAGAAGTGGTAGTTATTGTTCAACATGTACCATGGGACCTTTGCTGAAATACAGCTATTAGCTGTATTGGTTGAGAAATTCTGGGGGTTTTTTATGGCAATCTGTTAGCTTATAGAAAGTTAAATTAATGAAAACACAGAATCACTCTCATGTTACGAGAACAGAGCAAAGCCAAGGCTCAGTTGCATATTTTATAATTATGGATTAAGTGAATTATACCGAGGAAATTAGAGATGTCACAAATATAATAAAAATGAAAGATTGTCTGGCTCTAGTGCTGATGACATGCTGGTTTGACAAGGCAGTGCATGCTGGTTTGCCCATCCTTGCCTCCCCAGGATGTTAATAATTATTCCTAGTGCTACATTTGTGAAGCGTTCAACCCTCAGTGGAGATGTGCATGAGAAAGTTACCTCCCTGCCTGTTAGGGAGGTAGTTAGCATCCCATCTTCTGTCTTCTGGAGTTCCTCCTGCCCCCAAAGAACAAGAATAAAAAGGATAGAAGGAGAATGGCTTTTGTCCTTTCTTTGTTTTTTAAGTTAGATGGAGGACAGACTTCAGCGAGAAATAACTTCCTAAGCCTATTCAACTTTTGCCAAGTCACAAAGATGGGATAGGCAGGAATCCCAGGATGAAAGTTTGGTTTCCTGACATCATTTCTTACAGTGGACAGACAGCTAAACCCATATTCTCAAAAATGCATCCATCTTACCTCTTCTGAGCAGAGAACATGAATTCTTAATCTCCCTTTTCACTCCTTTTGTAGGAATATTGTAGTTGCTTATGTATGAGGAAGCACAATTATAAATCCTTCCTGCAAATGGAATATCAATCCTTGTAAGAATAATCTTTCATGGATGGCAAAGTTTACTGTCACAGTGCTATTTTTCCTCCCAGGAGCTAGATGCATCATGCCACCCAAAATTAACACCACCTTAACACCTATTTGTAATAACGTGTGACAGCTGCTACTTTTTTAAAATTCCAAATGGAACTAGGGATCTCAAACCAGTCACTTGGATCTTTCTGGTTTGACAAAACTAGTTCAGGGTACACCTGTCTTGGACTGAACACACCCTAGGAGTAAGTGGTGTGTCTGCAAGCAGCTCCTCTGCCTCCAGAGAAATAAGGGATTATTCTGGTATACCAGACTGTTTTTTCATGCAGAGTTGAGGATTTTAGCAACCAGCCTTTGAACAGAGATTTCAGTTTTTCCCAAGAGCTGTGTTTATTGCCTGTGCTGTGTAAACACAATGAATGGCCTTTGCTCGAGGGAACGACCTATCAGAGGATGCCATGTTTCCCTGGTACAAGAACTCTTCAAGTCTAGTGCCACATAAATGCTGCACAGGTCAGAGGGCAGGGAGATTGGGACAATGAAAGGCTCTCTGCTCCCTGTCCTTCCACACAGCCCCGCAGATGGATTGTGCTGAGTGGGGAAGAATAAGCAGGTTACCAGACAGGCTTTCAAAGGAGAGATCTCTGGAGGCACCCAGACGTATCTGGGACAATCCATGACAAAGGGCTACACTGTGCTGAGTTCGAGGGGATCTATTAAAACATCAGGGCAATACAAAGAGCTTCCACATGTGGTTTTGTCAGAAGTCATAAACCCGGGCATGAGCATTTCCTCTATTTTTTTATCTCTGTATTAAGAGTTATTACCTCTGGCTGGAAGAACACACTAGGATCATGAAAGCACCATGTCAACTCCTCTGCTTCAGCTTCCCACTGAAGAGAAATGAAGAGATGAGCATGGAGATATCAACTTCATCTTTGCAGAAAGCATCGTCTGAGCTTATTTGCATAAACAAAATAGCTAGTGTGACCAACAAGACCAAATAGGCATACAAAAAGAAAATAAAGCCACAACACAACCACTTTCCTAGGTCACATTCAGATCTGTCTGATACAGGCACTTAGCTGAAGAATCATAACTTTCACTTCAAAAGCATAAAGAGCTATTTGATCACCTGCTGACCAAGGTTGCCAGGACATTGGTCTATATATAAGCCACAAAGGGAAATCATCACACTTCCACTGCAAGTGAGTAAGTGTGGCCCTGCATCCCCAGACAGAAGTGTCTCACACTTCCCCTGCAGCTCCAGGACCAGCAATAGCAGGAGGGTCTGCACAAGCTGCCTGGAAATCCTCAATGTGCAGAGTACCAGTGTGAGCACAAACAAGCCAGCAGTCTGTCATCATCAACCACCACCAACCGCCCTCCACTTCTACCATGTCAGCTTGGCAGCATCCTAACAAAGAAAAAGAGAAATCCTTCCCTTGTTCCTGCCACATGCTCACCTCACTTTCAATCCCCAAACATTGATAGAAAGGATTAAAGTGAGTGCTGCTTAAAATAAAATGGATATAGGATTCAAAACCAATTACCAAAGCATAATCTTGCTCAGATGGGCACGCTAAGAATAATTACTATCCATAAGATGAACGCTTGTTGGAGACACACTACAGAAGACTGCATAATTAAATATAGCAACTGATCCTCATTTATCTACCAAGCAATTCACATTTAAAAGCTCACCTGCATGCATTTGGACAAAAACCACCTGGGAGTTTTCACGGCAGTTGGAAGTTTGGGGAAAAGCAAAAACAGGAAAATAAAACACCAGGAAAAGTAATCAGAAAAAAAATACTGAGGGAATGGTAAAATCCTGCTCTGGGCACTATTTGCCCTTTAAACTAATAACCCTTGAGAGAAGTGAAAACATCTTTGATGTCAGCTTACACCTAGCCCAAAAAAATTGTTTCTAGATGCAGAAGCAAAAGAGGGCACACTGCCAGGTAGGGCTTTCTCAAGATGCTCTCTGTAGTGTCTGCAGACTGGAGGAAAGCAACAAAGGCAACCACTCACCCCATCCCAACAGTTCCCACATGGCACCAGCCTTCCCCTATCCACCCAGCCAAGGGACAGCTGACAAGTGACCCCCATCATGTACCTGGCACCATAAAGCCCTGCCAGCCCAGCTCCTGAAGCACAGCACCAAGCTCTTCACTTGATATGTGTCACCCAAAGCTAGTTAAGCCCTGGCTTGCCTCTCCGTGGATACTCCTTGAAAATGTTGCCATGTAGTGTTTTCACAGAACTGTGTTGCCCTGACTCATGATAACTGCACCATGCTGCCAAACAGGTGAGCTAGGAGCCAGACAAGGATCTCCAGCAGTAAAACAAGATGCAGAAACCCATATTCTTATTGACTGTGGTCCCAGGCCACAACAGATCTCCTAGAGAAACTGTCAGTCTCCAAAGATACAAACAACAACTGTTCACTGTAAGTTTTAGTACTGTTTTCCAAACATGCATTCCATTCCAGCTGTCATTTTTCAGGTATTTGAAAGATGCAAGTATGAATGTTTGGTTGGGAGATATTGGCATTAATAAAATATTCCAATTTAAAAATACGTACAGAGTCCCAGTGAGAATATCAGAACAGCAATGTTCATTTTATTAACTGATTTATACAAATACTACTAGTAGCTGAAGAGGACAAATATCTACTTCATCCCATAAATAAAATATTCATCTAACTTCTCCCTTAGTGAAGGAAAAAAAAAGCTTTACAATTTGGAGGCCAGATGAATGTCTGTGGGTAATATTGTCTCTGCAGAAAAAGAGGAATGTATAAAGGGAAAGATTTTCAAAGCCACCTACCTAATACAGATGTCCAATTAAACTTAATGAGAGTTGATCTTCAGCTTAAGTATGCAGTGTTGACGACCTTAATCAAAACATACTAAATTTTCCTACATCTATTTTCTGAAACATCTTCCTTCTTAACATCCATTTTACTTTGTCCCTGAGAGATTAATTTTCTCAGCAGCACCTTCCCTACAACCCTCTGATCTTGCAAGTGAACCCTCAACTAGCCAAACAACTTGAGCAGTAAACATTGGGCACCAAACATGAAAAAAGTTTTTACTGCTGACAACCAGTGAAAGAAGCAGAAGCTGTCCTTTGAAAACTGTCAGTCAGTGGAGTGTGACAGCTTTAAATCCTTGAAGACACTACCTGAGAAATAGGGCTTTCATGCACCCAGCCTGAGGTTTGGTTACAGAGGTGAGGCTCTGGGGGCCTTTGTACAACAAATGTTTTTGATAAGTCCGTGTTTAACTTTGTATAGAAAAAAATACAGGTACAGACAAGCTTTCTCCTTAAGATTCCTATGATGTTCATATTAATAATGCAACAGTTTCCATATCCACAATAATCTGAATGCAGTGACTTACACATTCCTCAAGCGAATGAGCACGACGATCTCCATATTGCCAATGTGAAAAATACAGAAACCTCAGTTTTATTCCTGAACTTTCCTCCCACCTGAAGAGTTTCATCATTCTATACCAACTGCAAGAGTCCAGAGATGAGGCAGTTAGATCCCATTTCCAGTGAACTTGCTTTAAACTTGAATAACCAGTGCAAATAGAAGTGCACTGAAATGTAAAGCTTTCCATGCTAAAGGTAGATCTTCAGCTTGTGGAAAAATCTCTAAACCTCCCTCATGGAGGACTTTGAAAACACCTGTAAAGACTTCTGAGCTGCTGTACCCCAAAGAGTTTGACCTCTCAATTCAACCACAAGGCAGGGGAACAGTCACAAGGTCTTAAATGTTGAAACATGGCTCAAGTCTGTTAGAAAAGTTTGGTGCCAAGAAAGAAGAAAAAAAAATAAAAGCATATTTGCAATATTAGTTTTTGACAGAAAGAAAAACATCAGAACAATTCAATAAACACTACATTTGACCCACTTTCTTTCCTACATGAGCTCTGGTTAAATGACATCATGTGAAGAACACTGTCTACATTTTGTCTGCAAAACACATTTGAAACCACCTCTACCTCATGACACACTTCTTCCTCTTCGTCTAGGTTATTGGTACTCCAACACAAAGAAATCCAAAACCATTGAAATCAAGCCTCCTTTTAATAAAAACCAACACCACCTTGACTGTTGTACAACCAATGGCTTTTAAGGAAGAAACTATTAAAATATTTTCTTCCTAAAATCCATCTATATATAGCACTGGGAAAACTATACTTAGACAAACAGATCTGAGTCAGATCTTAGCTATGTTTTTTTAGGAATCTCCAACGGATCCAGCAGATTTATTCTAAATTCAAAATCTGTTTTTAGTCACATTGTGAACGGAATAACCAGAATTTGGGCAAAATTCATAAATAGAATTAAGTGTTCTGCAGTGAAGCATATTCTTTGTGGGTGAGATTAAAATAATTAGACATGCAATTTGGCAAAGCAAGGACAGGGAGCTGTTAGTAATCCTCAGAATGTGAAAGGTGCAGAAGCTTGATCCAATTCCTGTTGGATTCAGCCAGGAAAAAAAAAAAATCCTATTTACCTCTTCAAAATGGATGCAAAACTTGAAACTAAAAAAAGGAAATATTAGGCCAAATGTCACTAAAATCCTGTAACTTGCAGAATCATCAGTAGTGCCCATTGGAGATACTTCATCAAAATGTCTAGATGGACTAAGAAATTGAAACATCTCTGTCTTGTCAGATAGAAAATTCAAGTTTGGGACAGCTCTGGCATTTAAGACATGGAACCAGCTGCCAAACAAAGTGACAGAAATGTCACTGCTTAAACACAACAAAATGTAATTGTCGCATTCGACCTGTGCAGCAGAAAGAGAGCACAAACTTGCAGGGAAGAGGTTGTTCTCTGCAGAGCAATTTGTCAAACTGGCCTCTCATTTGGGCCCTCCCTCAGCATGCAGTACCAGAGACACCAGTCCCAGAATTCTCTTCCATCCACAGCAATCAGCCACAAATAGCCCAGCACCACCACGTCATTTCAGCAAGGAGAATGGAAGTGAGGGACATCTCACAATTTCCTTCATAAAAACAGACTCTGATGGAAAAAAGTCATGTTTGCAGAATGTAAACAGAGATTTCATAGCACCAAGTCTTCATTTTTATCACATCAGACTGCTCTTTCTTTCTAAAGAGAACTCTGAGGAAAGATAACTAAAGGTTGTTAAGTCCTGCTGCAGCTTTGGATTTATGATGGAAAACCATTTATTTTTCTAAACTACTTGCAACAAATGTTGCTAGGCAGAAAAAGCCAATAGAAACACTTGTAAAAGCTCTATTGAGAGGCAGAAAAGTAGAAGGTGACAAATGCTGAAATGACCAGATGAGGTTTTAATTTTAAAACACTATAAACAACATAACAAGTACTTAATGGCAGGGAATCAAAGACAGCTTTTTCTCCTTAATGCAAGGGAATCTGCAATCTAATACAAATAGAAACTATGCTTTATTTTGTGCAGAGTGCATCTTTCCACTGCACCTGAAAATACATAAAAAAAGTAAATACTACAGTTGTAAGGCTAAAATAAAATATCCTAGTCTAGGAAGATAAATTCAAACACATGTAAAAAGAAAAGAGCTATTTTCAGGTAAATAATAACACGAAGAAACACAAGCCAGTTGTTCCAAAATGTGGAGCCACTTTTTTTGTACCGGAACAGTCAGACTAGCCAAGACCGTATCTTTAGAAAATACTGAATCAGTTCCTGCAGTAGAAAAGCTGCATGCTTTATCTGCACCCTCCTGATCTTATAGCCACAGCAAATAAAATCCTCCAACGTTATTCTGCTGTTCACCGTCTTCTACTTCAGAAAAACAAAGCAATGGAATTATGATTTTTTTTTTCTTTTGAGCCAAGAGGAACTTTTGCAGGGGAAACAATCAAGAAGCAGTTAGGCACTTCACCCAGTTTTCATGATAGCACAGTGCCTTTAACCCTACAGCTGCCCTTATTCCAGCCAAGGCACTCAGGACCTTCATCTGCAGGAGTTTTCTGATTGCCCCTGCCATTCAGTGTACTGAGCACCTGCATTCCCAGCTGGTGACGGGCAGTTGGGGCCACTCAGCACTATTTGCTGTTTGGTAACAGCTCCCGGGTGATGAGAAACCTGATGGAGGCTGCACCCAGGCTGCAGATGCACCCACAGAGCACAGAGGCCAGCAGACACCACAGCACTAATGGATCCAACAACGCATCCAGCAAAGGGATGCACCTATGCTGGTGGGTCAGCCTTGTCTCCTCTGTCCAGCCTCGGGGCTGGCTGCATCCCAGGTGCCTGCAAGATGGAATCTTAATAATCTATCTTACAGCAGCACCAAGCTCAAGTAAAGATTCTCTCCGTCTCTCAGGCACCAGCCAGATCCGAGGTCCACAGAGAACTTGAGTCTCTGCACCCCTCCCAGGATACCCTCATCAGCCATGAAGCCTTTGGCGGACTTGAAAAGGAATAAAAACCTTCTCAATCTTCAGTCTCAAGAAGAAAAGTTCCCTGCTTTCAAGGGTCTTTTAAAGATTAAAAAAAAGCGTCTCAGGAGAAAAAAAAGTGGTCCACATGAATGAGCTAGTGCTTTATTTCATCCCCCTGAATTTTATGCCCTCAGCTCTTTTTGCAAATAATTAAAATGCTATGAAAGGGAAAGTGAGGAACAAAGAGCTCCAAGGCTTGGTTTTCATCATCAAGGAATCATGGCTGCAATTTGAAATTTCACAGGTGCTGAGGCTCTCAGATATGTAGCAAACCCACCTGTCCTTCAGCATCACTGAATTTGGCCAACTCAGCCCAGAGTCCATTTGCTGCAGCATCAAAAATGAAATGCAGTTCTAGCAGCAATGCAAATCAGATCACATAATTGAAAGACTATAAGTATTAGTAAAGACTGAGTATGTTTCCAGCCAAGAAGCAATACTTCAAACTACACTGGGGACTCAATGTAGAAATTATTGAGTAAGATTCTCTGGACTGCACTATACAATTAGATTATTATCATTACTTCTTCTCTGTGCTTTAAATCTATGAATTTGAGGACGTGCAGAACTGCACTTCTGCAGAGAGCACCTTTCTAAGAATTCTCTTCCAACATTATTAGCTGGAGCATGAGAAATTTGTGGACATTGGATTTGTTGCCATTTTTGAAGAGAAGCATCACCCAAACAGCAATCACTAGAGTAGAAAAACCTGCTGCATTATGAAAAAAAATTGGTCTTTAAACAGGATGTGAGTGCCTGCTTGGGGAGGTAGAGGGCCTTTCCATTCAGTCCACAAAAGCACAAAGAGATAAAACCTGATAAATTCAGGCTAGACAAGTATGGGTAAGAAGATATTCTGTTCTATTTTGGGTGGGTTTTTTTAAAAACAGGAAGGGCAACTGTTCCAGCAGATTTTACTAATGGATAAGGTAAACTCTTCATTACTGCTAATTCTACAATCAAGATAGGATGTTGTCCCAAGAGTTTTGCTCTTGATCAAGCAGATGTTAGATGAGAAATTAATCTCTTAGTGTCTGTGACTGATTTTCTTCTCCTGCATGCTCTTGCACAGTGTCTGAGTACAGTGCTCCTTCTGCCTTTATAACCTAGGAAATTTTTTAATGGTTACACGTCCATGAGTCACCAGTGACACAATTATTACTCCACAGTTTTTCCCCATGGCTGCTCCTAGACAATTTTTTCACTTTATTTAGGATTACACCAAGAGTGTAACCCAGTATTTCCAGAAGGTATCTGCTCCCAGGAAGACTGTAGTGTCAAAAGATTCCTTCTCTAAAATGTATCTTCCCATGATAAAATCCCACTCTGCATACAAGTAACTAATCACTTGGTAGTTTTGCTCCATGAAGCAGGGTGACTCTTGGAAAGCAAAGCAACAGTCTGTTGCAGTGAACAAGGTCCTAAGACTCTTGATATTACGATCTCTCCTACTCCACTACCACAAGCTAAAAAAAAAAACACCATCAAGGGGTCCTTGCCTATATTCACCACTTTCCCCAGTACTGTATCTAAAAATCACCCACTGCCTCACTTTACAAACACAATAGCATTTTGCCACAGCTTCATGCCTATTTAAGAAAAAGAAGTGAGATTCCAAGCTGCTCAAGATCCCTCACATTTCAAATACATCCTTCTGCTCTTCCACCAGCCGTTCAGCCAGCACTTTTGCCTTGAACACAGTCGCTTTGACAGCTCTCACACACTTCCAGCATTACTGCAACATCAGCCAGTTGATTTTTGCACTCTGTGCTCTCCACTGTAATCAGCTGGAGAGGGCATCAAAGAGGTGAGATGAGACCTTTTCATGTTCTCAAGCCATCAGATCCAAGCATCCTATCAAACTGCACGTCTGCACTGCAATGTTTTGCTTGTCAATGGGATCTAAATCAGAACAATTGCACTGCAGAGAGCACGGCCTCAGTGTCAAGTTAACACTTTTTATTGCATATTGTCCAATTTCCATGCTGGCTTCACTATCCCATTTACATAATATTCTAATGGAGACATTTCAAGACAAGGTAGGATAGGTCACAAGATGCTGATAGGTCAAAAGTGTCCTGAATGCACTCAAGGAAAAGTTATTCAACCTCTCAGCTCCTTTCATAGTCAGTTTCTAATATGAAGCCTGTTGTGCTGCTTTTCCCAAGGGATGTGGGTGAGAGGCTCTCCTATCACAGGACTATGGAGAGAGGATTAAGAAAAAGCCACCAAAGTTCACCCTCCCTCCCAAAGGCATGACTAACCAGAAGCAGACTTCCACCTCAGAAGGCTGTCTAACATGTACCTTAAGTCTTTTAAAATGGACACTTCTCACCTTCCCAAGCAAACAATGCTCCACTTTAAGGGTATTTTTCCTAAAACCTGCCTCTGCACTGCTGCAAAGTACTCAGTAACTGGAGAATAGTATTGGGAGGCCAGGCGGGGGAGGGAATGATTATGCTGTATATATTTGCATACTTACAGGACTGCTGTAAGAACAAAGTGTCCAACTGTTTTTCCTTAACGGAGCTACTGTAGCCTGGCACCTCTTTTCTAAAATTAGCTCCACTTACAGATGTTGCCATAGTAGTTGTTGCCATACCAAGGCACACTTCATAGGTGATGTCATTTGTCATACAGCAGAATGCCAGAGCTGTTTACCAGTTCTGAGCCCTGAGTCTTGCACATTTCCTAAAGAGCATCTGTCACCTCCAGAGGTACCTACACACAGGCTGTGCATTATTGGAGGCTTTGAGGGGAAATCCTGCCTGAGCTTTGCAGCAGAGCATCCTCACCCAGGAGCCAGAGCTCTGCCCTGACACCCAGCCCAGGCAGCAGCTCCTGCCAGCTTCTCCTGAGGTACAAGATTCCCACAGGGCTGCCCCAGGTTTGGCTCAGGGAAGTTTCTCAGGCTAAGTACCTGATATATGAAGACATGTTTCTCTTCATTACTTTTACAAGACCTGACCCAAAGTCTCTGGAAAAATGCCTGGAAACACTCTGACTTCCCTAGAATCATAGAATAGTTTGGATTGGAAGTGACCTTTAAAGGTCATCTAGTCAAACTTCCTGCAAATTTGGATACTACATTAGTGACCTACATCTAAAATAGGTTCCTGTACATATTTTCTCTCTCCAGATTAAATAATCATTGTGCAATCCATAACCATGTTCAGATTTTTAATATTTCTTCTACCAAGTTTCTTTTACACTTCTGAGAAGAATTTGCATCTCAGACGGCAGGCAAGGAAATTCTGGAGGTCTGGATTGTTTGTTCTTGCACTCACTTTCTACTACTTCTGGAATCAGATGTATGATCAAGTACTTTTAAAACATCCCATTGCACTGGGCTTTTTGCAAAAGCTGGAACCAGAGTTGAACTCTTGACATGTTTTCTCCTTGTCCCTACTCCCAAAACTCCTTGTCGATTTTTGCCAAGAGCAAAGGTAAACGTTCAAAGGTAGAGAAAAATAATGTTGTTCTGACTTCAGTCAGCCCTGAAGTGTGTTCTCAGATTTCTGCTGCACAAAATGGTTTTGAGGAAACATCCAGCCTTTAAGATTCTAACCAGATTTTTTTCTGGATCATTTTCCCACAATGAAAACTCTCAGAGAATAAGCAGCAGGAGAGGTAGATTACCAATGCATTCCCAAATAATCACAGCAATGCATTTTCCCTTCTGCTAAACAGACAGAGGCCCTGGGCCAAACTCCAGAGGAGAGTCAAGTACAACTCATGTCCTTCCTGGCCCTTTCACCTACACAAGTTGCTTTACTTTCACAGTATCATGGACTCCCCTTACATTCCAACATGTTGTTGACAACTTGCCCATTCTATCCCTTGTGAATTTGCACACATTGCAGACTATATCTTAAACAGTCAAAACAAAGAATTACAAAAGAGAAGCAAGAAAGAGCAGAAACCAGCATGTCAGCCCTGATCACTCCACATATTCATTTTCCATACAGAGATCTGGAAAATCTCCTTCACCCACTGGACTGTAGCCACCATCCTTGCTTGCGTGGGCCACGCATCACTGCACACCTTCCTGACCAGGCACAAACAACAGATGGTTTTAGAGGAGCTGCATGTTGAGACACTCAGGTTGGGAATAGCCAAACACTGGCTGGAAAACCATGGCCATGGTGTGCAGCACCAGCCCTGCTCCCTCTGCACTCTGAGCCAGCACAAGCAGCAAGGCTCTGCACCTCTGAGTGTCAGAGAGAGCACAGAGCAATCATAACATTTAGATTCATAAGATTAAGGTCACTTTATGGAATACTTCTAAAGGGAAATCCTTTAGAATTTAGAATCCTTTGGTGCCTCCCCATCTTGTTTACAACTTCCTTACCATGAGAACTATAATTCACATAAAGAAAAATAAAACCTAGGAAAATAGTACCTCACACTCCAGCTGTTCTTTGAAAAGCTTTTAAGTCATTGCACGTTAACTGAAATTCATTGAAGTCATTAAATCCATTTTTCCCCAAAGCCAGCTCTCTCCCTGAACACCCCTTACTGTCTGAAATGGCAAAGAGGGACAGTGATAGGACCTATTCATGCCTGTTTGAAGGTGAGTCTATACTATCTGATTTTTAATTCCAGTCCATCCATCACAATCAGGTACACCACACTGGTCCCTCATACCACATGTTCCCAGCAGCCTGACCACTGTAGCAGTGTCAAATTCCTTCTCTCCACTCACAAAGGCACCTTATGCTAACTTTAGAGCACCACTTTCCAAGATCAATGATAATTGACTGATTAAGTATGCCTAATGCTGCCAGAATGTGAGTTGATTGTGTAATAGTGCTAATTAGTAACTGCCAGAGCGCATTCCAATTATTAACCTTTATGAATGTCATTTTTGAAGATAACAGTTTGCAACACAGCCTACTGCAGCATTTGTAATGGTTTTTGTCACACAGGATGAGAAGGAGCACAGTGACCAATGAAGCTGAGATAAAACACAAGAAAGGAGCCCTAAGAACAAAGGATTCTGCCTTTGCTTACTGCTAGTGATACAGGGACTTTAACAATTGAAAACTGGAACACCTGTGCTAAGGAATTCAAGAACCCACTTCTACACAAGACCTGAGCTCCTCAACAATTCCATTTCCAAGCATGTCTCAAAAGCTTCCTAGCAGTGCAAGTATCAAACCAGTTCCAGGTTTACCAGGGGAACATGGCAAAGAGCCATGTCCAGTGATGCTCTGGAACCAGACAGACACAAGAAGAACAAATTTGCTATTGCATACCAAGGAAAAGCACCATTACCATGTCTGCACAGTCACAACTCTGATTCTTCTGATATGTTATGTGACTGACGACATCTCATGAGAAACCACATCATGCACCCTGCCTGCATCAGATGTAGCTAAACAACTAAGTTAGACCACAGCCTACTTAACTTCACCCTCATCTGTCCCCTAAACAAACCACATGCACTGTCACTATATAAAATGAGCACTTCTAAAAGGAAATATGGTCTTCTTACAGATCTCCCACCACTGTAACAGGGCCATGTTCTTGTGCCCATCACTGTTAAAGACCCACAGGAAAACAAACACATACAGACTTTAGGTGGTGTGAGTAAACCCCTCAGCCCCTACGATTAGGCAGTGTTGGTGCAGACAACTCCAACCCTCAGAGAGGCTAATGGTCCACTACAGTCCCCCCTACCATGCATTCTTCCAGAAAAGAAACCCCAAAGCAAACAAATCCTTTGTTCCCCATGCCTTGTACAAAATAGAAAGTGCACACCTGGGGGTACAAAGCTAAATGTGCTGTGGTAACTCTGTATTCCTCGTAGATATCCCTTTTATCTTTATTGGTTACACATAATAGAACCAATGGGATTTTAATCTTCCAGGGGACATTTACTCTCTGCTTTGCTGGAGGCACACTGAATGATGTACCATGGTCCACTGCTTACTCTGCAGCTTAACCACTCCATGGCAATATAACATTATAGCTGGAACCTTACATTTGAACAGATGATCTTACTGCCTTGGTTTTCCTCAGCCACACTTACAGCTGCCAGTATTCCAAAGAAAGGACAAGTTCTCCCACACAGTGGCTTTACAGAGACTTTTGTCTGGGGCACCTCAAGCTCAAGCTTTTCTGTGATCCCTGAAGTAATTACACAAGACCCACAGAGGGATCATACTTTATGAGTTCTCAAGGGAGCTCATACACTCTTTTGTGCTGATGGACGTTGTGTGATCCTCCTATTTTCACACCAAGACCTGGGACATGTTACCTGTGTGTGAACTACTCTTTTCCCAGCTGTTCTTGACTTCTTCTCTGAACCTGCTGCTTACTCATCCCCTTCCAGAACCAATAATCAGCAACCGGGCTTCCTTCTTGAAGAAAATGACTTGTACAATCTAACATTTCAGAGAAAGAGGTGCAGGAGAACCAAAGTGCATTTCTCCTTCCATGGTGCTGATTACTCCTTGTGAGCTCAGACTCCCACAGGGCCAGAACCCAGGTCCCAGTGATGGGTTGCTCTTTCTTTCTGCATACTTCTCCCTGGGTGGCTTTGGAACTTCCAGGACTTTTTGTACAAAGGACTGCCCTGAACTCTTGGCAGTACTTACAGATAGCTGGAGACTGTTGCATTTTAAATGCACCAGAACTCACCCAGGTCAGTTCACAGTGCATCTCTCAACCCTGGGCAAGCTGCCTGACTTTGGGGTAAGGCTTGGCAGTAACAGCTGTATTAACAGCCCAGCCATCCTCCTGTTACCTGTCTCTTACTTTCATCTTCCTCACAGATACTCTGAGCTAGACTACAAGATCCAGAAAATAACATATAGCAGTCCTGTTACAGATGCCAAAGGATATTCTTGGATTTATCATGGGATAATATTCCTCACCCTCTCCAATACACCACCACATCTGCATGCCTGACTAGACCTGCAGGATGCTGAATGCCCAGCTCCTGCAGATAGCCTGCTGCTAAATTCAGGCATCTGGACAGCAACCTTCAGGGATAACTGGATATAAGTGACTACTAGTATTTATGGAGTCAGTTTTCTAAAGTAACTGGCCTTCAAAGACCCAGAAACAAGGCCGAACAATCTGGTTACAGAATGGCCTCACTAACTTTTTACAGTTCTTATTCAGAGGCAGAAATCCTACATGTAAAAATGCAATAGCTTCCCATGATCTAGTAGTTTACAGGAGCTTTCATTTTCACTTGGTCAGGCATATACTGTAAAAGAACTGGCTGACAGATTTTACAGATGAAGCATATGTGCTAAGTAAATAAATCAAAAGCTGCCTTCCAGGCTAGGGGAATTTAGCCCTTTGTAAATATTATTTGAAGAAGTGACCACTTCATACAGGCACTTTTAACTTCATTAGAAGCCTAATGAATCTACCATGGACATAATGAGAGAGACAGACCAGACTAAAAGAAAGATGGAAGGATTTCTTGTATGTTTTTTAACAGCTTTTCTCCATCCTTCAGATTATTTATAGCCATTATAAAATGGCAGTGTATTTGGGGAAAAAAACAAAAACAGAAACACCACAACATAAAACATCAATATAAACAGACACAACCCATGTAAAAGTACTAAAGTACTAAATTCTACAAGCCACTGTACAAAGTATCCAAGATTTATAGCTTGCTCTGAAGCTTAATTGGAAAGAACAGAAAAGTCAAGGGAGGAAGGAGATGGGAAGAGAAAGGAAAAGAACAGCTCCGTCAAAGAGAAACAGATCTTGTAAGGCCATGCAAAGTCTGGTTTTAGTGTGGACAGAGGCATTGCACCCTGCAGCAAGCATGAGGTGGCACCAACACAGAAACTGTTCTGTGGAAGAACCTGGTGGCTCCTTTTCCAGGCCTGACTGCTTGGACAGTACGTGGCAGCATCTATCTCTGTCTGACTGATCAGAGGCCAGGGAACTTTCTGAGCCACAGACTAAGTCTTTGCATGTACTATAATCCTTGACAGATTTTGGGGCTGATTCTAGGAATCCATCTAAACTTCACATAGGTAAAAACAAGCTCCAGCAAGGAGATGCACAGATAAACTACATATGGTCCTATGAACCAAATTCTTCTACTTGCTCTGAACCTTTGGCCAATGCTTCTTTATCCTTCTTGGACCAAAAGAATTGATGAGGTTGGAAGGAATCTTTGGAGCTGATCTGATCCAACCTCCTGCTCAAGCAGGGCCACATAGAAGACATTTTCCTAGGATCAGTCCAGATGGCTTTTGAATATGTCCAAGGATGGACACAGCACAACCTCCTTGAACAACCTCAGCCAGTGTTCAGTCACTTACACAGTAAAAAATGTTTTCCATCATATTCAGAGGAACATTCTGAGCTTCAGTTTGTGCCCATGCACTGTCTCTTGTCCTGTCACTGGGCAGACATTTAAAGAAGCGTGGCTCCATTTTCTTTGCTCCCTGCTCTGAGGAATTTGCACACATTGATGCGATCCACCAGTCATACTCCAGCCTTCCCTTCTCCAGGCTAAAAAGCTCTGTCAGCCTTTCCTCATACGAGAGATGCTCCACCCACTCGCTTTAGTGAGACCCTGTCCATACCACATAACATCATAAGATTTTTAACATACTCTTTTCTGGGCACCTCTTTTCCCAATCCTAGTAGACGAGATCTAGTATGGAAGTTCTTATGTAATTTATTAAGAAAGTTTTAGTTTTCACGTATCTATTTGCATATTTATAAGCAGATTTAATGTGTGGTTTTCATTACTACTGGCACAGATTCCCACTGAACGCATCCGCTTCTAATCTGTGCCAACGAAACTCCTCTGCACAGCAAAGAGTGATCAGAAAAAGACATTAGTGAGGTCAAAACAAATTCATCTTTAAGTGTGGCTTCCTGCAAAAAGTTTTGCAGTCGACATCCAAATCTCATTAGAATGTAAGATTAGATAACTCAACAAAAGGAGCCGCTCTTTAATGAGAGCAATGGAATTGCTGCTCCAAATGATAAGAGATGGAGTAGCCAATTCCTGATAACAGGTGCGGCTCTGCTGATGCAGCAACAGTCACAACACCCACAGGATCTGCAACAGCAGGTTCTTGGCTACAAACTCCCTCCCGAGTGCTGCCTTGCTGCTTCTAAACAAGTAGGCAAAGCACTACAAACACACCTCACCTGCCAGCCCTGACAAGATGACTTCATAGGGACAGTGAGGCTTCAAAAGCACATTTGCTCTCAGCAAAGCTTCCTCTGACCTTCTCCACCAAAGCCCCAGAACTAAATGCCTGGGAACATGACCACAGCTCAAAATTCACTGCTGATGAGATAGGATGTCTCCTTTCTTGAGTAGCCATAATCAAAGAAATTCACCAACAAGGACAGAAAAGCTCTAACAAATATAGAGCATATATTAGCTGAGAACACAGGTACGAGCGTATTCTCCCAGCTTCCTAGAACACTTTATTTTTTTCCACAACAAATTTCATTAGTTCACATAGAGACCCTCATGCTTACAAATCTACACCAGAAATAACTTTTGGCATTAAATTCCCTAAATTTCCCATTTTATCATCTAGTTTTCTGGAATGGAATGACTAGAGATCTGAACAAGTTTAAGTTTCCATTGATCCAGATGAGTTCCTAAAAGGACTGGCTCAAAAATTAAATTATGCCAAAGATATTTTTTTTGGGTTGGTTTGTTTTGTTTTGGAGTTGGTTTTTTCGGGTTTTCCTTCAAACTACAATTCCAAAGAGCACTTACAGGGCAATAAAACACCTTTACTTACAAAATGTGGTAGCGTCCAAGAGACACCAATTGATAGCCCACCTGTGGTGCAGAAAACTCAAATCCCTTGTTTGAATAAGACAGCCACAGTAGACACATCAAATTACAAATATTTGTATTACCTGTTAATCTGCCACAGAATATTCCGGGGAAGGTATATGAAAGATAAAAGACAGCATGATTTCTTCCCAGGGTGTGTCATCCAGTTCTCTGGACTTAAAAAACTACAAGTCCCAAAATCACTAAAATACTGTGGAATATCACATCTCCAGCACAACCTCAGCTATTCTATTGGAATACTCAAAGCATGAGTAGCTCATTACTGACAAAGAGATAACAAAAAAGTATGTTTCTGCAACTCTGATCCAAAAGCTGTAGATGTGTCTGTTCCTTCAATATTATAAAATAATTAATGTAAGCCATGGGCTGCTGCCACACTATCATGTTATTCAGCCACCAGCAGAAATATCCTCCATTAAATCACTGAGTCCTCTTTTGAAATCCATTTACGTTTTTATTATTTCTGCCTCACAACATCCTGTAGCAATGAGTTACACAATGTAATTACTTGAGGAATAAAAAAGCACTTCCCTTTATACTTATTCAGAGCAAGGGCTTGAACTTGGATCTTCCACACATAAGATTAGAGTGAGTCTCTCCCTGGGGAGATTCTCAGTCTCTCCGGTGGCAGGTCTTTTGCAGAATATAAATAATTCAAGAGGGATGGCTGGGGGTCTTACCTGAATCGTGGAAAATTAAAACAAAACACAGCATGTTTTTTTCTCTCTACATTTTGTTTGGAATTTCACTTTTGTCCTGAGAACAATCCTTCCAAAAGTTAGGAATTTGATAAACTGCCTTCTCTTCTTGCTTCCCTGTATCCAGCCAGAAAACAAGACATATCCAAAGGTTCCCACATCTACTTATTAACAGGAGCATCCCAGCAGCCCAGTTATCTACGAGATCAACACATATGTACAAACAGATAACCTCTCTAGACCTGTTCAACGAGCACACTCCTCACCTGAACATATCTGCAGCATCCACTGTCAGTGACCAGCCCAGTCCTCCCACAGCCACACGGTTGAACACCGACAGCTTCAGCAAAGCAGTCACACTTCCAAGCTGCAAAAGCTGTGAATGGGGCACAGAGTGGGGATGTGTAGCACAGGTTGGACAGGAGTTACCTGCACACGAAAATGTGAGCACCTGTACACCCACCATGCAACACCAAAATGACATCTGGGGCAGAATGCAGCCAAAGCCAAGATTTACCTCTGTCTTCAGAGATTCACAGATCTAAATAAAGCATGGGCACTTATTTTAAATTCGCAGACTATCTGAAACACCCTTACAATCTGCAGTTCTGTTTTTATTAATTCTCTCCAATTCAGTAGGAATTCCAACACGGAATAGGGATGAGCAGATGCAGGGGGAAGCACATTAATAAATCATAAGTGTCATTAAAATTTGTAAACTAATATCTTCTGGGAAGTCTTGGCAATTAGTCTCAGAGCTTTCTTGGCAAACAAAAATTAATAAGTGCAAAAGGCCCCCTGTCTGATGACATCCCCGCTCCCACAGAAAGGTCATTGATGAAGCAATTAAGAGACACAACAAATGGACCAGTCAGCAGGCTGGTTCACAAAAGACAAATGAGGTTCATGAAACAAGAGGACTAAGGCATCTTAATAAGCAAAGGTGGGACTTCAATCCACACCCACCCTGAGACATGTACAAAGGCTTTTACACTCATTTGCTGGGCTAATACTTTTCACATGATTTTTCAGTGTCCTCCTTGGTCTCCACCATCTCTGAGGCAACATTAACGTGATTAAAGCAAGGAACCACCAGGAAGCAGAGGTGTGAACATTACTATTTCCTTTTTGGAAAATCCTGTGGGAAATAACAGGGCTAGGGAAACATCGGGAAGGAGACAAATGAAACTTCTCTACAGAAGTGAGTCTTATACTTAAAGAATAAAGTATTAAAAAATGAAGTCTTATCTTAATTGTCATTACTGATTTTGCCTAATCCTAAAGCAGAGCCCTGAATTTAAGATAAGACTATAAATTTTTATTATTGGTTCCCACAACAGACATTTAAAACAATTTTAACTCACGCTGTCCCTTTGTTGCAATGACAGCATCTCCTTCTAGTTCAAACTGCAAAGAATGTGTGTTCTAGACACCACCTGGACCTCTGGCACATTCGAGGAGGGCTAAACTTATGGTTTACTCTGTTCAACTTCTTGAATACACTTTTTTTTTTCCTTAAATTACCATGAATCTTCCCATTCAGCTACACACAGCCCAAGCAAATCTGAACAATCCCTTTGGTGTATTCCTGACATCAACAATGAAATATTTGTTTAGCTCACATTATTTAACAAAGGACCACCACCTTCATTTGGCAGCAGCCAGCTCAGGAGTGGGCCAACATGCAGCTACTGCGCATGTCCCAAAAAGTTCCACCATGGCTCCCAGGCCAAGATGACATCCATGCCATCTTTGACTGACAGCCAGGCTGAACTGAACCAGGGTACACTGGACAACCCACTGTGGGGAAATGACTAATCATCAAGTGTACTGGAGGATAAGAACTGCGTAATTCTGGGAATGTTGCTGAAGGTGTGCACTAATTGCAACTCAGGGTGCCGGGAGCCTCGAGGAACAACTCTCATCTCACACTGTGGTCATCTGCTGTGGTTCCCCATTCCCTTGGTTCTTCAGCAAACACAGTCTGCACAACAGCTCTCAACCACAAAGATTTTCATAGGTGGTTCCCATAGCCTCAAAAAACTAGCCATCATTTATCTAAGCTATGTATACATTCTAACAAACAGCAACAGTAGAGATGCCAAACTTTTGGTTACCCTGGTTTTCAAATCCAAGGGAGATCAGGGTGCTTGCACACACAGCTGCCTCCTTCCCTCCATGCCCTGATGGCTGACTGCAGATACAAGAAACCCTTCTCATCAGCACAGGATTTCTACACTTGGCAGCATTATTAAAAAGTGCCAAAGAAGATGCAATAATGGGAAGCATTACTACTTTGAAAATCAGCTCCATTAATTTTACACCTGAATACAATCATCCAGAAAATAGCACATATCAAAGATGCATGTCATCAGCATAAAAGTGGAAAATTATAAATGTAATCAAATTTGACAATACTGAGAGGAGATGTCAGCTGCTGGTCATGGAGACTGCATTTCAATACAGCAAACTCCAGGAAAACTACAATGCCCCAGTGGAGCCAAACCAGTACTAAGCAAGAGGTTCTGACACAAACCAGAATTTGCCATTCACAATGCAGTCTAAATAATGTATTGGCACTGGGATAGAAACACTCTTAAGAAAGCTCTGGCTGTGCCATGACCTATTTCAGGTTTAGCTTGTTCCACAGAGGATGATATGGAAATTTGAGTCAGGCCTTTTGAATCTCCTGATCCCTGACTTCTTACTCACCAGTCTTCGAGGCTGCTACATTTGGAGCAAGCACACTAAGCCTCAGTTCCCAAAGGGCACTTCCCACCACGTTCACCCTTTCCCACCTAGAGCAGCCGTATCTGAAGCCAGCTCTATGTGCCACACATAAACCTAGGGCACAGAAATCAGCATGAGCTGGGAAATTATTTTAAGACAACAAATGCTAGAGGTACAGTGACACACACTGAGGGTCTCTGGGGACTGTGGGAGGCTTAAGAGGCAAGCACATGGGAGGAAACAACGTAAAGCCCTCTGGTAATTCAAACAGAACCGAATGAAACAGTGATGCACGACATAAGGCAGCTTGCAACCAAGCTGAGGGGTTTTACTCCCCTCTGCTCCAAACTGGGGTTCCAGCTGCTGCATTTTGCAGCTGTCTCTATTAAAAAGCTGAAAGGGTTTTTTTCTAGCTCAACAAAGAGACTAAGACAACAGACGAACCTTTTTAGGCACAGCAGCCACAAGAGCAAAAAATGCTTGGGGATTTTTGACTGCTGCCATGGAGATATAATTTCTTGGTTAATAAACAAGAAAACAAGAAAAAAATACATATATAAAAATTCCTTCATCAGAGTTTTAGTCTCTTAGAAAGAGTTAGTCACAGTTTTGGGTTAATGCATGGGCCAGCATTATGTACGATCAGATATTTTAGCTGGGACCACAGCCAGAGGAGAGAACTCCAGGGGACCCATCCTGAGGTGGGTAAAATGGTAGCAGGGACTCAGAGCTGACACATGCAAGTGCTTGCACTTTGGAAGAAAATCTAAACTGCTCCCCACTGCCCAATTAGCTGATGTGTTGCAGTCATGGCTATGGCATTGATCATAAATAGCACCTGGCTCACTTGTGATTCTCCTGTCTTCTGGATCACCCTGTTGTCTCTCTGTCTCCACCCGAGATTGAGAGCTCCCTTGAGAGGGAAGCTGTCTTTTTAGCTACTGCAATCCAAATAAAAGAAATAAATGAATACATTCCTGAGTACTAAAAAAAGGCAACAATGGAAAAACTTTCATTCCAGTTATCTAAGCAGAAAGAAACTGCTCAATAGGCACTGGTTGAAACAGATGAAAACATTTCAAATATTACAATATCAACTTTAAATACTTATCCAGAATGTTATGTTCCCACAACCCTATTTCAATACTGTACAGCTTAAACAATTCCCGTGAAGCAGCCTGGCACCTACTCCTTAGAGAGAGAGTTAATATTTCATAACAGATCACTCCTGTATGCTTACAGTTCCTCATGGACAATGAAGTTTGATGCAGGGATCCTGGCCTACAGAGAGGTTGGGAATTAGAGGTGCTCCAACAGCACTTTGAACCAAAACAATGTAAGTCTACAGATTTCGAGGAAAAATTGTTTTCCTTTTGTTGATGGAGAAGAGGAGTTAGTGGGGTGAAAAAAAAAATCTGCAGAAAGCATATGTCCATCCCTTAATTCATTTTTTATTTAAAGCAGGCTGGAATCTTAACTACACAGTGAGATAACTGGCTAGGCAATGAGAACTGATGAAGAGTTTCCATGTCTAAAAGCTTAAATAATTTTTACAGTTATATTTGCTGACCTATGAAAAAGACCTCTCTCCAGAAATTCATAAATGACTCACACCATCACAAGTATAGCAAAGTAACAATAAAGTAGCTCCCTTTCATAGGAGGAAAATTATTGCCTCCACTCAACTCAGAGGGAAAAACAAAAATCTAAACCACAACTGACAGGTATCTCCTGTGACGAACAAGAGATATGGCGTTCACAAGGAAGAGGGTGTGTGGGGGTGTGTGTTTGTGGGTGTGTGTTTTTTCCTTGATGGCTGCTTCAAAACTGGCTGCTTCAGTAGCAACAGAGACCTTTTCTGTGATTGTTTGAGCCCCAGCAGCATGAATTTGGATATCAGAGCAGTCTGTGTTCCTGCATTCAAATTCTGACTAGCATTTCCCGTGCCTAACCTCATATCAGCCTGATACAGAAGCAGTTTCTCCTATATCTTGTAATTTCTAATTCTCTTCTCTTCCTCTGTTGCTCTCACTCCCTTTTTTAATTACATTCAGGATGTTTTCTTATTGATTTTCTTGTTTTTGTATTTAGATGCAGGGATTAGAAATTCTTTTTATATGGCAATTCAGTTTTCCATTAAAAGAAGCCTCTCATGCTATAACCCAGGGGGAACTGAGGAGATTTTGATGCATGAAGCAGGTGGAGGCAAGATGGTATTTGGAGATTGCACTGCACTCTGCTCTATCTCAGCATCCTGTGCTGTGTGATTCATTGCTCTCTGCCACAAAAGGCACACTCCTCTCTTGTGGAAGCAACTGTATTTGCCAAGTGGTCAGGATAGATATCATACAGCACCACTGCTCAGATGGGCAGGACTCCTGCCTAGCAGAAAGGGTTGGTCATATTTCCTGAACACAGGAAAAAACCCAAACCCCTTGGAACTGTACAGATCATCTTCTGATACTTACTTGAACTTGCATTCAGTTTGTGACCCATCCAGGAGCCCAAAGAGTCTACAAAAAGTAACTAAGGAAAGCAAACCTATTGCCAGGAGGCTTACATTCCTTCTGCAAAGAGAAATCCTCCTTTTAAAAGTTTCAGGGTCTCAAAAATGAAAAGAAAATATTGAAAAACACCAATTTAAATAATGCAAAGATTTAGGGGCCTGAATGTGCAAATAGAACAGGAAATCCTGAGAAAAGGAGTATTTCTCTGGCTTATTTCTTACACTTAGTATCTATTTGCATTTCTACAGTGTCCTTTGCAGAGAAACTCACAGATGCTCTCTAAGACTCCACACTCCCCTGTCAAGTACAACATGGCTTATTCCTGAATTTTCCAAGCAGAAAGTAAGGTTTAGAGCCCAGGATCTCTACCTACTAGCTCTTATCCTGAGCTTTCCTCACAGACCTAGGCAAAGAACATAGGAAGTTCTAACTTCTCAACCTCTCTGAGTCTCCAGGCACTCCACTGGCCCCTATTTCACTGGAGACCAGATGCAGAAGTGTTCCAGAACACGCCGAAACACTCCCACAAAGCAGTGAGTTTTCCCAGCTGACCAAGTGCTGGATGCTTTCAATTGTATTGATGACGAATTGCATTTCCATCGCTTTGGGAAACCACCAAAAGGGGTGCTGCTATTACCTTTCTGCAGAGCCCAGGTGATGCTGCAAGCTCAGGATTAAGACAAGGTTTGCCTGTTTGTTACATTATTTATGCAGAGCAGATTGCTTGGCAATTACGTTTAAAGTACAATCACAGTGCTATTCGTACTTGCTACGTAAAGAGGCAAAAGTTTTTTAAGGCATTAATACCTTGAAAAGTACCAGGGTAAGTGGAAATGACTGTTCTCTCTTATTAGCTGCATGGTTATTTATACTTTTGCAGATTACCATGGTGCAGTGCAATTAGGCTTCTTAAGTACTGTTCAAATTGAGAAGTTTCAAGAGCTCTACTTGAATAATTAACCCTTAAATACATTTACAGGAATAAACCTGCAGCAAATGGCCAAAGCCTGCTCCAAACAGGGGCTTTTAAATTACCTGTGAAGAAAGAAGTACAAGAGACCATCTGCCAGGAAGGGCTCACACCCAGGCAATGGCTACGATGCTCTGACAGTTCCACCAACTACACTTTGAGCAGGTTTCCCAATAGCTGTAATACACCAGGTGAACCTGAAATAAGGCACTTGGTCTCACCAGCCCCTGCCTGTCCTTTTTTTTTTTTTTAATGTCCTTAGGGTAAAAAAACACCTGATAACAATTCTGTTAAAGACATACCCTTTCCATGCCACAGGCAAGATGAAACAATTTGGTGATTTGAAACATCAAGGAACTGACCTGTTTATAGGAGTAAGTTTGGGGACTGAGGGGATTTTAAGTTATTTCTTTATTTTAAATGCAGACACACACTTCCAAACACACATTCTTTCCAGAAGCATGTTTCCCCAGGCCAGGGCAGTCCATCTCCCATGCCAGACTAGGAACATGGCAACTACGAGACACCATCCACGTACATCCACAGTGGAGAAGGCACCAGCATCTCCCTGGGGCATCTCTAGTCCTTCAGCAGCTCCTCTCCTTACAGCCCAACACAGTCATTACCAAGGTGACCATCTCAGCCCACAGGGGTGAGGAACAAGGCTAAGATCAGCTAAGATTATATCAGCACTGCGTTCTCTACCTTCTCAGACACAGTGTGTACCCATCTATAGAGCCTGTTCTCATTGCCAGCCTCACAGCAGAGAGAGGAAGGAAGGGACTTGTCTAAGGACACTCAAAGGTGAGAATGAAACCAAGCTCCTCTGTGTGCCAGGGAAGTGCCATTACGTGATGAAACCCTCTTGTCTGCAGGCCCAACTTCATTAAAGGAATGTGTCTTAATCATGTACCCCTTTTCCAAAGAACAACTCCAGTTGTCTCAGATTCTCTCCCAGCTCCTCCTCTGATGAACCCAGATGCTCCCCCATGCCCACACCCCGGGTCTGCCCCCAGTTTTACAAAAGACACAGTGCAACCCCTCCATGCCAGCTGCTATGATTTCCACAATCCACGTACCTCCACAGCGAGCTCTCCGTAACACTCCCCAAGTTGAAGTCGTAGAGCTTTGTCAGAATGAGAATCACCTGGAGAGGGGAAAGGGAGGGAGGGAGAAGGAGAGAAAGGGAAAAGAGGAGACAAAAAAGGTTGCTGTTAGATTTTATAATGATACACAAGGCATCTGAAACCACCCAAACGAGAGCTGACCATTTATCCATTAAAGTTGTAGTATTATAGGATAAAGTAGATTTAAAAAATAAAATGGGAAATCATTAGCTTAGTGCATTTTATAACCAGTAGCACTTATTTTAATCCCAAAATGTTTTGCATTTGAAATAAAACATGCCACCAGGAATTAATCAGACTTAGTGAGCTGACCTCTCTGCAACTACAATTATTCAAAATCAGGGATGGAATCAAATGCTCCCTTGTTAATTCAATAGCTCAATCTAAAATTACAGTCAACTTCCTTTTGTCTCTTAACATGCTATCACTAATTATTGAGTCTCCATGGAAAGAAATGGCAAGTTTGTTTATACAGATCCCCATCCAGCAAAACTGCCCATCTTGCCTAGAATCAGCTTTGTTTTCTTCATCTGCTGTCACTGACTCGAGAGCATGGGAATTCCTACAAACCATCATCTTCCTGCAGTGGTAAGAGGGACACAGAGTACAACATTCTGCTTATGCACTGAGCAAAACAAAACTTCACTGTGTCTTTAGTGCTCAAGGAGAGTCAGGCTCTAGGAGTCACTGACTTTCTGAAGAGAACACTCCTGAGTCATGCCCCTGCAAAACTGAGGTTGGGGGAGAGGGGAGTTAAGCAGTACATAGGGGACCACAGAGGAATATAATTTCCCTCTGATGTACCTGGTGCTCTGACCTCAGGTTTCATGGGTAAATGTAATCCTCCTAGTTACAAGCTACATTGCCCAGTGCCCTTCTCTCCAGAAAGGCAGTTATGCATTCTGATAGCCTGGGAGCCTCTGTGCTCTCTGCGTTGGGATGGGAACTTGTGCAGAAAGAATAGAGGTTTCTCAGTGGAAGTTAAGAGCATTTGAGCATCTGCTCCTTGCCATTTTAGCATAACTAATGTCATACATTTCATTCCCTTGGATTCTACAGCATCAGCCTCAAGGAAGAGCTCCAGGGCACCTCTTCACTTTTGTTTTGCATCATTTTAACATTTCATCAACATTTCATCATCATTTCCTCCTTGCAGGATTCAAGCACAGGCCAGTTTCCCTCACATCTGCTCCAGCTGTGAGAGAGAGCATCTAGGGGAACGAGCCCCACTGCCTGGGTGGGGTTTGTTAACAGTTACTTCACAGTTTGCTTTAAAGGTGGGTCCAAGTGAGAGACGTGGCTCAAATGGCCGAATTCATTAATGTTTTCCTATGCAACAAGGATCTTTGCTCATACAAAAGCCAGGCCTCCCTCCCTCTCCCTCCTCCCACAGCACTGAGACCAGCCATACTTTTCATTGGGCTTTCCCAGCTGAAGGGCTGGTGGCTGCAGAGTTTAAAGCTTTGCAGAAAAATGCCAAAGGATTAATCAATATCACAGCTGCTGCAGCACTCGTTTACTGTCAGCATAATACTAGGAAAAAACCTGTTCATATTGTAAGGGACCTTGGTACGTGACTATGCAGTCAGTGCCCAACTTAATGACTTTAGAATAGATGCTCCGAGCATTCCTCCCTTTACTGGATTCACTTTCACCATTCCCTATTGCATTTTCTCCCTTTATTTCCCCATGCAGAGACCTTTAGGAAGAAGATAATAGCCAAGCTGCTTCCAGCAGGTGTGAAAAGAAGCCTGCCAGGCAGATTTGAGTCAGCATATGCAAGTCCATGTCAGCTGAAACCAATGCTATGCTATGGGGAAATAAGGCTAACATCCTTTTTTATTGCAGCTTAAACCCTGCACACACCTTCCTACACAAAGGGGAAGAGCCAGCTGCAGGCTGCAGCAACCAAGGTTTGTATGGTTTGTGTGCCTCCTCCCCTTACATCCAGCAGGGCAGCCTTCTCCCAGCTAAAACCCGATGAGAATGACATTTTCAGGATGTTCTCTCTATCCCCACAGGCAGGCAGTCAGGACACCTCCCAAGAGTCTCTAGGAAGCCATGCACTATAGCACAAGCCCTGCCCTGCCTGAAATCCCACCCCTCGTATTGCTGACATCTCTGGTGAGGTTTCACAAAGTTGTTTTCAAGTTTCAGAGTCTAAGCACATTGAAGACAGCTAAGTTCAGTGGATCCTGGATCCATTCCTAAACATAGTAAATAAAATCTCTAAGTCTTGGTCAAATTTAAACAGATTCTACCTTATTTCTACCCTAAATTGCAATTACAACTACAGGCAGCATCCATACTCTCCCAGCTCTTTGTGTGTCTCTCCCCAGATCTCCTATATTTTTGAAGATATCGCTCATCTATTACCACCCTGCAAATCCCAGGATAACACCAGCTTTACAGAAGTAGGCTGAATGCTACTCAGCTCCTGGGTATAAATTCATAGTAAAAGCACGTTGTTTAGTATGACTTTTCTGGATTTTCGCCCGGGATGACTGCCTAAGATCCATCTCTGCTTGCTGGTGATGCATGGAAAGCACAAGCGTGAGCATCCCTTTGCAGTATCTTACAGAGTCCCAGGAAATAGCAGAAGTTGCCTGCGGCAGTGGTAACACCTACAGCAACCTGACCCTAAACTCACTCACCACACAAGCCCACGCCAGGCAACATTCCCACACCACAACCCCAGCTGGCTTCCACTCTGCTCCCACTTGCTTTTGAGACAAAACACCTCAAATTCAATAAAAGGTAACTCTTGCAATGATTTGGGAGTTTGAAAACCGGAGAGGATCTGAGCATCTGAACACACAACCTTCCCAAAAAAAGCTGCAAAAGCACTTTCCCCCCACACGCTGGCTCTGTGAGACCACAGAGCAAACACAACTGCTCAGGAACCATCGCAGGGCTGAGCCACAAACCAGAGCCTGAAAGGCAGAGCTGGTTCCCGAGCCGTCTCCACGGGGTGTGTTTGACACAGCTCTGCAGAGGACACTGCAAACCCTTCCAAGAGGGTATTCTGAGGCCCCATCAGGCTGCCCCAGCCAGGCTAAGAAGAAACAAGAAGCAGGGTCAGATGTGGGAAAGTACCAGATTTTCTAAGACATCCTCTTGTTTGAATGCTTTAGTTGAAATAGAATGGAACAAAATATAAGGAAAATTAGACACATTTTCCAAAACTGAATTCTGACAGACAAAAGAAAAATTAAAAAGGAAAAACCTTCACTGACTCAGGCTGAGACATTTGCTTCCAATTTCTGCTTTGTAGTTGAAGAAGCTCAGCTTGTTTTTGTCAACACTAACAAATAACCTTGTTTTTTCCATGCCAGTGTAATTTTGCATGAAAATCTTGATGGTTTTCATTTTTAGAGCTGAATTCTATTGAAAATTGGAGATTTTACACTTAAGGCACTATTTCAAAATAAAAATATTTTCTTCTGTGAACTGAGAGAAATTTGGAATTGCCACCCCACAGAAAATGCCCACTCTGCAACATAAATTAAAACATTTTGCTCTGGGGAAAAGAAATACAAATAAATAAAGTTCCAAGCAATTCAGAAACAGCAAAAACTTACACTTAGGCATTATTTAATCAAAATAAACGCCTTTATAGTGCCAAATTAAACCGTTTCTATTCATCAAACCAATCTTTCCAAAATTAATTCCAAGTCAGCTCAGTGTTAAACTCCATTTTATTATGGGATCATACTTCTCACTTGAGGAAATATAGCTCAGATATGGAATTTCCTCATCTCCTGCAGGCCAGGCTCCACACACCACTCTGTGCTTCCCAGGACACGCCAGGGCAGGTGCCCCTTGGGACACCAAGCAGTTCAGCTGGTTGAGAATGAAAAAAAGGGAAAGAGTCTGCAGGACGGAGCATGGAAATAGAGAGGCTGAATTACAGCTCCCTTAAGGCAATACAATCCCTCTGGAAAATGTAATTTCAAGCTGAGCTTACACAAAACTTAATGACCTGAATAATTTAGCAAACTGTTTTGGTTTTGTAGACAGAAATGGGAATGGAGAAAGGGTAATCAGAAAAAAATATATTTTCTTTGGAAAGAAGTGATGTTCCAGTCCTACAAGAATTTTCTTATGTACTTTATTTTTCACAAATGCATCTCCACAGTGCATATAGGTTGGGGGTTTTTTTTACAGTCCACTAAATACCCTTCTTTAAGGCTTATATAAAAAAATGCCAACACCTGTCAATCATTTACCTTGAATGGTCTTTACTTCAATACAGATTAAGAGACTCTGGCACTGAGGAATCCTGACATAATGCTCTATAGCATACTAAACCACTAAATCCAGATTTAATATGATGGACCAGTTCTCTAAAATAAGGCCAGCAAGCATCCAAAGCCATCCAATTCAGCAGCCTTGAACCTTGACACAACTTGGCTGGCATGAAAGCAGGAAAATTACAACCAGGAAGGTTAACCCACGTTTCATTCCACCTCAAAAACAGATCCCTGAAGGGATCCCTATTGTTCAGACAATTATCAGGAATCTCCGAGCCCACAAATCACAAAAGTACTCAGAAGCTTTTCAGAGTATTTGGTGGCATAACAATCTTCCATGCCAATAAAATTTTACTACGAAGGAAAATTACTTTAGTTCATTAAATCCACCTCCAGATCTTGCCAACTCTAAACTGGCAAAGTGCTCTCCATATACCCCACAATGGAATATATAATGACTGTTTCCCACAAATTAGAGTGCAAAGGCACTGCAGTTCCTTCAGCAAGTTGGCAGTGAACTTCAGAACAAGAGAAAAGCACCACACCAAAGGCTGTCATGCTCCTGTGCAAGGGGATACTCGTATTAGAGACATGAGAGAGAAGAGCACAGCAGCCAGAGAAAATAGGTATCATTTCAGATAGACATCTGAAAGGCCAGCTCTGATTCACTTCATGAGACATCTCTTCTCTAAGTGATCCTGCTCTATCAGCACAGAGATTAACACAACTCATCAGTAGCCCTGTGCACATATTTGCCAAGTGTAATTAATAACGAGTACAGGGATGAGCACTAGGCAGCACAGAGCACAGCAGAAAGAGGGCAGGAAAATTTACGTGAGAAAAATGAGAGCTCTTCCCTCACTTACTCTGGCATGCTGGAGTCTCTGTCTCCTGCCCACAGACATATTTCCATGGTACTTGCAACATTTTCTACCCTCCAAGCCAGCCACAGGAAGCTTGCCTGCAATTTCCATCTGCCATTCCTTAATCCATATGAGAGCAACAGCACCCAAGAAGTAAATTTCAAATGTGAGCAACCACAGGATACAGGGAACCAGTGTCAGTAAAACACTCACAGCTGAAGACAAACTGGCTTAAAATGCTCTGGGACTTAAATGCCAGCAGCACTGATCTATGTAGGTCCCTGGTGTTTTCATCCTTGGGATTTTTGGGGGGTTTTGTTTGTTTGTTTTGGATTTCTTTTTTTGTGGTGGTGGTGGGTGGTTTTCAAGGCACAAGATTATTAACTAAAGATGGATTGATTGGCAAGCACATGGACACAATCATTCATGATCATGAGTTTGCCAAGGCACTCTCTCATCAATCTCTGCATTCGAAGTTAATTCTGTCAAAAGCCATCAATACCAGCCTAACATTCCCCACACAAACACTCAAAAGATGGGGAAAGGACCATTTACACGTTCAGTATATATTTGTGCTTAAGTGTGTCGTGGGTTGACCCCAACCAGCAACTAAGCACCAACCCAGACACTCAGTCTGTCCTACCCCAGGGTGATGGGGGAGAAAACCAGAAAAGCAAAAGTGAAAAAAACTTGTAATTCCTGACAAAGACATTTTCATTAGCCAAGGAAAGGGAAGAAACTATAAATAAATAAGTGATACAGAGGCTGTCCCTGACTGTACCCCCCAGCAGACCAATGCAGAACCAGTCTTAGAAGAGAGTTACTATTGCTGAGGATGATGTTGAATGGAACACAACACCTCTCTGACCTCCTCCTCGGGTGGGCAGAGTGAGAAACAGAAAACCTGACACTCTGTTCAGCTACACCTAAAACACTGATGTGCTGTCAGCACTGCTTTAACCAAGAATTCAAAACGCAGCATGGCACAGGCTGGTCTGAAGAAAATTTTGCCAGTACAAGTATTTTGCTAGGTCAAGGTAGAGTGATTCTCAAAAACAATCATTGCTTAATCCTGGTCTCACCATAATCTCTTCGCACAAATACAGCCTCAAAAAATATATGTGAGCATGTGAGTGATCACACTATGCAACATCACCATCCTCATTACACTGGAGGTCTGAGTGCAGTTGCCAATACCCAAGAGTGCCATCTCTAGTTGTGAGAAGCGTATAGAACTATTATTCCTCTCCCAGGAGAGGAATTCAAGTTCCACAAGTGTTAACAGATTCTGCAAGCATCACCACTATAAATCAAGGCAAGTAATGGTATCTTTGTTTTACTGATGAGGAGGCAGAGGGAGATTAAGTGAAAGTTTAAGTGTTTCTCTACACGGAATACTCAGAAAGAAGAATCCAAATCAACTTCTAAGAATTTGGGTCAATTCACTTTGTGAATACATACGAAAAATCAAATTAAAGACCACTTTACTCTGAAAAGGCGTCTCCATTGAGAAATTTAGCATTGCTGAAATAATCCAATTCAGCACATTCGAATAATTTAAGGTAAGAAGCATCATCTGGAAGATAAAACACCAATCTGAGTTCACCCAGAGTAAGAGAATGATTAAGTAAAATGGAAAACATATGCCTTAAATACCAATCTACCCCTTTTTCCCCAGCCTGGTGAGCATAGCTGAAGAAAATTTCTCTCCAGATAATAGGAGTTAATGAACACCCTAAGACACAAGAAGAAAACAGCAGAGGTACTGACAACAAACACAGGCCAAATCCTGCCCCTGGAAATCAGAGTAACACTTGTGTAAGAGTAAAGCTTTGCCAACTTAACCTGCAGCAAAGGACCTTTCCTTACTTTTTTTTTCTTTTTTTTCTTTTTTTTTTTTTTTTTAAATCTCTGGAGAGATAAAAATGATCTGTGTGTGGCTTCAGGCAGTGCAGGCAAAAGAGCCCTCTGAAATTGAAAGAGACAAGTCCCAAGATCACACACAGAAACAAAACATGTTCCAGTGAACTTGTGATCTCCAAACAGCTGAGACTGTCAAATTTGTCTTCAAAACAAGAACCAGCAACTAAAAGGAGGATATTCGCCTTTAATCCTCCTTTGCCTGTGTTGCTTATCACTTTCCAGTAGGAAAACTGCCACAGCAGGCTCCTTCTGTCCCCTGTCCTCCTTCCTTTCCATATAAATCAGGCAGCACAATAGGCTGGAGCCAGAGCAGGAGCCTGGCACTGCTGGAGACAGATCACATTATCTCCACAAAAGCACCTTCCAGATGTAAGGAGGGGTTTGAAATTCCTGTTTACAGGACTTGTCCTGAATGAACAGAATATGAGGGTGCAAAATAAAAAAAACCAACCCAGAACTAAAACCACTACACTGGAAAGAGCCAGATCTGGAAAGCCCAACTCTCTCCTCCTGTGCCTTTACCATCAAAAGCAGGGCAGGAATTTTGTGTGCTGGTTCTCTGCTTTGGCAATCCAAGGGCAAGCCCAGTCTGTCAAGAAAACAGCACCCATCAGCATCAACCCTGAGAGAGACATCTCTTCCAGAGTCATGAGTTTACCTTTCTGGCCTCTCCCAAATGTAGAAAGGATTTTTAATTGAATCTGACAGGGTCCTTCATGCTTTTGGTTTTAGGCAGTTTTGTGCAGGGACTGTAATTCAGGATATGTTCAGAGATGCCTAGCACATAGAAATCCTTGCCACGGTAGTGAATGCAGCTGAATAACCCCACCAGCAAGGCAATGACTAATGACTCCGGGACTCAGAAAAGGAGTTGGACTATAATGTTTTACAACAATGTGGGAAAAGAAGTCTGATTTTCCTCCTCCGAAGGCAGACATTCCAATTATCAACCAAAGGAAGGGTATTCATAGCCAGTAGCTGTATAGTGGCTGCAAGTCAGCCACAAGGCTCTTTCGTCTCCACTACACGTTAAAAATTGGGCAATATCTCTCACGCAACATTTTTTCCAAGAAAATATGAAATAAAATCGGTAAATCCTGCCTCAGTTTCAGCAAGTATATCTCCTGCATACCCACATGCTTACCTTTAGTGCGCACAAAAATTGCAACCCTAATTGCAATTGTGCAAAACCTCCTTAGTAAAGAAATAAATGAGATGCCTACAGCAAGGTTATCAGTCCTTAAAGAGCAGCTGAGTTCTGTCCCAGAGGCTGCAGGAGAGTGCACACACTCGTGTGTGTGTGTGTGTGTCTGTGTGATAGAAATTACCAGCCACACAGAATTAGGAATGAGTGTCTGGAAAAGGTGTAGTGATTAGGAATAAACACACTGGAAGAGAGGGTGGACAGACCAACACTATCAGCAGCTTCTGAGCAGCATTAGTTAGAGAAAGCAGACATAGAAAATCCGCCCCAGATTATCTGAGCCACACCCCCCCCACCCCCCCCAACAAGGCACAGTTTTACTCCACACAGTTTCTCGCAGCTCTTCAGGATGGTTTTTTTGCACATAAACACACATTCCCACCAGAAAAGACATCTAGATTGCTTAAAATAACAGAAGCCTGAGCTTTATCTCTGTGTAACTCAGTTAAACATAAATACAATCTCTCCTGTCAGACAGTGATATGATTTAAGGGTCCCCTATCATACCTTATAAGATGTGATCGCAAAGAACTCGTAATTTATTTCTATTGATTCAGCAACCCACACCAGATCATATCTCCCAGTTCTTCCCCCTTGATAAGAAACCCCCTCTAAAGCCTTCGAAACTTTATCTTTTTTCCCTTCTCTGTCTTCCTTTTAAAGTTGCAGCGTGCACACCTCTAAGTTCAAGAAGAAAATGAAAAAAGACCCCAGATACTTTGCTGGCTCAGTTCTTATTCCAATTATCTCCTGATACCATCTGCGAACCAGCAGATTTTGTGCAGCAATTTATCTCTGTGGAGTCAGTCACATTTCTGCTGAAGGGCCATTTAAAGCTTCTGACATGGGGAGACCTGAAAAGAAGGAATGACTTGAACTCCAAGTATGGGGACGCTACCTTCACAGGACAGTTCTCAATTTAAGAAAAAAAAAAGAAGGAAAGAGAGCACAGCCCTTTGAGATCCTATCAACTGCCAGGACAGGGGAGGGTTTTTCTTGAAGGCAAGAGTGTCTGGTTCTATAAAGGAAGCTAAACTATGTGGAAAATTTTGTGTCTTAGCCATTTCTGAAAGGAAGAGGAAAAAGAAGTTCCCATAAAGGGATTTTTCAAGAAAATTCAGGTTGCTTATTGTTCTTCCATTTCATTGTTCCTGATTCTACTCAGGAACTCTCGCTCCTCTCACACACACACCCTCTCACCTACCCCCTGCATATGTACATATACCTATATAAATATTAGTGGTCTTCCCCAGATTCCATTTAGCAATTCAAACAATTTTTATTGATCAGTGAATGGGCCAGAGACTCTCTCTCTCCCCAGGGACAGAAGAGTTAAAGTCCATTCCAGCCTCATGTCCATCACACAAAGGTTTACTTCATGTGAAAATGCCTCACTGCTAGCACAGGAGAACCAGTCCAAAAGCTGGAGTTTTACAGATGTTACCATGGAAGAAAACAATGTGCCTGCTGGGAGATAAACCCTTGCATCTGTTTCTAATGGCCAGTTAAAAGATCTTCCACTCCTGGATCCTTATTAACAACAAATCCAGGTGCCTAGACTTTGGCTTACTCCCCTCCTCACGACGGCCCAGGGAAATAAGGATTGGTGCAGTTTGCTAAGTGACAAGTGTAGCACAGAGGGAAAAAAGGGCAAAATGCACAAATTGTTCAAGTTATGGTTCTGCAACTAGCAACATCCAATAATCGGATTTTCCACCACATTTGAGACTATTTTAAACCACTGTAACATCATTGTACAAATACATGATGTAATCACAATGCCTTAAATATGCATACGTAGAGTACTTATAATTAAACAGTAGGGAAGGTGAAATATGAGAATCATCACAGGAAGAAGAAGATAAAAATAAAAGTGATCATTTAGATTATATGAGCAACTATAACAGGCAACTTGGGTCAGTCAGGCTGAGTGGGACACACAGAATAGGAAAGTGCCCGAGGTAAGAGACAAGCACGAGGCAGGGCTCTTGACAGACAAAAGGTCAGAAGCAAGAGTTTGAGTGCTAAATAGCCAATTAACATATTTTTACGTTATTATAGATTCAAAAAAAATTAAATGATCTGATTATCTTATATATTAAGGTAATAAAAATGTGGTCTGTCCAATTAACTGCACTCTTCTGACCTTGAACTTCTGTTTATGCAGTTCTCATCTGCAGGTGACAAAACCTACTTTAAAATTCAGTGGCTCAAATATGGTAAGGTCAAACTCTGCCCTAGCAGCTTCTTTTCCTACTCATACTCCTTTGAAATAATCTTTACTCTTGGTTTTAATCATCTTTATTATATTTATTTTTATTCTGTATTCATCATGTGCACACATTTCATCATCATTACAATGGCTGAACTACTTGTACCATACGTAGCTTTTTTTATTGTTATTATTTGTCCTGTATCACTAAATAGTAAAGCAAAATTATTTTCATCTGTGAATTTTCATATATTGCTGTGAAAACACACTCTATCTGGGCAATTTTCTCTCTTTGCTCCTTTGCAGAGTAGCTCTTGCTCATGGCAAGCACCCCTGCAGCCAGAATGTTATCTCCTCTGGAGGGCCTAATCAAGCAGACTTACACGAAATCTCGCTCACCAGGTATTTCCAGAATGTGAGCTGGGAATGATTCCTCTGTGTATATGCATCACACTCAGCCAGCCAGATATAACACCCTCCTTTGTCTCAGCACTAAAACTTTAAATATATTTCCCCTCCCCTCAAAAAATTGTCCTCTGAAAGACTACCACCAACTTGCGTTGGGTAAGGGGAAAATGAAGGAATCTTTGAGGATCCATGATAAAATTGTAATTTTTAGTGTGAGCCCAATAGTGCAAT